>CM076401.1:1905210-2010210 GCA_038363315.1 Mugilogobius chulae
GTTTGATAAGGAGAGAACTTTCCTTTGTATTTTAACCTACAACTGCTACGCAAACACTGACAATCTCTCTGGCACTGGCTGAATATTGTTTTAAAATTCTATTGTCTATTGTCTGCATTCAAGTCAGGGTTTACAAATAAAATGTAAACTGATGCTAACATTAACTTATTTGAGCGAGTAGAGCTTAGGGATGGGTATTGCCGAGAACCCTCCGATATTATATACTGTATATTGCGATACATGTTATCCCAATACAATTCTTCAATGTGATATGTATCACGATGTATTCTACTGACCAAAATGAGAACATATACAAAGTATTCCATACAAACCAAAAAAATGCTTTCACATGTTTTGAGTACAGCTCTCCTAAAATCAATGTTAAGAATGTAACTTTGATTATTTTCTCTGTAGCTGGTCTATTGACCTTTTGTCACGCCCACTTGGCTTGGAAAATGCACTTCCTGTTTAGCTCTGTTAAGGTAGCTAACGCGTTGTTTTGTCTGTCTGTGGGGCAATTTTAATTAAATATAATGACAGTTAAAATCACCCATCGACTGAAATCTATAGGCTAAATGCAGCTGAACAGGAAGTGCACTCCTCGAAAAGTAGGCGGGACAAAATAGGGTCAATAGGCTCTGGAACGCTCTGCCCTCCATGTTCGATGGGGACCAGAGTGGAGTGTTTTAAGTCTTGTCTTAAGACCCATTTTACTTGAAGTGAGGCTAAACACCCCGAAGTGTGTGTGTGTAAACAGACATTGATTGACAGCACCAAATATGGACAACGAGCTTGTCAGTGATGTGAGTTTTGTGTTGGAGCGATCATGACATGTGGAGAAGTTCACAGCTCCGAGGCTGTGTCTAGTTTCTTACTTGCACGTATGCAAACATATGTATGAAAACTTTGCTTTAGCCTACAGCATATGACCCTATGATGTGATCAAGTGAGTATTTTCTAAAATTGAAAATGAGAAAAATGAAAAGGCGCACCTTTGCACCTCGCACCACTTGCTTATCAAGCTGAGCTAAATGACTGATGATGTCATATTGAAGCGGGCACCGGTTTCCAGTTTGCCTTAGCAGCGGTGTCAGGGGGAGGAATTCAAATAACTATGTCGCGTCAACTCAATGTGATGTCGCGTGAACTGAAAACGCACTGACAGCGTTTGACCATTGTGGCAGTACAGCTGCGGTTGTTGCACACATAACAGCAAATTGAGCGAGTTTGCAAAAAAATGTAAAAAAAAAAGGCCCGGAAAAAGTAGACAGTTCAATTTTGACCCTGTAGTTTGACAATGAAAAAGAGTAGATTCTGCTTTTAGTTTCTCTTTAATGACTTAGCCTAATCTAACATTATTCTACTTTTAGTAAACAGTGCATAGTATGATATTACACATATACATTACACTGGGAGTGCCTGATTTTCAGAATACATAGATATTTAGTAATCTGTATACTAACTAGTTCCAGTAAGGAGTTCATTTATATACCATTATAATTACACAAAATTGTTTTCCTGTTTGCTGTTTCGGTTCTACATACCTTTGATTGGTCTGTGTTGTTGTTGTGGTCGCCCAGCTCTTCTTCTTCATCTGTTCTTCCAGATGTGCACTGGTACAGTGTCGTAACTCCCTCTTCCTTTTTGTCAAAATCCTGTGATGAGAAAAGGTTGGTCATAGACAAATACAAAAATAAATACACAATTTTACTTTTTGCTGTAACAAAAAAAAAATCTGAGATAAAACACACGTGCGCCAAATAACGGCTTTATTACTGCACACTTAACATACAGTATTATCCATCCCTAATTTCTATAGAATGAACTACAAAAAACTTTGTCACAATTCTTTTTGTTCTTACAATTATATTGCGACTTGAAAAATCACGATCATGGATTAACCTAACAATTTTGACATCTCAAATAGCGGGGGAACCGGGTTTGGTTGTCACATTTTTACTTTAATTTGAAACGACATTTTAACCCAAGAAAAAAGTTCAAAGTCTTATGAAATAATGACTCCACCTACCGTTTGTACTTACTCTGATCAAAAGTTATTGTTCAAGTCAGGGATGTTGTCACATTGTTATTTCAATGGATGACCAATGACAAAGTCCTTGGTTTGATTTTTAGATATTTAATTTTGTTTCGATTCAATAATTCTTTACATTTTCTGAATCGGGACGCTAAACTACAAGAAAATAGGCAACTGGGAATTAAAAAGATGAATTTTGTCAAGATTCTGTTAATATTGTAAAACAACATTATTAATGTGTTTAGTGAACAATAGCGTTTGAAAAAAGCTACAAGGCTATAATTTCATTATTTTCTTAGTTGATGCTTTACATTAATTTCTGCTTGAATTGGGATATGTAAAATACAGTATTTTAAAGAAAATCTGGCTTATGTAAAAATGTGACAACCAACCCCGCTAGGGCCGGGTATTGCCAAAGCCTTCCGATACAATACGTATCCCGATACAGAGGTCACGAACGATACGTATCCTGATACACGTATATGCAGAATATAATTTCCTTAATATGTCACCTGTCAAGTGTCAAATGCAGAGAATTGTATTTTCTAACCCACTAGGGATGGAAAATCGATCGAAAATATCGAAAATCGATCGAAGTTCGCAACAATCGAATCGAAAGGCCAGAATCGATCAATTTTTTTCATGCAGCCACTGACTTAGATACACACTCTGTATTTGTATAATACACACAATAATACAAGAATAGTCACAATGTTTGAAGAAACAAAGCTTGAACATTTGCAAGACCTGACTGTGCATTATTATGTTGCATTAACAACTGATGGTTTAACGACTCTAAATATGGACACTAAATATGACTGTTTGAATGTTGACAAAATCACTAGTTCTAAGCTCTAACAACAGTGGCTTTGTTTTAAATGTCATGTATTATGGTTATTTTGTGTCTTAAGATAAAAAAAAAAAGTTTATATAGATAAAGTAACAAAATCAAACAAAATCGAAAATCAAGGCTGCAAAATCGAAAACTGAATCGAATCGTGACTTAAGTGAATCGTCTCATCCCTACTAACCACTCTTTATGTTAGACACAGAGTCCTACAAATAAGTCATTGTTCAGCTCAGTAGTTTCAGCCTTAAAGCTGCAGTCCAGGTTCAAAAGTGTAAATTATATGAATTTAAGTATGCCGATACGTATCCCGATACACCTACCTGTAACGATACGCGTATTGCCAATGAGCTGTCAAGATATATCCTGTATCGATACACTTAGTACAGCCCTAAACCCGAACTGGACTTTTTTGCTCTCACCTCACCTCACCTTCAACATTTTTAAACCCAGCTCAGAAAAAAAGTCGTCCTACTTGTCACTCTGGACTCTCCTCTTTATTAGCCTCGGTAAGCATCTGTGTTACCATGAAAATAATGACAAATCCGCCATGTTTGTGTTTAGCAGAACTTTCTTTTTTCATAAAACCGTCATATCATGTATCCCACAGTCTATTTTCAAACTCTCTTATAAAATTTGAAGGTTGTGGTTTTTAGCTTGCACATTCAAGTCATAAAAAGAGGTGAATTTTAGCCACTTTTCAACTTTGATAAAAATGAATCCGTTATGACATGAATTCTTAGTATATTGTCATTAGTAAAAGTTGATGTTAATGTTAGAAAAACTATTATAATATTACCAAAATCATTAAAATCATCAAAACATTATTGTTTAGTGGCAACACACAATGTTCCTCTGAAAATCTGGCAACAAGTCAGCCTTTGACAGTGAAGTATGAACTTTCTGAAAAATCAGATTTTTGTTTTACCTCAAAGACAAAAAAAAAAAAGAAAATAGACATGAGTTAGGATTAAGAAATTGTGATATAATTTTTTTTTTTGCCATATTGCCCAGCCTTAAAGATGGGGTAGCTAACTTTTTAGTTGTAAATTAGTAAACTTTGTTCTTTCCACTAAAAAGTATATAGTAAATACAGCACTTTGTGAAAAAATTAGACCTCTGAGTACTGACTGACTGAATAATAAAGTATTTTAGTTCTAATCAGGAGCTGAACGCTGCGCTCTGATTGGCTGATCTTGGGTGGTCCTCTCCAGTTTCACTTTGTTGTTTGTAAAAAGATGTTTATAAGCCATAATTGCAACCAAAAGAATACATGTCGATATTAACATGTCTCGGAATTATGGGAGGAAGTTGTCAGATTTAAAACCTAAATTGTGTTTGCAGTTGAAAAAATCATCTACCCACCTTAAGTGTCAAAATATTATTTAATTAACGCTATTTAGCAATCAGCTCTGTGCACGGAATGTCAGTTGGTTTGTGTTTGTTCAAAATAGCTAACTTCTGTACATACGAACATTCCTGTTAGCGTTAGCATTTAGACCATGGGGTGCCCAAATTTTTTCCTCAGCGGGCCAATACGAATAATTTTGTAGCACGTCGAGGGCCAATCCTAACTTTATGTTGCATCTATAAAGTTATTTGCAATAAGATAGTGATTCAATTCTATTTATTAACATGCTTTTGCAGAATAAAACTGATTTGGTGTATTTTGAAAATCTTTTCAGCTTAAAATGTAGAACAGACACTCTTAACAAATCTCAGCACCTCTTTGCGGGCCAAATTTAAAAACTTGGAGGGCCGAATTTGGTCCCTGGGCCCCCACTTTGGGCCCCACTGATTTAGATACTATCGTGTCTCTTTTTAAAGTGTACTCTGGTGAAATATTCCTCTAATATGTAAAGTCTTTAACATGTTTTCTGTAACATTCACCACAACTGTCTGATCTAAAGCAGTGGTTCCCAACCTTTTTCGTCTTTAGTACCCCCTAATCATGATCTCGAACAAGGAGTACCCCTTTGTCATTTTTTAAAGAATATTTTAACTTTTCTTCTATATTTTATTTTAACCATCGTATTTTATTGTAATGACAATTTCCGTGTCAAAAAAATTCTCAAAACATGTAAAATGTGCTACAAATAACATGTTTTGCATTGCAATACTTGCAATTCTACCATTCTTTTAATCCTGCAATCATCCCAAGTACCCCCTGGCGAATGGTCATGTACCCCCAGGGGTCATGTATCCCTGGTTGGAAACACTGATCTAAAGAGTATTGTTTTAAACTAAAGTAGTGAAAACCTCATAGAAATTAATTGAACAGGAAATGGTTGTATGTGCAGGATGTACTTTTTTGAAGGAAAACAAGACAACGGCACAGAGCCTATTGAAAATCTCTAAAAATGTACTTTTTGCTATAGATGTCATCTTATCACAATCTTGAACAACCCTACTAAAATAGTTAACTTTAGCTAACTGAAGTTTGGCTAATTTAATGAACATTTTATTTAACGTTTTTTCCAATGCTCCATTCACAAGATGAGATACGGTGAGTGTGTGTTCTCCCCTACTACATCTTACATTACTTCTTTAACAATAGTATGAAATTGAAACAAATGCAAAAACCTTCAAACCCTTTCGATATGTTGTCCAGTACCGCCATCTCGAGTCTCCTCGTGCTCGGTGCGTGTTTCTGTCACGTGGATCCTGCCGTTTCCCGTCTCTCAGTCAATCATTCCCCGGGCGTGCAGAGTCCCAAAGTCCGCGCACAAATGTAGTTTAATCCCCAAATCTCGGTTATGTACCACTTCACGACACTCCTGAGCAGGTGCGTCCAGCGTAGCGCCGTTTCCTCGCAGATCAACCCGGCGCACAGACTCCTCCGCATGGCCGCCGCAGCTCTCCCGAATCCCGGCTCCACCACCGCAAACACAACCACCACCGCCTCCAGGGGCTACTATGACTCCGCCAAGCCCGAGAGGAGCGCCGGGGCCCGGGTGGTAGACCTCCGCAGCGACACGGTGACGAGGCCCGGAGCCGAGATGCGCAAAGCCATGAGCGAGGCCGAGGTGGGCGACGACGTGCTGGGAGAGGACCCGACGGTGAACGGTAAAGCCCCGGAGAAAGCAACAGCAGCGGGAGAAAAGTTATAACACATGGTTGAAACAAACAGTGGCAAGTCAGAAGTTATGCAAAAATAATCAATAATAAAAAGATCCACGCACAAAATCACAACGTAAAATCTACTTTTCTGAGTTTGTGACCATGTTCCAACAGTGTCTCTTATCATTACTCACAGTTATAGGCCTATTTGGATTGATTTGATTTTTCATGGGCGAATAATATTGATGCACCTGATGCTTAAGTGCTGAAGGTTGCCAGATATTCAGAGAGTAACACGCTTTGACAAACAAGCCCTAAACAAGTAATTAAAATAAATAATATAACATTATGCGTAGCCTATGTAGCAGAACGAGTGTAATAGCTTTGACATATTTTTAATAGACATGGGCAAAACTACGGCCCGGGTGCCAGATGCGGCCCTCGACGTGTGATAATCTTAATATTGCATTTTCATAATTGATTTAGCTGTTGTGGTCTTGGTAAACATCACAATAAATACACACAATAATACATAAGTCAATTTGTTACACCAGTGATCGCAGTCCGGCCCTCTGCCACTTGTCTGAATAGGGCCCTTGTGAAAAAAAAAATGTGCTGACCTCTGCTTTAATTTATTAAAACATTGCCTGTGATCTAGAGATGGTAAAAGTATTGAAGATCACTACTAGTAAAAGTAAAAAAAGACCGTCAAAAGTAAAAGTAGGGCTGAAAATAGTTTACTTAACGATGGTCGTGTAGCTGATTTTCACACTGCAAACACAATTTAGGATTTAAATCTAAAAATTTCCTCTCATAAATCCATCGACACCTGGTTAAAATTGATACGTTTTTTTGTTGTTGTTTTTTTGGCAATTATGGCTCATAAACATCTTTTTACAAACAGTTAAGCTGAAGAGGACCACCCAAGCTCATCAGTGAATCTGCATTCTGATCCTGAATAGGACTATTCATTTCATTCATTCATTTTCTACCGCTTAATCCCGTTAGGGGTCGCGGGTGACTGGAGCCTATCCCAGTGACTTTGTTGCCTGGCCAGCCATTCCCACACTTCTTTCGATTTTGAAAGAAAGTGGGTATGGGCAAATCCTGATAGCCACCTCCTTCCACGATTTTGAGGCAAACGGTCCAATCAGAGCCGTTCTGGGGAAAACGTCACATCCCGTGCGCCGCCCGAGGCTACTCATAACAAGCAATATGGCGTCCGCATCAGACAAACTATTTCATGCTGCACTCTCCTCGGTTTTAAAAGACTTGGATATATCGTTAAAATTACCGTGCGTAAGTCCGTTCTCGGCTGTTTTCGTTCATGTTTCGCTCCTTGACGCGATGCTGTCATCACGTCCGCTATTCTTCTGATTGGTTAACTCGGCGTTTGCTAGTCCCGCCTTTTTGAAATGAAATCACCTGGCGGCACTTCCAGACTAATCGACAGTATTGATAAATAAATACTAGGAGATTAGAATGGATGCCAGGCAAGTGACTTTGGGCCTTAGGCGGGGGACACCCTGGACAGTGGCCAACTCGTCGCAGGGTTAGACAGACAAACATTCACTCTCTCAGTCATTCACAGGGGAATTTACAGTGATGCCCAATTAACCTAAACATGCATGTGTTTGGGAGGAAACTGGAGTACCCGGAGAAAACCCACGGTGACACGGGGAGAACATGCAAACTCCACCCAGAGAGATCGTGAGATGTTGATATGGTCCGACCCGGGAGTCGAACCCACGACCTCCTTATTGGGAAGCCAGAGCTCTAACCACTCTGCTACCGTGCACCCCTGATTAGGACTAAAATTCTTATTATTCATTTCAGTACTCAGAGATCTCGTTTTATTACATATTGCTGCATTTCTCATAGACTTTTTAGTGGAAAACACAAAGTTTACTAATTCACAACTAAAAAAGTTAGTTACCCCAATTTAAAGCAATATCTGCATGTGAAAATAATAAAAAGTCACAATTTTAGACATACAGTTTGTGTTTTTGTTCCACAGAGCTGCAGAAACTCGCTGCAGAAATGTTCGGGATGGAAGCTGCTCTGTTTGTGTCCAGTGGAACGATGAGCAACCTGATCGCAGGTCAGTGAGGCCCAACGACGAGGACAAACGCTGGACAATTATTATCACATTTACAACATATTCACTTTTATGGGAGAATGTAATGTTTAACCTACAGCTGCATAAATCCATGAACAAGAAGAACAATCAAAGAGCAGTATTTTAATCCACAACTTAGTCAACAAAGCAAAGCAAAGTAGTTCATTTTAGTCACATAATTCTTATTTTTCTTCTTTTCTCTATGGGACAAATGGACTTTAATTCAAGGCAAAGGTTTAGAGACTTTTCTTTGACCTCATAAACTGTATATTTTCTGTGCAGTCATGGTTCACTGCCGAGAGAGAGGAGACGAGGTCATAGTCGGAGATTTGTCTCATTTGCATATTTACGAGCAAGGAGGCAGCGCGCAGGTAAGGCCAAAGTCAAACTACGGAAGCCTCAGCGGGTCAGTGCAGTAGTTTAATCTAGCAACAAGAATTATTTTACAATGTAAACTGGATTTTTAATCCTGTTCAAACACTTCACTAAATGTCCCAAATCTGTGATGTCATAGGTAGTGAAGTAGTCAAGACCTTTCTAAGACCACAGAGTACCAAGACAGAGACAAGACCAAAACTTTTATAGGTCAAGACAAAGCCGAGACCAAGACCACAGTTCATCGAGACCACATCAAGACCACCTTTGTAATTTTGTACGTTTATCAGTGTTGACATGATCTTATTGTGCAGGGCTTAATACAAACTGAGTCTGGCCCTGGGACATGTTACTGTGCTCCTGGTGCAAGTTTAGCAGAGTGTTGAGGCAATAAAATGTGGTCTCTGTATCCAAGACAAGACCGAGACAAAAACAAGACCAAGTTCAAATGTGCTTGAGACCTAGACGAAAGCAAGACCGGTCTTAAGACCCAAGACCATCCTGGAGTACTACTACACTAGTCATAGGTCTGTTCACTGTTTTTAACTAAATCATCCAGGCTCTTGAGCATTTTTGCTGCATTAACATATTATTCATGTAGGAATAAAATTACTTATTGTTATTATTTATCTACTGCTTTTTATTCCTGCTCATAAGCTGCTCTGTTCAGAATTATATTCATACGTTTTGTAAAACACTGAATACACATTATCTGCAGTTTATTCACCGACTGTTTCAGTTGGTTCTTATGCTGCAGTTGTTCACAAACATCACATCACATGTGTATAATATTAAACTGATGCCACTGTAGAGGGATTATTGGTCGATGTCACTTTCCGCTCTACTGCACATGCACCATGCAGAAAGAGCCGCTGTCCATATAGTTAGTTGGAGAAACTTTTGAATAAAACAACAACAAAAAAACAGGACGAGAGCAGCTGTTTGGATCAGGTCTGAACCGGTCTGACAGACGTCTGTCTCCTGAAGCTTGAGACAGTGTTTTTATCGTAGTTTTTTCACCTGAATGTAACTTTTATGTGTCGTAGGGTCAAATTTCATTCACAAATGTTGATTTAGCAACATAACTTCTGTTTTCACACAGTGATAAACTGTAGAGTTCAGCTCTGAAACAACTTATTGTACATAAGAGTTTTAGTTTATTCATCAAGGATGTGCTAAATCTTAAAGTTTAATTTTTTATTATAATTATCTTATGGTGGAAGTGAAAAGACACTCAAAAGTAGGAATCAAGTGTTTATTTCACATCGCCATTGTCATATCTAAATGTTTCTGCCTTTTATATTTACGTTTAATCTACTTTTTACCTTCTATGGTACAATCCATAGCTTGCTTTAGTGTTTTTGTCCAACAGATTATGCTTCTTGATTTTATATATCTTAAATATTTTTATTATAGTTGATATTTTTTTCTTTATATATATTTGTATCTGTATTTTCTGTGTTATTTGTTACACACTAGCATCGTAGCAAGTTCCTAGTTTGTAAATTGTGTTTTGTTCACTGACAATGGCAATAAATGGCAATAAAATCTTTTCTGATTTTGATTCTGATTAAACATATCTGTGTTGGCCCAGTTGGCAGGCGTCCACTCCACCACAGTGACCACTCTCCCGGACGGAACCTTCAACCTGGACCAGCTGGAGTCTAAAATCCGACACGGTTTTCCTGATCCTCACTATCCGCGCTCCAGGCTCATCTGTGTGGAAAACACTCACAACATCCAGGGAGGACGAGTTCTGCCTCTGAGCTTCCTGAAGGAGGTGAGAAGATGAATCCACAGCAGAATTATGATATTTATTTAAACCGTTTTGATTGTTTTCATCCAGTTTGGCTGTTTTGATGAGGCTTATATTTGACCAGTAAATATGTAGAGGTAATTCCACATCTTTGTTTCCTCGTTCTGCAGGTGCGTAGTTTGGCGGATAAATACGACTTGAAGGTTCACATGGACGGAGCTCGAGTGATGAACGCTGCAGTGGCTCTGGGCGTCTCTCCTAAAACTATTCTCCAACACACACACACTGTCAGTGTGTGTCTGTCCAAGGTGAGGCCCACTTTCAGAAACTGTTACTGTGTGAACACAAACATGGAGACAGATTGGTTCTTTTGACTAAACAGGGACTGGAGGAATGTTGGAACTAGTTCTTGGTACTTTTATGTGCGAAAACGCCTATTGAGGTTGTGCAGGTGACATGACATCAATCTAAATGTTCATACTGAGAGAGTTAATGGAGAGAAAGGACATTTTCTCTTGTAAGAGTTCAATAAACAGCTAAAACAGGAAAAATAAACTACAGTTTGATAACAAATTCAACCCACCACAAGTCTACTGAGCACTGGGTTTGTAACTGACATGTAAAAAGAGAAAGTCAACAGTTGTAGCAAAGCAGATAAACAACAAGACTTTAGCTTCTCTCACATTTATCAGACATTGAAATCACACACAGTTGAACTTATTACCTTTTTCTTCTTGATGTTTTTGAGTCTGTTTGTTAGTTAAAATGTACTAAATCATCAACTGTTGTTAGCAGACAAGCCGTTGCCACGACAACAAAGAAATACACTGAAGAAATGCCACTCATTAGCATTTTTGGAATTAAATTATGTCAGTGCATAACCTCTATAGTTAGGCTACTATTAACAAATTAAATAACTATGTTGGGAGTTACAGCATTTTTCTTAAGGATAAGGAAATGTGAGAATATATAAAACATGTTTCCAACAAAATTAGTATTGTAAATGTGTTTGTCCATCCATCCATCCATTTTCTTCCGCTTCATCCGGAGTCGGGTCGCGAAGGCAGCAGTTTGAGCAGGGAGGCCCAGACTACCCTATCCCCACACACTTCTGCCAGCTCTTCTGGGGGAATCCCGAGGCGTTCCCAGGCCAGTCGAGAGACATACCTCCAGCGTGTCCTGGGTCTTCCTCGAGGTCTCCTCCCAGTGGACATGCCCGAAATACCTCCTCGGGGAGGCGTCCAGGAGGCATCCGAAACAGATGCCCGAGCCACCTCAACTGGCTCCTCTCGACGTGGAGGAGCAGCGGCTCTACTCTGAGTTCCTCCCGTGTGACTGAGCTTCTCACCCTATCTCTAAGGGAGCGCCCAGCCACCCTGCGGAGAAAACTCATTTCGACCGCTTGTATCCGCGATCTTGTCCTTTCGGTCTTTACCCAAAGCTCATGACCATAGGTGAGGGTTGGAACGTAGATTGACCGGTAAATCGAGAGCTTTGCCTTTCGACTCAGCTCTTTCTTCACCGCAACGGTCCGGTACAGCGATCGCATCACTGCAGACGCTGCACCAATCCGCCTAAATATGTTTGTGTCACGCAAAGGTCCTGGTCTGAGTAGAAAGTACAGTATCTGCCCAGAGCAGGAGCGAAAAGGCCTAACGAGCCTGCTTTACTATACAGTCCTAATAAATAACATACAGTACATTTTTTGTCACATGGCCTGCAGGGTTTGGGTTCACCCATCGGGACCATCTTGGCTGGTCCGAGTGACTTTATCTCCAGAGCAGTGCGCTGTCGAAAGGCTTTGGGCGGAGGCATGAGGCAGGCCGGGATCTTAGCCGCAGCAGGAAAACTGTCTCTGCTCAAGATGGTGAAGCGACTGGAGGAGGACCACAGGAATGCCAGGACCTTCGCTCAAGGTGGGTTTAGTTCTCAAAGATACTGAAAGGCTTGAGAGGTATTCTTACATTTGTTTTCTTCTTTCCCCTCAGCCCTGCTAGACCTCTCCTCCGACCTCTTCTCTGTCGACATGGCCGCTGTGGAGACCAACTTGTTGAGGTTCAGACTGTGCCCTGGTCTGAGTCCGCAGGAGTTCTGCGCCCGGATGTCGGAGGTTCAGCCGGGGGAGGAGTCGGCGCTGGGACAGGCCGTTCAGGTCCTGATGTTTCCACACTACGAGAACTCTGTGAGAGCCGTGTGGCACCTGGACGTCTCCGCTGAGGACACACAATGGGCCATAAAGAAGATGCAATACGTAGCAGCGCAGCTAACGAAGGAGAAGAACAAAGCTTAGTCTGTAATAAAGTTTTATTCAAATTGTTTCTCTGCCTTTAAGGTTGTGTTCAATTGACATCAACATTCTGAGCCAATAATATTCAATACAGCTAGAATTTACAAAGGTGTGGATTTGCAAGTATGGATTTGAACTTGAGTCAGACTTTTTTAATGACTACTCTTGATAAAATAGATTAACTTCGACTTGGAGCTTTGTCATTTGAGGAGACTTGATGCTTCTCCTCAAAAAATGTTTAATTTTATTTACAAACATGTCTCTCCTCACTTCTTTTGAAACCAGAATTTTAAAAAGCACAAAAGAAAGAATAAACACACTCCAAATATCCTTATTGAGGTGCAAATGTAGGAGCAGATACATCAAAAAGTCAGAACATTACACACTCCGTTGCCAATGTCAATTTTTCTTTTTCTTTTTTTTTTTTTAATAACATTTTGGCTATTTCCTATGGAGGACTAAAAATGACTTATTTATAAATAAAAAAATAATTAAATAACAAATGTACAAATAAATTAATAAATAAAAGAATAAATGTTTAAATCCCAAAATGTTGAAAAATAAAAACAAGAATAATAAATAAATGCAATAAGTGCAATAAAACTATGCAAAAATAAATAAAAGAATAACAAAAAAGTAAATATATACTATATATAAATATAAATATATTTTTATAAATGTTTTATTGCTTTTATTTATACACAGTCCGTTTTTTTAGCTTCAAACATATTTTTGCATGTTTAATTTTTCCCTATTTATATTTATTTCTATTTTTTTCATGCACGCTTTTATTTATGCCTGTTTAATTTTATTTATTAATTAATTCATTCATACATTTGTTATTTAATTATGGATTTATTTGTGTTTTTATTTATTTTTTTGTGTATTTTAAGTCATTTTTAGTCCTCCATAATTGCCTTCCTTTCATTTTGGAGCAGAAAAAAAGATGAAGGCGTTCAAACATGAACAAATTTAAATTTATTTAAAACAAAATCAATGCAGAAATAGCCTACAAGATTCCTGTAATTTACTATTTGACTTGAAAAGACTTTAAAGTGCTTCTGACAGTTTGAACCACTAGTTTCACTAAAACAAAGTTAAGATCATTATATTTATGATTTCACTCAACATTGCATAAAGTTCATCCCGGTTTAGCCATTTTTTAGGATTAAAAATGTACTTCCTGTTCATGATGATTACTTCTTGAGACACAAAAAACAATACAATATTAGGGGTGTCAAATTAGTGCATTAATTGTGATTAATTAATTACAGGCATATTAATTGAGTTAATTTTTTTTAAATTGCATTAATCTATTTTAAATCTTTAACTTCATTGTTTCCATCTGTGAGTTGCAAAGTGACATAAGGGTTGTTCAACTTGACAACTTTGGAACAAAAGACTATCTAAGGTCTTAATTTTTGGCAATATATTAATATTTCCATCTGCAGCAATAATGTAATTAATTAAATTGGATAAAACAAAAACACTTAAGTTGAGTGTTTTTCTCAGCAATTTTTATGTGAGTGTAAAATAGATTAATTAGATTGATTATTTACAGATCATAATTAATTAATCTCTTCAATTGCTTGACAGCACTATACAAAATACTCATTTAGTTAAACTGAGGTTGACTGGGTCATTAAAATGTGTTAATGATGTGAAAATGTAAAATGTTCTCGTCTCCCTTGTGTGATGTAATCAGTTTAGAACTTCCTGTTATTTTCAAACTTTTCTTCACAAACTTGTTCTTCATTCATTTAAAGCCATCGTTTATATTTACAACTAGTGTTTTCTACTAAATTAAATCTAAATGTCAAATTCTTGGAAACTTGTCATATGCACTTTAAACTAAAATGAGAGAACTTGTCGCAAAACAGTGACTTGGGCCCCACCTCTGAAAATGAATATTGTTTAAATGCAGATTTTTGTTGTAATATAAAAGGTTCATGGGTGTTCAAGGGCAGATAAAAAATTTGGGAAATTACTTTTTTGATATTTTTTGGGTAAAGTACTAGAGCTGTCACTAACAGTCATTTATATTTTCCTTTTCAAACCCCATACGGCTGTGTCCCAGTTTTTATTTGGAAAAAGTAGTCACCCTAACACATTTAATAGATTTCTTTGGTCTATAAAGCAATTATTTTATTTATTTATTTTTTCAGTAAATAAAAATAGGAAAAATCATAGTGTTCCAAACGTGTGTATATAGTAACTATCCAAGTTTGCAAATAAAAATTACAACGCTAAAACAACCAAAACAAGACCAAAGTTAAAGAATATACAGCAGGTTATTGGCAGTCGTAGCACAACACTGAAACTAGCAGTGCAAGCGAGCAATCCAAAGTGTCACAAAGATCGGCAAAAGCAATAATTTCGAGTAATTAGCATTTACCGTGTTTAATTTGGAAATAAAGCAAAACAAAATCATTTGCGCCAAGAAGAATAAAGTATTGGCAGCGGTGGGATTCGAACCCACGCCATCGAAATGACTGGAGCCTAAATCCAGCGCCTTAGACCACTCGGCCACGCTACCATATGAACACACTGACAGCACATCCGGGTTATAAAGGAGATTTCCGGCATTTGTGACCGTCTAGTGTTATTTTATCTGGTTAAAATCGCATAACTCGAGAAACATTAAACAATTATTGCTATTTACATCAAAACACGTAATTATATGTACGACAGCACAATAATACCTTAAGTTACGTTAAATAGACGTTTTACTGGCTATTTTCGGTAGTTTTTTGTTGATTTTCGTCGAGTCGCCGAAGGTTTTTCTAGGTTAAAAGCTTAAATGAGGCAATACATTTAATGACTTGTTGTTGCCTATGCCTAATGATTAAAATTCCTTTAAAAAGTTGAAGAAAATACGCTAACGTGCGTTTAAATACATATTATTTCTTCGATGTAAAATTCATTAAAATAAATACAATAAAATACAAGAATTGGACGAAAATAATCGCTTTCTTTGTTATTTCGACAAAAAAATCTTACATGGGTTAATAAAATCCAAATTATAACTTTAATCGTGGTAAATCTTGAAAACACAGCACACAATTTCCTTTCTAAAACCTCCACAAGATGGCGGTGTTATCTTGTAAATGCCGAAGTTCAAAGTCCCGAAAAGTCTCGCGAGATTTGGACTCATGCGGTAGTGTTTATTCTTTCAGGAGGTACTGTGCCGCACATTTTACACATTTTCTTTAAACCAAAAGCGAATCTAAGCGTGTATTATGATATACGCGTTGCCGAAAGTTTGCACGGTTCAATTTTTATTTTGATTATTTTTAGTTTGTCTTACGTTTGTAATTTCAATGTAGTTAGCCGAGAATGCTAACTGTCATTGTCACTGTCTGAAATCATTGTTGACCGCTTTAGCTTACAAAGGCTGTTTTCTTTATGCTAAACTACATTGTATGGCCGCGAAACATTTATTCAAAGTCGTGCATCAGCTTGGGAAAGGACTGACCAAGAATTATGACTGGAAAAGCTGTGGAAGATTAACATCTGTGGTGACAGTTCCAGTTTATTGTGAGTATTCAGTAATTTATGATAATAATTGTAACTTGTTGAGATTTTGCCACTCAGGTTTAGCAAACAGTGTTTCCCAATATTTATATGATGGCACAGGCAATCTTTAATGAATCATGTTTTGAGTATTACTTTTTATTGTTAAATTATGCCACTTTTGCTCCTACTTCTCTACAAAGTCTTGGTGGTGCACTGAATAGATTTTCTTTTTTTTTTTTTGTCATTTAGATGTTTTTCTTGTACTAAATATTTAATTAAATCTCATTCTTTACTTTAAGCAGATTTGCATGGCCACAAAATAAATTTATTCCTGTTTGTTTATGGCTAAAGTACTGAAGTCAATACTGAAGTAAAAGTACTGTTCCATCTGTAAAAAACGACTTTGGTAAAAGTCAAAGTCCTGCTTAACTGCCAAAAGTTATTATTTAGTGTTTGTTAAAACTAAAAATTGTTTGCTTATTTCACTTTCATTCATTCATTTCATTCATTTTCTACCGCTTAATCCCGTTAGGGGTCGCGGGTGACTGGAGCCTATCCCAGTGACTTTGAGCCTTAGGCGGGGAACACCCTGGACAGTGGCCAACTCTCTCATTCACTCACTAAGGGAAATTTACAGTGATGCCCAATTAACCTAAACATCATGTTTTGGAGGTGGGAGGAAACCGGAGTACCCGGAGAAAACCCACGGTGACACGGGGAGAACATGCAAACTCCACCCAGAGAGATCATGAGATGTTGATATGGTCCACCCGGGAGTCGAACCCACGATCTCCTTATTGGGAAGCCAGAGCTATAACACTTGGCTACCGTGCACTTGTTTTAAGATATTTCTGACTGTTTTCAAGAGATTTGAGCTTGACTCAATTTGCCAATGAGTTAAGTACAGATTTCTTACTTCATTAGCAAATAAATTGACTTAAGAACAAATTTATTGAAACAAGGAAGAAAACACAGCGAAGCAAGTCATTATTCTAGATACATCAAGTAAAACCATCTTGTATCAGAACTGTCACAAAGCTCTGATACGTGACAACACATCAGGCCTGCATTGATTTTAAAAGTGTTTATGAGCGTATAAAGTAACTACCCTGATTATAAAATCTAGGGAGTAGAAAGTACAGATACTTCTTGAAAAATGTAAGAAGTAAAAGTTAAAAGTCACAAGATTTTGTAATACTCAAGTACTTAAGAAAGCTATTAAGTACTGTACTTGAGTAAAAACACTATTACTTGCCACCTCTGTCCTTAGTTATATATTTTTTCCACAATATGGCATAACACACAGTTATCCTTATTAACAAGGTTCCAAATAATAGGTTGACTTTTCATTGGACGTCATCATGTTTAAAGATTGCATAAAGTTGATTAGTGTCGCTCCAGCATGAACCATAATTTAATACTAATTTTTTTCTTTCTAAATTATGAGAGCAAAACTTAGGAGGTACACTAGTACAGACTGTTTTTGCTTAATTTTTTTCCCTGGGGCACATCACCTATTCAAATGTGGCCAAATCAAGCTATGTTGAAGCACAAAATGATAAAAAAAATTTCATAGAACATCTTCAAATGATTCTTTAAATGCATAAATTGTTATTGGTTTTGCTTTCTCTCTTGATGTGAACTTGTGAATCAGCTGTGATCATAAACATTTTTATAAGTTATATGTTGATTCTAAGACGTTACTTTTTACTTCTCCTTTTTTTCTATTATTGCTCACACTTGTTTATTATTTGTTCGTTTCAGAATGAACCCTCCCACGGATTGTGAACCTTTGGTCAAGAAACTGAAAGTTGAAACAAGCTGCAATACACCAGCTTCTGCTTCTTTGTCCACATCAGGTAAAAATAGTAAAACGAGTGTCACTGTGATTAAAGCTCAACAAATAAGATTATAAGTGCAGAAGTTTATAAGATAGATAGATAAATAAAAACTTTCAGATGCACACTTTTTATCAGTTTGTCCAAACAACTGCAGTCCCTTGTGGTCATACTGCCACCCCAACAGACAACAACATTGTGTTTTTTAAAAAGCAATAAATCAGAAAATCCAAATTTATGAAGACATTTTGTTATGTTGTTGGCCAAGAAAGTTAGACACTTTAAAAAAAGTTTGTTCGGTAATTTGTTAGACCAACCTGATTCAACATTAGTGGATTTTCAGTGTTGAAGCTTCAGCCATTAGGGATGGGACAAGATTGTGCGCACACGTAAAGAACGATCTTGTGTTCTCGGGAATGTTCATAAAGGGTTTATTTAGTTGTGTATCTTTGAGCAGCTGTAGTAAAAAGTCTCTGCCACATATATACTTCTAAAGCACATAATCGGACAGTCTAAACTCTGTATTATATATTTTGTATTGATAGGACAAATATTGACAGAGATAATTAGTCCTCAACACTGTAAAAATTAGCGCAAAAAGAAACAGTAATATATACGCGAGAACAGTCCGATGTTTTTGCACTTAAACATAATTTGAAATGGATCCACAAGGAGATATTTACCTCATTACATCTATACCCTGGTAAAAAGTGGCCATGCAAGGTAAAAAAACAGTTCCTTTTTTTTTTTTTATTGTAAGAAAGAAATCAAAATGATAAAAACATGCTTTTATTCAAGTCTATTTTTACCAAAAAGTTAACAGTGCACCTTTAATCAACCAGTGTGTTGTTAATTTGATCAGACTGCCAAAATTCATCAGAATGCAGGAAATATCGTCCATTGGGGAAAAAATTCCTGATGGAGGACCCCCAGACCCCCCATTTTAATGGCTTGCTACTGGGTGTGTTCTACTTTGGGTGTCTTGATTTCCTAAAATCCTCTTGGGGAATGTCCTGGAAATGCCCTGGAAAATATTTTTGGGATATGAGTAAAACCCTGATCAAATATAAATAAAATAACAATAACTTAATTTTGTAATTTACTTTGTTAAAATTATAAAATGAAACAATTATACTACAAATTATTTTAAAATCTCGTGGCTCGTCTCGTCCCTATCAGCCATAGATTCTTACTAAATATATGTTTTGTCTTCTAATTACTACTTTAAAATCTTCTTTTCCAGCTTCCTCTTACCAGATTTCAACAAATGGTGCTTCTCACTCATCGATAAACGCCATGGATTTAAAACCGAAGAACGGAGCTGGATCACCGCACGGCGCAAAGCAGAAACAACAGAAAAAGCTAAAAAACACTTTGGACTGCTGGTTAACGAAGCCACAGAAATCTGCCAATTCAGAAAACAAAGCGACGTCGAAATGAGCGAAGAAAACGCGACTCAAAGCGAAAACACGGAACAGAGCATGGTTTACGACGAGGAGGAAACGCAGATTTTAACATCACAGGAGCTGGAGGACGACGATGTTATTTTGTGCGAAGATGTGCCAAAGAAAACGAAAAATCTCCTCCAGAAGCGACGGCAAACCGAGAGTGAAAATAACGGATTTCTTCTCGAGCTCGTCGGTAAAGCGCAGTCGGGTGGATATTTCGGACGGTTCGGAGGAAGAAGAAGCTGGGTCTCCGGAGGTGGATGTGAAGTGGTTGGGGACGCCCATCGAGGAGCTGAAGAGACGGCCCGAGTGTGGAGCTGCTCTGCCTAAACTGAGGAACGACCTGGAGCGACACACGGTCATGATCAGGGTGAGAGGAAATTATATACTCTCTTTGTATCAGCTTATTTTTGTAGAGATTGGCATCTCGACAATATTCTGTCAGTCCACTTTCTTAAATACAGTATAATTTGCCAAAAGAACAAATAAAAGTTTCTATTTAAGAACAAAACTTTAATTTTTCTTTTAATACTTGCAAGTAGGCTGTAGTTCTTTAGTCTTTTAGTCGATTAATCGGTCGATGGAGTCTTGATCAACCAAAATTTTATTAGTCGACTAATTCTTTTATTTAGATTAAAAGGAATTTGTCTTCAACAGCAACAGAATCATTGGTCTGAATTGACTTTTTTTATATAAACACAAAGTTTCTTCTTCATTTTCTGCATAAACTGTAGTTTTTGCATGAACTACTGAATATTGTTAGTCTTTTGAGCAGGTTCTTGCAGAGTTGTCACAATACTAAAGTTCCCAACCTGATTTTGATACAAGAAATAAACTTGATTCTTGATACCACAGTGAGAATTAGAATGTCCTATCAAGAAAGTGAAATTTTTATACAATGGACTGACATTTTGATGAAAATGTGATTTTTCAGAATATCAGACTTTGTTCAAATGTTTGTCCTGTTAATGTTCAAATGAGTATTTAATTTCGACACCAGTTTTAGCTTTGATTTGCAATATTTTTAACAACTCTACTTTTAGTTTCAGAGACTTTGCCATGCTCCCTTTTTAGTCGATTAATCGGTTGATGGGATATGTTTTTAGTCGACCAAGAATTTCTTTGTTCAACTACAGCCCTACTTGCAAGTTAATGTGTGTTTTTCTTTTTTATGTAAAACAAGATCTTTTATGCTTGTTCCATTTGCAATCTTAGTTCAAGCCAACAAAAGATCTACTCAAAATAAATAAATACTACTTATTGCAGGCAATTCTTCCATTGTTATCAAATATATATGGTAATTTTTCATTTTTATTTAGCAGACAAACATTTGTCAAATATATATAAAAGTGCAGCAATCTCCTATTAAGTTAATGTTTATTAAACACAAAGGCAGAGATGCTTCTGCCAGATTCTAGTTTTCAGCTAATTTCCATCTGTAGCCCTGGAAGAGGGAGGACATGTTTTCAGTTGTAGAAGGAAACCGAGTCCCCGAGGAAACCTACGCAGACACAAGGAGAACATGCAAACTCCACATAGAAAAGCCCCTGGCCACCCGGGAGTCAAACCCAGGACCTTCTTGCTAAGAGGCCAGACCGCTTACCACTGTGCCACCGTGTCGCCCTAATGTTAACTTTCCTGTTTTGAATTACAAACTAGCTTTTTGTAAGTTTTTGCTGCACAATATACTTTATATTCAGTTTTTGTATATTCACAATATTATCTAAAATTTTGTATAATGCCCATTGCCCAGCTCTATGAGGGTGCCACAAACTGTTAGTTAGCAAACAGAAATTGATCAATAATGCAGAAGCAGATTGTTCAACATTCTCAGCAAACATTCCCTGTTCTTAGACCAGAGATGTGAACCTGAGTCTGACTTGAGGCTTTATTTTGAGGACTTGAGAGATGATTTGATAAAATTTAACTAAGACTGGGGGCTCGGCTCTGACTTGAAGGTCTGTGACTTGGGTTTTGACTTGGATTTGGAGCTCTGGGACTTGAGACGACAATGTACCGTCTCCTTAAAAATACATATATAGTGTAATTTTACATTAAGACATTTTTCCTTTTTGTTACCAGAAATGTATCTCAAATGGGATCCTTTTTTTTAATTGACTTAAGTGAAAACTAAAATCAGAGGACGTGGACTTAACTTGTACAACAAAATTACATTTTGGAGAGGTTTCCGGGGCTGCTGCGCTATGTGCGCGGCATCAAAAAAAAAAAAAAAAAAAAAAAAAAAAAAAAAAAAAAAAACTCAAAACATAAAAAAAAAAAAAAAAAAAAAAAAAAAAAAAACATATTTTTTTTTTTTTTTTTTTTTTTTTTTTTTTTTTTTTTTTTTTCCATAACTGAAAATAATACGCAGTACCATACTAACATGAATAACAGACATATACAGCATATACAGCACTTTTTGTCAGAAAAAGGGGCTAAAGAGAGAGGAGAGTTTGCAGAGGTAAGGGAGGAGAAGGGAAGGAAGTGGGAGGAGTGTATTTGTGCAAACTAGAATCAGAATTTATGTAATGCAAAGTGTGAGCCACGTAGTAAGGATGTTTATAGTTAGTCCTCTGGGTCTTGGTTTTGGTCAGGGAACACGCAGGATTAGATAAACCAAAACTATAGCCAGCTGTTCTCTTTGAAGGATGAAAAGGAGATTTATCTCTGTTCACTGATTGGCTGTTTGTACTTCCTCAGTTCTGTGATAACTGACCGAGTAGCTGGAGTGAAATAAATTTGAGCAGGCAGGTGCACTGCTAATTTTCCACTCTTTTCCAACACTAATCATGATACACCCGTTTGTATTGATTCAGATCTAATATATAGTGTTTTGTTTTTCCTCTCAGACAGACCTCCTTCGGCCCGGCTCGCTCCCTGTGCCTCATCCTTCTGCGTTTCACGACGTTTGGGACGATGTTCACGTCAAATGCCTGCTCCACCAAGAACCTGTTTCCAGTCAGAGACCAGGTAATGTTTGTTAGAACGATGTATTTACTTGGACAGTCACATGAGCAAATCAAAGTAATGAACCGAGCTCCACCCACGGCCACTTTCCGGATTAAACACGGGGGGCTCTACAAGTCTCCCGTTCAGTCAGGGGGGGTTGAGGAAAAAAGGTTGGGAACCACTGGTCTAGAGCAGAGGTTCCCAAACTTTTCAGCCTGGGACCCTCAAAATAACCGTGCAACCAACTCGCGACCCCCACAGTAAAAATATATACTTTTAGATTAATTTTATGTTACAAAACCATTTAAATCAGGCTTAATTGTGTTTCTTTTGATAGTGTATTGCTTTATATTCCCCAAAATGTATTAAATGCCAAGTCATAATTGTAAAAATACATTTTGAAATCATCTCGCGACCCTCACTTTGGGAACCACTGGTCTAGAGCACCAGCTGTGTTTTTGACAAGGAGCCAATATTAGAACAAGAACAACGTAAATGTAATCCATTAGCTTGAATTAATAAATATCCGTTCAGCCTAAAACAAGAATAAATAACATTCTGATCCTAAAAATACTGTATCTACTAATGAACTAATGAACACTGCTAATTTTATTATATAATACTGAGTTTATTCATTCAACCACAAATTAAACATTTTTGAAATATATAATTTGGTGCTAAAATGATCTAAACCAAAATACCACAAAACGTGTAATATTGCACACTCTACAAAATGAAGAACCTAGAAGACACTATGAAAACATCTTTTTAGGTTTGGGTGGTCCTCTCCAGTTTCACTTTGTAGTTTGTAAAAAGAAGTTTATAAACCATAATTGCAACCAAAATGAATACATGTCGATATTCATTTTCGGTCAAAGATTTGTGAGAAGTTGTCAGACTGAAAACCTAATTTGTGTTTGCAGTGTGAAATTCAGCCACCCCACTTTTAATATGTTTCTTTTATTTTTGCAGGAAACTGAGGAGTTTGAAACAAAAGTCGCTGGGAGCTGATTGAAGAATCACTGAACAGTGAATTTTCAGATCCTCTTGAACTTAAGGTAACATTTATAATGTTTCTACTTATCACTGAATTAAACTTTAGATTACACAGATTCAATAATCCAAACAGATATGACCACTAGATGGAGACATGACCTCAGAAATCTGCTGCTTTTACCTTCAGCCAAGTTTCAAATCCTTTTTAGAGGGAGCGGGTGTTGAACTGGTTTTCACAAAGAGACACACTGGCATCGGGTTGTTGTAAAGAGCAGGTGGTGACTGTGATGACATCTCTACTTTTGACAAATTACAATAAAAGTAGTATTTGATTTGTTATTTATTGAAGATACAAGTTATAACTGTGCATTAAAAATAGGCTTTTAATTACATAAAACATTTAGGTTAAGACCAGGGATGCACGTTTTCAAATTTTTCTTTACCATTAGTTGGAGCCATCTGGTCATAAGTAGTTAACCAAATACGTTATCGCTGTACTTTGTTATGTTATTATTATGTTGCAGAGCAGCGCTAAGTTGAATTATCCAGTCTGTTTTCTTCCTTAACGTAAAGTCTGAGTGATAATACATGAATGACATTAGTCCATAACACCACAGTGTCACAGGTTTGCTTAGATAAACATCATTAATGGAGTTTTAGCTATCCTAGTTTTCCACTCTGACAGACGTCAGAGCTGTTCAGGAGCAGTTAGCGCCCTCTGCTGGAGCAATTGTGTATTTGTGTCAGTTTAAACTGTCAAAGAGCTCACACTCGGTTAAGCCGTTAGTCACGGTTAACTGGTTAACCATTAACATTCCTAGTTAAGACACATTATCCTTGTGGATGTTAAGATTAAAATAAATCTTATAAGACTTTCAAAAGCAGACTTTTAAACGGGCTCTTCAGATCATAATGATCCCTCTCATCCTGGAAGGGAAATGTTTGAGCTGCTTCCATCAGGGCGGAGGTTCGCTCTATTAAATGTAGGTCTGCACTCCATGCTAAGAGCTTCTTTCCACAAGCTGTTTCCAGCGTAACAATGCACTTTAAATTAGGCACCTTAATTTTTTGACTGCAGCACTTTTAACTTATTTTAAACTGTACTTTTATTGATTATTTGGTAATTGATTTCACAGTGTCATTGTGTCAGTTGTGTCTGGTTTCTTGTTTGTCTGGTTGTTATGTTTTATGACACTGAGTTCTTTCGCATGTCTTTTCCAATGTGGTTTTTAACTCAACAGGCAAATAAACTACGTATTTACCTACCTACCTTGAGGGTCGCAATAATGATGTGGAAGGCCGCTCCGGCCCTGGGCCTTGTTTTGACTCACGTGTTTTAGAGGCAGAAATATTCAGAGATGAAATGTCAAGATTCATGTGTTTTTATCTCGGAAAGTCAGGATTTTGAATGTCTCATATAAAATCTCTACACTTTTAGAGAAGTTTAATAAGTTAGCCAGACGTGGGCATTTATTTTTCCCATTAGAACCTGAACAAACCATCATTATATCAGGCTATTTAATCTACTATTTTGACCACTATTTTGATAAACATTAGGACACAAGCAAGACACATGCTCCGTTGCTAAATCAATCAACAAAGAAATATAAATAGCAGCACTTATGCTCAAAAGTGTGCTGGGGGCCATTGAATAGTCCGAGGGCCGCATCTGCCCTGGGCGAAGTTTGCACAGGTCTGCGTTAGAGCTAACAGTGGATCTAATGTTTTCAGTCCAAAAGCTAATGTTAAGGTTGTTTGTGTGTGTAACGTTATATAAGTTATTAATCTAACAATTGATATCTTTTTGTGATTGTGATCATCCCTACTTCAAAGACATAAATTGACACCAACATGCTTTTGATCAAGTCTGTTTAGTGCACCTTTAGTGTCAGCATATTATTATTGAATTAATTATAACATTGTTTATCTCAAAAAGTAAGTTTCTACCATTTCTAACATTAATAACGACTGTCAGACAAAAATATATGCCTAAAATCCATGTTTCACTCATAAATATATGTTTGTTTTTTTTTCTTGTGAATCCAACCTGGAAAAAATTCACGTTTTTATGACTCAAAAGTGCAGCTCAAAAACCACAACCTTCAACAATCGTAAAAAATCATTTATTTAGTTTGAAAAATGCAGTCCAAATGTAATGTATTTGAACAAACAGATGCTTAAATACTAAATGAGAAAACACCCCTCCTTGAACCGCCACCTTAACGTGGTGGAGGGGTTTGAGTGCTTGGGATGATCCTAGGAGCTATGTTGTCGGGGGCTTTATGCCCCTGGTAGGGTCTCCCATGGCAACAGGTCCTAGGTGACGAGTCAGACTAAGTGCGGTTCACAAAGCCCTATGACGACAAAAAACAGGAAGTTCGTTACGTCGCCCGGATTGGCGTCACCGGGGCCCCATCCTGGAGCCAGGCCTGGGGTGGGAGCTCGCCAGGCGAGCGCCTGGTGCCGGGTCTTAGCCCACGGGACCCGGCCGGGCCCAGCCCGAAAAGGCAACGTGGAAACCCACCTTCCGGCAGGCCACCTAGGCGCAGGAAGGACCATAGGGGTCGGGTGCAGTGTGTTTTGGGCGGCGGTTCGGGGAGAGGTCCCCGGACGACCCAGGCCATGCGCACGGTCTCTGGCGCTGGGGACATGGAATGTCACCCTCGCTGGCGGGGAAGGAGCCTGAGCTGGTGCGGGAGGTTGAGCGTTTCCGACTAGATATAGTCGGCCTCACCTCCACGCACAGCTTGGGCTCTGGAACCATTACCCTCGAGAGGGGCTGGACGCTCCATTTCTCTGGGGTTGCCCATGGTGTGAGGCGGCGAGCGGGTGTGGGCCTGCTCATAGCCCCACAGCTCAGCCGCCATGTGTTGGAGTTCACCCCGGTAGACGAGAGGGTCGCGTCCCTGCGCCTTCGGGTCGGGGACAGGTCTCTCACTGTTGTGGCAGCCTACGGGCCAAACAACTGTGCAGAGTACCCGGCCTTCTTGGAGTCCTGGGAGGGGTACTGGACAGTGCACCCACCGGGGACTCCATTGTTCTGCTGGGGGACTTCAACGCCCACGTGGGCAACGCCAGTGACACTTGGAGAGGGGTGATCGGGAGGAATGGCCCCCCGATCTTAATCCGAGCGGTGTTCTGTTATTGGACTTCTGTGCTAGCCACAGTCTGTCCATAACGAACACCATGTTCCAGCACAAGGGTGTCCATCAGTGCACGTGGCACCAGGACACCCTAGGCCGGAGGTCGATGATCGACTTTGTCGTCGTGTCATCTGACCTTCGGCCGCGTGTTTTGGACACTCGGGTTAAGAGAGGGGCGGAGCCTGTCAACCGATCATCACCTGGTGGTGAGTTGGATCCGCTGGCAGAGGAGGAAGCCGGACAGACTTGGCAGACCCAAACGTATCATGAGGGTCTGTTGGGAACGTCTTGCCGGAGTCCTCTGTCAGACAGGCATTCAACTACACCTCCGGGAGAGCTTCTCCCAGCTCCCGGGGGAGACTGGGGACATTGAGTCTGAGTGGACCATGTTCTCAGCCTCCATTGTCAATGCGGCCGCCCAGAGCTGTGGTCGCAAGGTCTCGGGTGGCCTGTCGTGGCGGCAATCCCCGAACCCGGTGGTGGACACCGGAAGTAAGGGATGCCGTCAGGCTGAAGAAGGAGTGCTACAAAGCCTTGTTGGCTTGTAGTACTCCTGAGGCAGTTGACAGGTATCTGCAGGCCAAGCGTGCCGCGGCTCGAGCGGTCGCAGAGGCAAAAACTCGGGACTGGGAGAGGTTCGGGGAGGCCATGGAGGAGGACTATCGGTCGGCCTCAAAGAAATTCTGGCAAACCGTCCGACGCCTCAGGAGGGGGAAGCAGTGCTTCACCAGCACTGTTTTACAGTGCAGGTGGAGAGCTGCTGACCTCAACTGGGGATGTTGTTGGACGGTGGAAGGAATACTTTGAGGGTCTCCTCAATCCCACTGCCACGTCTTCCGATGAGGAAGCAGAGACTGAGGACTCGGGGGGAGGCTCACCCATCACCCAAGCTGAAGTCACTGAGGTTGTCAATAAGCTCCTCGGTGGCAAGGCTCCGGGTGTGGATGAGATCCGTCCTGAGTATCTCAAGTCTCTGGATGTTGTGGGACTGTCTTGGCTGACACGTCTCTGCAACATCGCGTGGCAAACTGGGACAGTACCTCTGGATTGGCAGACCGGGGTGGTGGTCCCTCTGTTCAAGAAGGGGGACCGGAGGGTGTGTTCCAATTACAGAGGAATCACACTCCTCAGCCTCCCCGGTAAGGTCTACTCCAGGGTACTGGAGAGGAGACTTCGACCGATAGTCGAACCTCGGATTCAAGAGGAGCAGTGTGGTTTTCGTCCCGGCCGTGGAACACTGGACCAGCTCTACACTCTCCATCGGGTGCTCGAGGGTTCATGGGAGTTTGCCCAACCAGTCCACATGTGCTTTGTGGATTTGGAGAAGGCATTCGACCGTGTCCCTCGTGGTGTCCTGTGGGGAGTGCTCCGAGAGTATGGGGTCCGGGGCCCTTTGCTCAGGGCGGTTCGGTCTCTGTACGACCGGAGCAGGAGCTGTGTTCGCATTGCCGGCAGTAAGTCAGACCTGTTCCCAGTGCATGTTGGACTCCGCCAGGGCTGCCCTTTGTCACCGGTTCTGTTCATTGTTTTTATGGACAGAATTTCTAGACGCAGTCAGGGTCCGGAGGGTGTCCGGTTTGGTGACCACAGGATTTCATCTCTGCTGTTTGCAGATGATGTTGTCCTGATGGCTCCATCAAACCAGGACCTTCAACATGCACTGGGGCGGTTTGCAGCCGAGTGTGAAGCAAGCTGGGATGAAGATCAGCTCCTCTAAATCCGAGGCCATGGTTCTCGACCGGAAAAGGTGCCTTGCCCTCTCCAGGTGGGTGGAGAGTCCTTGCCTCAAGTGGAGGAGTTCAAGTATCTCGGGGTCTTGTTCACGAGTGAGGAAGGATGGAACGTGAGATTGACAGGCGGATCGGTGCAGCGTCTGCAGTGATGCAGTCACTGTATCGAACCGTTGTGGTGAAGAAGGAGCTGAGTCGAAAGGCAAAGCTCTCGATTTACCGGTCGATCTACGTTCCAACCCTCACCTATGGTCATGAGCTTGGGTAATGACCGAAAGGACAAGATCGCGGATACAAGCGTCGAAATGAGTTTCCTCCGCAGGGTGGCTGGGCGCTCCCTTAGAGATAGGGTGAGAAGCTCAGTCACACGGGAGGAGCTCGGAGTAGAGCCGCTGCTCCTCCACATCGAGAGGGGCCAGCTGAGGTGGCTCGGGCATCTGTACCGGATGCCTCCTGGACGCCTCCCTGGTGAGGTGTTCCGGGCATGTCCATTGGGAGGAGGCCAAGGGGAAGACCCAGGACACGCTGGAGAGACTATGTCTCTCGACTGTCCTGGGAACGCCTCGGGATCCTCCCGGAAGAGCTGGAGGAGGTGTGTGTGGACAGGGAGGTCTGGGCGTCCTTGCTCAGACTGCTGCCCCGCGACCCGACCCCGGATAAAGCGGAAGAAAATGGATGGATGGGATGGAAAACACAATATGACAATTTCAACATCCACATATTAAAATCTCATCTTTGTACGTTTCCACCACTGTTACCTGACCTTTTCTCTCTTCACCAGAGCTCCATCTGAGATACAACGCCTCGTACGCAAAGAAATGGGACTTCACCGCCCTCTTCCTGTATTGCACCAAGGTAAACACACTGTATTAATTAATTATCATCATCATTGTGTTTGGCCTGGACACACTGGACCAGACGGAGACACATATCAGTAATGTCAGTAATATTCAGTAATTAACCTGTAACGATCCACTTGATTATAGCGACAGGCTCTTGCTCAAATGTTTGTTTTGGACCTAACGACGACAGATGGCTCGTTAGTTTTGTCGGAAGTCGGTTCTGCGGCTGTAAAAACGTTAAATTTGACATAAAACGAGATTAAAATTTAGTTTGCGGAGGTGTTAAGTGTTATGTTGTTTTCTATTTGTACTGGATTTTGAAATTTGGGGGAAGTTTGTCATTTACTTTATAATCTCTCTCTTCCTTCCTCTCTATTCCCTTCTCTCTCTCTCTCCTCTCTGTCCATCCCTTATGTCTCTTCCCCTCTCCTCTTTCTTCTGCTCCTCCCTTCTCATTTTCTTCCCTTTATCCTTCCTCTATTTATCTCTTTTTTCTCTCGCTCTCTTTCTCCCTCTTTCTCTCCCACTCTCTCTTCCCCCTTTCACTCTCCCATCCCCTCTTTCTCTTTCCCCTTCCCTCTCTTTCTCATCTCTCTTTCCTTCTTTTCTCTCCTCTCTTCTACCCCCCTCTTCCCCTTTTTATCCCTCTCTCTCAACCCTTCCTCCCCTCTCTCTCTCCTCTCTCACCCATTCTTTCTCCCTCTCCTTTCTTTTTCTCTCTCTCCCCTCTCGCTCCATCTCTTCTCTCTTTCACCCCACTCTCTTCCTCCCTTTCTCCTTCTTTTTCTTACCCTTCTTGCCTCCCTCTTCTCGCTCTTTCTTTCCTTCTTCTCTCTTTCCTCTCTCTCCCTTTCTCTCTTCTTTCCTCTCTCTTTCTCCTTCTCTCTCTCCTCCTTCTCTCCTTCTCTCTCTCTCTCTCTCCTCCTTCTCTCTCTCTCTCTCCCTCCCTCTCTCCTCTCTCTGTCTCTCCTTCCTCTCTCTCTTCCTCCTTCTTCTCTCTCTCTCCCTCTCGCTCTCCTCCTTCTGTCCCTCTCTCTCTCCCTCTCCTCCTTCTCTCTCTCTCTCTCTCTCCCTCTCTCTCTCTCTCTCCTCCTTCTCTCTCCCTCTCTCTCTCTCCTCCTTCTCTCCTCTCTCTCTCTCTCTCTCTCTCCTCCTTCTCTCTCCCTCTCTCCTCCTTCTCTCCCTCTCTCTCTCCTCATTCTCTCCTTCTCTCTCCCCCTCTCCTCTTTCTCTCTCTCTCTCCCTCTCTCTCTCTCTCTCTCCTCCTTCCTCCTTCTCTCTCTCTCTCTCTCTCTCCTCCTTCTCTCTCTCTCCCTCTCTCTCTCTCTCCCTCTCTCCTCTCTCTCCCTCTTCCCCCTCCCCCCTTCTCCTCCCTCTTTTCTCTTTCTCTTTCCGTCTGGCCTATAAATCCACTACAATAATCCATTTGCCGACTTGTCTCGTCTGCTGACACTCGACTCTGGTTTCGTTCTCTCTCGTTTTCGTTTTTTAGTCTACTGCGTATTAAAGTCCCCTCTTTTTCTCCTCTCCTCAATAAAAACAAACACGTGTCGTTCTGCCGCAGACGTCACCGCTCCAAATTGATTCCTGTCACTTTCCGCGCTCCGAAACCGTAATAGCTTTTCCTCACACAAACCAGGGAAATAATAATTAATCGGTTTTGCCAAAAGGTCAAATTTGGGAAGTTGTCACGGAGAAAAATAAATAATAAAACGAGTTGTTGTGTGAGTTGGTTTTGTGGCAGTTCTGTGAAGCGTGGATCCTAATAGAAAGCGTATTAGATTTGAGTCGGGTTTAGAGCCCAGAGGCGCCGGCAGCAGCTGTTTGAGGTGAGATTTTAGACACGTTTAAAGTGTTCGGGACGTGGGATTAGTTTGGAACGGTTGTTAAAGGTCTTTGAAACACGGTGTAACTCGTGAAAAGCTGATTTTTTTTTTTTTTTTTTCTGAAGCGTTTGTTCACCGGGACCAGGCCAAGACGCTCCTGCAAAATGAGACTTTTAATCTCACTGCGTTTGTGGCTTTGAGTCTTGAGAGTCTTTATTGTACTTAATATAATAAACTGATGCTGTACCTGGTTTTTATTCTCTCATAAACATCCTGCACTGTCCTCAGTCCTTAACAATTTATGGTACATGTAGGACTTTAGTTTTGTGTAGCTTTATATTTTGCTTCATCTGTGCTTTGTGTAACTTTCTGGAGGTGAAAAGTCATCGACACAATTCAGTAGCAATAGAAGGTTAAAACTATACTGAGGACTTTCTGAACGGAGATGAAACAAATCAGCCAAGGAACATCTTCTCTGTGGAAAACAAACGTGTTCAGGCTCCTCCAGGACAAATAAGAGACTATGCAAGACCACTCAAAAGTAAAAATGCAGATTTTTTAAATTATTTTGTGTAACAAAGCATCTAAATGACAAAAATGTGCATTTATTCAAATTTATTTTTGGCCAAAAAGTTCCACAATGCACCTTTTATATCTAAATCTTTTAAAGAAGATCTTAGTGTTTCTGTGTGTATTTAGTAATAAACTATAACAGGATTATTCCAGTTAAATCCGGCCCATTACCCATCTTCCAAACACTGGCCAATATACAGTATCTGTTGTCTTTACTGGTTTAATTTTAAAGAAGAATATCTTTATTTATAAAGCACTTTCACAGACAGGAATCACAAAGTGCTTTACAACAGGGTTCTTAACCTTTTTGATATTTAGGAGGTGCTTACGGCCCGACTTTGGGCCCTTTGGTAAAGGAACCCTACTTAAAAAGTTATTACAAACACAGATTAACTTGTGTTGCCAGAGTGAAAAGGACCATGGTGAGAACTGTGTGGAAAAATGATATGACTTACAACATGCTCCTGACTCATGGTTTAAAATCAGATTCAGGCTTTAAGAAATCAAACTGTAATATTTCATTAAAAAAAATATTAATAATGAATCAAACCTGGACAGAAATAATGGTCTCTATAAGTTAATATTTTGTTGCACAACCTTTTGTGGCGATCACTGCAATCAAACGATTGTGTAACTGTCAGTGAGACTTGCACCTGTCACAGGTGTTTTGTCCCAAACTGCTCCAGTTGTGTCGGGTTTAAAGAGTCTTTTCCAGATGCATGTTTCAGCTCTTTCCACAGATGTTCAGTGGGATTGAGACAGAGACACTTCAGAATTATAGTCCAGTGTTTTTCTCTGAGACGTTCTTGGATCTTTTTGTCTGTTTTGGTTTGTTCTCCTGTTGAAGACCTATGACCTGCGACTGAGACCAAGCTTTCTGACATTAGGCAGCATATGTCTCTCCAAAATGCATTGATAGTCTTGAGATTTCATTGTACCTGCACACACCTTGTGTCAGATGCAGCAACACAGCTCCAGAACATAACCAGCCTCCTCCATGTTTCACAGCAGGACCGAGATCTTTTCTGGGTTTGCTTGATTTTTGTCTCTGTGAACATAGAGTTGATGTCTTATCCAAAGTACATTCTCCCAGAACAGTTTTGTGGCTTGTCACATACATTTTCACAAATTCCAGTGACTTCTTGAGAGTTTTTCTTTAACAGTGGCATACCAACATGTTTGTCCACTTGTGTATTTGTTAGCCTGTGATTACACTACATTCATATAAGCATCACATATTTTCTCTTTCTGAAACAAAAGCCTTTCTAGCAGCCTGTGTTTTGATGGTTATTTGTCCCACACTGCTTTAGTAAACCCAGATTCAGACTGTCCATCACGGCCTTGTGTACGTCTCACATGAATATTCAATGAGGGAGATGCACCTGTCAGTCTCTGTATTCAGCTCTGCTCTGAGGCCAAAACACCACACACAGGTCAGGACTCACGTTTTAATCAAAGCTTTACAAAATGAGATCTAAATTTGTAATCATAATAGAAAAGTAAGAAATGTGGTGTGATAGGTAAATAATAGTTTTAAGCTTAAAGTCTCAAGAAAATGCACATCTCTGCCATTGTCCTTAATGTAATTGTACACTGTCCTTAATAAACATTACATTACATTGTGCTACATAAATAAATCAATGACATACTTCTTTAAATGTAGCCTAAACTAAAGTACGCTAAAATCATAATTTCAGCCATAAGTAGGTAAACATTCATAAATCAAACCATCTCTTTTACGACTTGAAAATGCCGCTCAGAAACAAGCTCAAAACAAAGCAACCCTCATATTTGGCTCTGTGCACAGAACGTCAGTTGGCTTGTCTATTTTGGAAAATAACATCTTGCCGTCATGTTCATTTTCTGTCAGTTCATTTCTATGAAGTTTTCATTGCCTCAGTCTAAAATGAAAAAAATAGTGTAAGATCCGGCAGTGAACAGTGAGTTGTGATTGGATTCTCTGACAACATGTTAAAGACTTCACAAAAGGACCAAAGTGTGTTTATAAAACGATGTGTTTGTCTGTCAGTGCTAACGCTAAAGCTTTACAGTTTGAAAATAAAACAACTCACATGCACAGAGTCATTGTCAAATTTCATAAGCAACTTCCCAAAGAAATAAAGAAGCCCAAAGTCACTATTTTTTGGTTCATCAATACGGGCGATGTGCACGCACCAGGTAAGCAGAAAGAGCCGCCGCTCATTGACACAAACAGTGGAAACAAATCGAGCCAGGGGTGTTGTCAGTTAACTACAAGAGTTAACCTTGTGAAAACAAAAGTTCTGCTGCTAATTCAACATTTGTGAATGAAATTTGACCCTACGACACATAAAAGTTACATTCAGGTGAGAAAACTTCGAGAAAAACAGTGTCTCAGCTTGAGGAGCCAGACGTCTGTCAGGCCGGTTCAGACCTGATCCAAACAGCTGCTTTTGTCCCGTTTTGTTGTTTTAATCAAAAAAGTTTCCCCAGATACTCAAATGGACAGCGGCTCTTTCTGCATGGGCATGTGCAGTAGAGCAGAAAGTGACGTATTTTAGATTGTTGTTGTTGTTGTTGTTGTTGTCGTCATTTTGCAATGAAAAAAGTGAATTATTCTGCCATAGTTTTTCTAAATATAAAGAAAAATCACAATCACAAATCGCATTGTAATTACATTGATTAAAAGCTGTAACTGTAGTAAAATACATGTACTCAAAAATAGTATTCTAATTACGTAACTCCTGTACATGTATTCCGTTATCTCCAACGCTGTAGACAACATGGTTATTATACAAACTATGTGTCTTAGACTAGCCACAATAAAAGAACACTCTGAGATTAGGGATGCACCGATCCAATACTGGGATCGAATATCGGTGCCGATCCAGCCAAATTTCCTGGATCGGGTATCGGCTCCATGATATGATTCAGACGATATCATATTTGTGCCTTTAATTGGGCAAAATTAGACTAATTTATTGGCTGGTGTTGATCAAGAACGCCTCATATTATTGGACATTTTATTCAGACTAAGTTATTAAGTTGTGGCTTTCACTATAAATAACAGTTACATAACACTATATGACAAATGTCTTTTGTTTAATAAGAAGGAGAAGCAATTTCAGTTATTACTGGTATCGGTTGATATCGGTATCGGTAGATACTTAAAGCCAAAGTATCGGGATCGGTATCGGAGCTGAAAAAGCTGGATCGGTGATCCCTATCTGAGATATCCAGTTAAACCACAGCTTGTGACACAGATGAAGTGTTTTCTTTTACTATAATCCGTCTCTAAAGCATCTCAGTCAGTTTTGCAGTACATACGACTGAACGTTGCTCTAAATAAATCCACTTGAAAACCCTCCTGAGCGTAACCGTAGCTCCTGGTATTACCTCAGTCGCTCAAAGGTCAGTCTAAACGGCTGTATTTCACTCAGAACCGCTTCCCCGTTCACGTCGTCTTTGTGTGATTACGTTGTCATGTTTGATGTAGCGGCTTGTATACGTCACCTGCTCAGTTAGCCTGTTAGTTTGATCTACAGTGGTCTGCTCCGACTCCGGCTCCGGCGTCTATAACCTCACCGCAGCAGTTTATGACCACGGGGAAACCATTACTTATCACACTGTTTAGTCAGGGCTCTCGCGCGGCAATATATAAATGTGCAGGGAAAAGAAACTAGTCTTAATAAATACTGACTCCTGCTGCTGCTGCGACAGCTTTTGCTTCGTCTGTGCCATTTAAAACATGTATTAAAGGGACTGTACGCAATTTATTACAATAAATGACTTAAAATCAGTTTCCCCCAGCACAGATCTCTTGTTAATGTATCTATTCAAGTGGAAGCTGTCTGTTTTGTCCTGACTACGTGTAATACTGTAGCGTTGTTCACTAAACTCCTTCAAGTTAGTCTGTAGTTAACATTGAGATACTTGTTGTGAACAGCCATAACTGACCAATCAGGCAGAGACACAGAACTTATTACCTGCTATATCTGCAAGGTACGATAGTCCTGATTGGCTGGACCTAAACAATATGGAATAGAACAGAACGATTTATTGTCATTGTCACAGAGTACAATGAAATTACGAGGGAGCCCCCAGGTTGCTGCACCTTTTGTGCGCCGCCACTTGCTCTTTCAAACATGAAATGGTTCCTAAAATCTCTATAGAAAGATTATCGGTCGACGTCACTTTCCATTCTACTGCGCATGCTCCATGCAGAAAGAGACGCTGTCTGTCTAGTTAGCTGGAGAAACTCTTTGATTAAAGCAAGAAATGGAACAAGAGCAGCTGTTTGGATCAGGTATGAACAGGTCTGACAGACGTCTGTCTCCTGAAGCTTAAGACGTGTTTTTATTGCAGTTTTTTCACCTGAATGTAACGTGTTTGGGTTGTAATGTTGAATTAGTGGCATAACTTTTGTTTTCGCACTCTTTCTGCATTCCGAGTGCGTGCGCATCCCTCGTGTTGATAAATATACAATACCTCTATACAGGGATTTTTTTATTTTTACATGTGTGATCAGTTCTGTGGTGAGTTTAGATTCTGGACTCGAGCCCGAACCCAGCCTTGGCCTGACCTCATTTTCGGGCCGGGCGGACATTTCTCGCTTAGTCGATCACGGATGATTGCCAGCCGCGGCAAAACATAGTGCAAAACCACAGCGGTGACAAAATGAGTGTTTGAAGTGGCCAACTATACGTCGTGCTGTGTGAAGAGAGCGAGCGAGACAGAAGGTCTGTGTTTATGTGACTTGCGCGGAGCAAGTAAAAGAGGAAGAAGATAGAGAGAAGGCACGTCTTTCATACGCGTGGACCAAAGAAAAGAAGCGAAAGAGAGAGAGATGGAGGAAGGAGGCACTTCTGGTGGAGACACACAGTAAACATGTAAACACAGGAGACACATCAGTAATGTGCTTTTTCTGTCACTAAAATGCCACAGTTCAGTGAGTGGGCGGTGCTCAGACACACAGAGAATGAATCGGGTTCTGGTCGGGTTTGGAGACAATGTTCGCAGGCTGGGGCCAGGTCGGGCTGGATTTTCTTTGTCTGATCTAAACTCTACTGGACCACACCTAGAACCTCGCGCCGCCATCTCTGATCACCGGGGCTTGGTGTGGGGTCATCGTTGTGCTGGAAGACCTCGTCATGTTCGTCATCTGTGCTCAAAAACTCACAGCACATTTATCCTCTCCGTGTTTAAATTTTTGTTCAATGTGAGTAAATTCATGTGGAAAAATGCATTCCTGTGTCATAAACCCGGAAACTTCTTTTATTTGCAAAAGTGATGGCGTCATAGAATTTAATCATATCTTACAGGTTACACAGAGGTCTATAAAATCATAAAACACACAGCTGCAAAGGGAGACCCATGACTCAGCCGTTGTCCCGTCGTTATTAAATTACCGCGAACTGAAGCATCACCTTGACATTTGCTTTTCAGAAATTACAAGAAAAACTGTGCACTGTTGAATGTAAACTGAGCTAATCATGTTAAAGTCATTAGAATAGGTCTTCCCTGAGTCATGCTGCCTCTGTATTCTTGATTATTGGGATTTCTGTTTGGTGAAAATGACATTTAGATCTGCAGGATGTGTAGATTCGTCATGAGAACCTTTCTAATAACATTAATATAGATTGGAACAGTGATTGAATTTGGGGCAGCCTTCATGGATCTGTGAGTCATGCAGATTTAAATGCTTTTGTAATGAATGATATAGGCTTTTCTTTTAGTCATAGAACAAAGTGTTTGTTTGAGGTTTGCAGATGAGTGTCCAACGGTTTATGTAGAACTGTGCAATTAGTCGAATTTCAATTTCAATTACGATTATTGCTGTAATCGTTCGCATAAATTGTATAATTGAGTAATCTTAATTATTGACTGTAACTTGTAAGTCTGCTTATAAGGGCTCATTTTTTTTGCCTTGATTTGGAGAAACAGGTGGTTTCTTTTGTAGAATACATTTACAGCAGTTTATTCCTGTGAGACCTTTTATTTTATCTTTTCACTCTCTACATTCATAAATGTAGTGCCAAGCAAATGATTATGTGCTTAGCTGTCTTGCTAAGAGAGAAAAAGCCAGGATAAACTGAATTCAAATAAATGCATCTGCAGTAGGGCTATAGAGGGATTTTTTGTTTATCAACACGGGCGATGCGCGCGCACCCCGCCTGTAGAAAGAGCCTCCGCACATAGACACAAACAGTGGAAACAAGTCATAAAAGCTCCGTTGTCAGCCGACGTCAAGAGTTTATCACTTTGCGAAAACAAAAGTTATGCTGCTAAGTTAACATTTATGGATGAAATTCGATCCTACGACCCTTAGAAGTTACATTTAGGTAAGTGAGAAAAATGGCGAGAAAGACGCTGACTCAAGCTTCAGGGACAGACGTCTGTCAGACCGGTTCATACCTGATGAAAGCAGCTGCTGTCGTCCCGTTTCCCAATGTAAACAAATGGAGATGAGCTCTTTCTTGACGTAAGCGCAGTAGGGCGGAGAGTGACGTCAACCGAAAATCCCTCTATACTCAATGCATCGATATCACAATATATTGAGATAAACCTATTCTCATCTTCTTGATAAGAATGTTGTGAATAAACAAAACTTAAATGCATTCACTTATCCTAGACTAGAGAACAAAAATACCCAATTAAAGTTGACGTTATTAGTTTTTCTGTTGTAAATTAGTAAACTTTGTGTTTTCCACTAAAAAGTATATAAGTGCAGCACTGAGTACTGTCTGAATAAAATAAAATCTCATCTGGAGCAAATGCTGCTCTCTGATTGGCTGAGCTTGGGTGGTCCTCTACAGTTTTCACTTTGTTGTTTATAAAAGATGTTTATAAGCCATAATTGCAACCAAAATAAATCCATGTGGATATTAACCACGTGTTGAAGGATTTATGAGAGAAAGTTCAGATTTAAAACCCAAATTGTGTTTGCAGTGAGAGAGGAGCTACTCCACCTTTAACAGACTTGTAAGATCAAAAATATAAGCATTGCACTGAGAAAAATGTATTGGCATATAAACTAGTGTGTGGAGATCAAGAAGATGTGACACTAAAAAGAGAAGGACAGAAGTTTGATTAAGGTATAACTAACTAATATGCTGTATATATCACTGTTTTCAGTCATTAAACAGATTTGACTATGACTTTGAAGTAGATCAGTGGTCCCTAAGGTGGGGGTCGCGAAGCAAATTCTGGAGGTCGTGAGATTATCATTTTTTTTATTTTGACTTGATATTTAATCAATTCTTTCATCTGAAATCATCATGTTTTGACTTATGGTCATATAAAGCAATAAACTAACTTGAAATTATTACACACGAGGAGAGGAAGTGTGTCTCTAGAGCTTTAGAAACTTTGCTGCTGATCTGAGCTTGTATTTTTGACAACAAGAACAAGATCTGTTGTCATCACTGGCTTTAGTTTTGATGTGTTTTGGTTATAATCAGTTTGGATGATGACGGTCGTAACAGTTTGATTGACGTCTGTGTTTTAAAATCCCATCTGTGTCTTGGTCCAAACAAACACAAATAATCTCAGAATGTTAATTTAGTTTGAGAAAAAGCAGCGTTAACCTGCATCTGTTTGGTCTCAGGTCCTGGATCCAGACTCAGCTGAACATCTGTTTGAGAGTGTCCTGCCAGAGATGGTGCAGTTAGCTCTGAGAGCGCCAAAACTCATCACCAAGGTAAGAACAACACTCACTGATTCTAACACTGATTAAAATCTATCTCCAGGACTTTGCCTCAGTGAAAATGTTGTCTTAAGTCATTTTTGCATTCTAAGCAACGAAACGATTACTAAAAATAATCGTTTAAACAAAGGAGTTCATTGGTCGAATCCCATTAAAGGGTATTTCACACCAACACAACCCCCAGTCGTTGTCGGTAGGGAGGAGCGTCTCTGTGGGGCGCACCGATGTGAAAGAACATTCAGACAAACACGACCCAAACAGCCAACAGTCGCCAACAAATGCAGAGTGAGCATGCGCGTGATGTAACGCTTGACGAAAATAAGTTGCACGCGAGTAGTAGTTGTCAAACTTTGACGGCAAACAGATGTTTCTAATCTTACCTCACGGATTAAGCTCAACTGGTATTTCCCTCCACAGTCCAGCCTTCGTACTGCGGTCCCCGTAACTCCCCGTGTTTTCCGCGATCAAAATAGTAGCCATTCTCCTTCGTAGTTACGTCCCGTTTGACCCTGTGTAAATAACAACAATCCATGCTCGGCTAAATACTGTTTTTCCGTAAGCGTTATTTTCGGTTTTCCGCACTATATTCCTGCTCACTGATTCACTGTTTCTCCTGACCACGGGCCAATCAAACAGCTGCATTTGCGGCAACTGGCGACACCGACTCTACCTGCAAGTCTTCAAAAACCCGCCTCCACGACTTGCTCCACGCTCCTCAGACCCCCGACAACCCCATTTACACCAAACACACGTGAGCCGCCTGTCGGCAAAAGTTGCCAAACTGGTTCAGACGGGCGACCCTTGGCTTGGTGTGAAAGACCCTTTAGAGCAAACTCAAGCTCTTCTCACCTCACAATGAAATACTTTTGTTCTTCATTCATTCTACATTTCTGAGATGTTTTTTAGTCACTGTGATGTTCGTTTTTCCTCATAAGCAGCTGTGCTTGTTTAAAAATCACCTTTTGTTTGCTTAATCGCCTTTAGTCCATCCGTCAATCACACCAGACTGATAGAACTTTAGATTTTCCAGGCAAAGAAACACAGAATCTAATCCGCCCAGAGGAGGAGGAGGAGTTGGTAATGACTGGATTTATGAAGCGTCTGTGGTTAAAACATAAATTTGCTGTGGTTAAGTAGCTGCTATTGAACCGAGCTGCACAAAAACAGCCCATAAAGCAGTGACACAGACAGCTCGATGGGACCAGGCCTTGACCTCGCAGCAGCAGCAGAGAAATGAACCATCAGTCTCACACCGGTGACTCTGAAGGACCAGGGCCTTTTACAGACGCTCTTCACACATGTAAATCTAAACTAAACTGTATCGATCTGAACCAGGAACTACCAGGAAAACCTCAACATTTACATTAGAATTCCCCTACATTTATTCAAAATCAGTGCTGCAAGTAACGATTTTTTTTTTTTGGTAATCGAATATTCTGTTGATTATTTCTTTTGATTTATAGATTAAGCTGCAAAACTATATTCACAGCAATCTAAAATAAAATTGCCTGATTCTAGAATTGTAAGCTTAATTTTGATCAGGTGGGTAGCTATTTCACACTGCACACACAATTTAGGTTTTTTTCCGGCTGTTGTAGTCCTTGATTTTCTTAAAGTCCTGTTTTTTTTTCTCACTGCATTGCTTAGCTGTGTGTGACAGTTGCCACAGACACGTTTTTTTTGTTTTGTTTTTGTACCTCCTCGTTAGCGTACAGACTTTCCGCTGCTTGTACCTCTGCATCCATCCATTTCTCACCCCCATCAGTAAACTTTAATGCCATTAATATTTTAACAAAAACGTTCCGATGTGCCTGGTGTGATGTGCGTCGCGTGAGTCATGAATAATTTTAGGCCTTATCCCACTGGAGGAACTTTTTTCAGTTCTTAGTGTTTTTTTTTTTTTGGTTCCAGTCCACATTTTAGGTGCGTTCACACAGAGCAGAAAATATGAACTGGGGCCATACTTTAGGGACTTTAGACGTTTTCTCACATGAAAATACCAAGAACTATGTTTCCACATTTAGTTAAAGGAACTATGCTGTCCCCATGTTTGCGCTCACACAGCAACAGTTTGTGAAAGTGGGTCTAAAGACCTTCAACATAGCATCTGTAAAATCTGGAACATTTAAATATGTAATTTGTACAACAAAAATCTTTTTTTCCCTTTTACTTAAAATAATAATATACAAAAACTAAAATCATCTCTGAAATCAACAATAAAACACAATTATTCACTTTAATTCTTAATATTGGTTAGTATTTACAAATGTAAACATAAGGATAAGGAAAGTTTGTGTATATGTCGGAAAACATAAAATATGTTTCCAAAAAAAGTTAGCGTTGTAAATGTTTTTGTGTCACCAAAAAGTTCCTGGTCTGACTGAAAGTACCTGCCCCAGAGCTGGAGCTAATAAAGTCCCTAATGTATGGCCCCAGTCCATAGTTCCTGCTCTGTGTGAACACGCATAAAATGGGGACTGGAACTATAAAAAGTACTAGAAACTGAAAGCTTTTCCTACAGTGGGAAAAGGCCTATAGGGGCTTAAGGAATGTGGGAACTTAGTTCTTGATACTTTCATGTGGGAAAATGCCTGTTGGCCTCCCTGGTTCCTGGTCCTTCTTATGTGGGAAATGCCCGAAAAGGGGTCACTGGCTAAAAAGGTGACATGAATAACAAAAAGTTTCTATGGTGCAAAAACGCCTACACGGAGAGAAACAAAACACAAAACATAAAATCTCGTACAAAACCCTTACTCTAGCCACGCCTCCCCGAACTCGTAGAGGGAAACGTCAAGCTTAAAAACAACCCACAATCCTAAAGGGCTTTGCAGTGTCGAAACAAAATAAGGTTTAGGATAAAATAGTAGAATACTGTAAAAGGGTCCGTCTCCTCGCTGACCTCCAATTAGAATAAAAACATGTCCCTGAGTCGTGCAAACAGATCCTTCATGTAATGACGGCTAATTCAAGTGACTCCCAACAGCCCTTAATCATGTCTCTGGTCTAAAGAGAGACAGGAAAGTCACGCAGGAAGCTTTAGGGTTTAAATGTTGTCAGGTACGTAAAGGGAAAGCTGGCTGCAACTAACGATTATTTTGGTAATCAATATACTGTTCATTATTTATTTCAGTTAACTCTTTCACTGCCAGACCTATTCTCACTTTGACCCTAGCTACTTCCCTGCCAGACCTTTTTGCAACAATATTCACTGCTCCACACAAAACTTCATCATAACAAGTTGTACATCAAATGAGACCGACAAGTGTCTACTTTCATTTAAAAAAAGAATTGTTATCCTACATTAATCTGTTCTGTTTTTATACGCATTTGAATTCCTTGTTTTTTATTAGATTTCAGCGTTTGACGGCAAACTTCATGTCAGTGTTGTTTTCGTTTGTTTTACTTTTTGGTGAAAGAATATGAACCACTACAATGAAATAATAATAATAGAAGGTTTACATGATTAAAACAATGAGGACGAGTGTCTTTTTCATCTTTAAAGAAACAAAAGCTGTTTCAGACGAAAAGGCAGCAGCACTTTTCTACTTTCTGATGCAGATTCTATAGATTCAGCCTCTTTCATGGAACATAGATTATATTGAACCCTCCAAACATGAAGAAATCCAGTAGTTTGACTTCCTCTGACACTTTTCACTCATTCTCCGTGTTTGAAATGAAGTTTATCATTCATTTGGCAGCGCGTCACCGTGGACCACTTCATGTTACAGCGCGGGGCGGGCTCGTAACGCGGTGGGATTTCGAAGTCAGAGGCACATGTGCGCTAAAAGGCAAAGAAATGCACCTGAAACAACTATTATGTCTATGTTTCGTGTCACTAACGAAGAGAGTTCGCGGGGACAGTGGAGAAAAGAGAAAAAGAACGAAGTACAGCGCGGGCTCCGGGCTCACCTCGTTCACCGCCGCTTTAAGCCTAAATCCTTTGCTGTAGTATTATTGACAAGAGCACAGTTTTACACCCGTGAGCCTGGTATTGTCATTACATGTCGTCGATCTCATGCGCACACGAATTACTGAGAGAAAGTGAAGCACAAGCACAATGAGGTGTCGGAGGAGCGTAACATGAAGCTGCAGACCCTCAGGCGCTGCAGTCACACGGCCGCACTCACACGCGGCGCTTCAATTACTTCCAAAACAAAAAGCACGTGGGCAATAATCGCACATCTCTGCGATTACGTAATCACGTCTTGTCATATCGCGATATAATCGCAAATGCGATTAATCGCCCAGCCCTAGTTTCTAGACTCGCTGCATGTGTCGTTCCCCTCAGAGTCCTAGTCCAGTAGGATCGTGTTTTGTTCATTATAAATCAAATATCTGCTCTAAACTTACTTAGCAATGTTTTTAGTCCAACATGTTTTCCCTTTAATCTGAAAAAGAAAGACGACCTCTAGAAGCACAGTCGGCTGCACTAACACTTCTCAGGTTGCGTTCATATTCTACATTGTGAGCTCAGCGTGTTGATAAATGAACCAGGACTAAACCATAACTCCACACCTCTCCTGTCTTGTGTCCACAGCCTGTTCCTCTGCTCAAACGTGGGATGAATCACTCCATTTCTCTGTCCCAGGAGCAGATCTCGTGTCTTCTGTCAAATGCCTTTTTCTGCACTTTTCCCAGAAGAAACTCACGGAAAACAGAGTATTACAACTACCCCGATATCAACTTCTTCAGGTAAAAAAAATTACTTTTGTCTGATTATGGGATTTTCGTGTGTGATTGTTTCATTATAATCTCAGGATGGGTTGATATGGATGTCTTAATCAATCAATCAAATATGTCTTTAGCTACAGCTCTACTTTCAGTCTGCTTTAAAATTCCCCTGAGCGTCACATGTCTGTAGTCTTCTCTAAACCATTCAGTAAAGAAATGCAGCCTCAGTCCATAGACCTGGGCTTGTATATCTTTTATCTCTCCGTGGCATCTCTGTAACGACCGGAATGGAGCAGAATTAGATTAAGGTGGAGTTAAAGATGGAGGGAACGACAGAGGACGAGGCCAAAGACATCTGTTTACATCAGCGTTTCATTCACAAGAAACAAACCAGTGAGTGAGCAGGAAGCAACGAGAAATGCACTAGATGTAAAAGAAAACACTGTCATCAGAAAGTTTGGAAGTCAACTTTTATTTTTATGGTTCATACCAGCTGTACGATTTGGGGAAAATATCCAACTGCGATTTTTTTTTTTTGATTCAGACTTGATCAGAAGCTTTGTTTGGACTAAAACAGATAAAGAATGTGTCGTTACCAGGGGTGAATTTTTCAGCTTCATCCTTGAAGAGCCACAGCACGAGTCCACCTACTGCCACCTCCAGGGGGAAAAATACATTTTTATTGAATTACATACACACAGACACTGTAAGCCCTCTATTAAAAATATTTTTTCTATATAAAATGGTTTTGATGTAATTCAGGGGGGTCTGGGGGAATTCTCCCTCAGGAGAATTTTTTACATTTCTGTGCAATTTCCTGGATTTGGGTGAGTTTTAGATGTGATATTCATATTATGTGATGCAGTTTCACTATAATTAAAAAGACATAAGTCAGTAAATCAAAAGGCCTTTCCCTCCATAGAGGCCAGATTTAGGGCCCCAGCCCCAGATGTCCTTAGCTCCGCCCCTGTAAAACTGGGCTTTAGGAGCGTCAGTCAGACTCAGGGCTATCCTGTGTGATTAGAGAAAACACTGCTGCACACACTTTAGTCAGGGCAGTGTGTAAACTTCTGTTTTATGTCACAATCATACAAAAGTCACAGCTGTAGACATCGATTTGAAGATGCTCTAGTTTCATAGAATCCCTTGGTCTCTACTCTAAGCCAGTGGTTTCCAACCTGGGGGCAGGACCTTGGGGCGAATCGTAATAAGGCCTCATTGGCTTGGCGTGGTGGGTGTTACATTCATATTAAAATAATGCCTATCTAAGTAAAAATTATTGTCTTAAAGGTGGGGTAGCTAACTTTTTTAGTTGTAAATTAGTAAACTTTCTGTTTTCCACTAAAAAGTCTATATTGAAAAAACAACACTTTGTGAAAAAATTAGACCTCTGAGTACTGTCTGAACTGAATAATAAAGATTTTTTGTTCTAATCAGGAGCTGAATGCTGCGCTCTGATTGGTTGAGCTTGGGTGGTCTTCTCCAGTTTCACTTTGTTGTTTGTAAAAACAAGTTTATAAGCCATAAAGGCAACCAAAATGAATACATGACGATAGATGAGAGGAAGTTGTCAGATTTAAAGCCTAAATCATGTTTGCAGTGTAAAAATCAGCTACCCCTCCTTTAATGAATGAATGATTTATATTTCAAGCTTTTGGTTCAACTAATCGATTACCAAAATAATCGTTAGTTGCAGCCCTACTTGGAGGATTCACACGAGAATTTTAACTCAGACAATGTTCGTAATTATTACAGTTTATGTGGGGACATTGACTTTACATAATACACTAAGTCCTCTTTAACAAACCAAATATTTCCTTTTTCTTTAGCCAATATTCCAGCACAAGTTAACGAACCATTTTGAAATCAAACTCTGTATTTCTTCGCCTGCACACCAGCGCTGGCCCTTAACCTTTTCCCGTTACATCACCGCGGCGTCTCCTCTCTGTTTGATATTATATAAGCCCGGATAATTCTTCTTCCTCTCCCCAGTGTCCCGTCCACTTAAAGACGCAGCGCCTCGGGGGAAACGCCCTGCTTTGTCCCGCAATAAAAGCCAAATGAATGAGTTACAGTGACCTGGAGCCGAGCGGTGCATTAAGCCACTTTCCTGTCCCGGCTCAGAGCGTTTCTTTCTGTGAGCGAGAGCAGAATCCAGCCGCGTGAGAGGAGAAGAAACATGTTAACAACAGTGAAGCCGCAACAGGGGAAAACGAGAGGAACTTTAGCTGTAGAAGTTTAAAAGAAGAAAATATCAGCTTTATTTAACTGTTTAAAATAGACTTATGGTGTTTTTACTATGTGTTTACTAACAAACTATGACATATTTTCAGGTAAACGCAGACAAGTGGGACAGAAGGAAACAGTACACATGCATGAATCAGTCCAAGTTAAATTTTGAGTAAGCTAATGATGAGAGAAGGCTGTTAAAATACGGTTACAAACCCAGCAAAGTGGATTAAACATAGATCTTCTTTTAAGCACTGAAATAGTTGCCTGGGATCCAGAGCTCAGGCTTCAGCCAATTGGAAAGAGTGGGTCTGGTCACCACTCATTACTGCAGTAAATACTCCTCCTACATTCAGTTTGTATGCAGAAGGATCTGGAATCAAAGACAGAGTCAATCACTTCGTCGTCCAATATTAGGACGATCCAATCTCAAACGCTCTTCTGTCAAACCATGTTGGGACCGACAACGTGTTCATAAGAAACCAAATTCCTTCTTAACAGCCTTTACACCAGCTACAAACGTTTTTTTACATAAAAATGAATAATACAGTAAGGAAGCTACTTCCTTATAGAGGGATTTTTGGTCGACGTCACTTTCCGTCCTACTGCGCATGCTTTATGCAGAAACTTCTTTGAATTAAACAATGAAACGGGATAACAGCTAGCTGTTTGGATCAGGTCTGAACCGGTCTGACAGACGTCTGACTCCTGAAGCTTGAGACAGAGTTGTTCCTTGTCGTTTTTTCACTCACCTGAATGTAACGTTTAAGTGTCGTAGGGTCAGATTTCATTCACAACTTTTGTTTTCTCACAGTGATAAACTCTTGTAGTTAATGGACAATGGAGCTTTTTAGACTTGTTTTCCACTGTTTGTGTCTATGGGCGGCAGGTCTTTCTACAGGCGTGGTGCTTGCACATCGTCCGTGTTGATAAACAAAAAATCCCTCTTTATGGCAAATATGGGCTGGTTGCAGGACTTCTCTGGAGCAAAGCAAGAGAGACAAACAAGGAAATGAAAAACTGCAGCTGCGCGACTCCTTGAATATCGCTGATTCAAAACTTCAGCGTCTTTTAAAAAGGTTCAAACACTTGAACACACTCAGAGGAAACATATTCAAGTCACAGATGGATTGAAATAACGCTGGGCTTTTGCTGTTTATATTGTGTTTCACGTCACGGTACAACACAGGTGCGAGGGTCCTGAATCCTATGAAGGGACTCTGAGGCTCTGAGGCTGGGACAGGCTGCTGCAGGTTTATTATTTATTATTTATTAAGTCTTTTTTAGCATAACTGATGACTTTTTTTTGTTTCTATATACAATCATTTGTATAAATACATACCATACAATCGTGTAAGAGACACAATTGTTTACTGAATTATATAAGAAATACAATTCTGAAACAGCTTATATTTCGTTCTTACGAGTGCTTTTTACAGACAAACATTTTCTGTTAAGAAGGTGTGTTTACAACAAAAAATTGTTTTAATGTACAGTATGCAGTATTAATGTCCTATGAAATACGATTATGTCACTTGAACGTAGCCTGTTGCATTTACATTGAATCTTTTTTGCCTTGCCTTTGTGTAAATTCACTAATAATTTGCATTTAGTTAAAACTCTCCAAGTAGATTCTTCTATTTTCTTGTTTCCATAGAGGTCGCCCTTCACCCCCTGAGGACCACTTTCCCTCACTGCTTTTCCCTTAATGCCCCCCTCCTCCTCTTCCTCTTCCTCCTCTTCCTCATCTCTCTGTCTTTATCCGAGTGCCGTGAAGTGGTGCAAGTATAAAAGTGGTGGATGGAGCGCCCGGGGCCAAACGTTAGAAAAGGGCCCGTCATAATCGACTGAATGGGACGTGAGTGAGAGCTGAACTAATTTGGATCCGAAGTTAAAGCATGACTGAACTCACATGGGACTGCAGTTTGAGAGAAAGAGCCCAGGAACCCCACTGCTGTAGTTTTTATTTTCTCTTGGCTGTAAAAATGTAAAATTAAGTGTACAGATCAACTTTAGCAGCAGTTTTAAATGACCTATATCATGCAGTGATTTTAACCCAGGTTTGTCAGACTTTCAATCTGCTAGAATTTACTAATTGTAGTGTATCATTATTTTTTAACTCTTTAAGCACCAAAGTAGCAGTTCTGCACCAAGACATTCCACACTGTAAAAAGTCATTATCTAGTCTCGTTAAAACTACTAGAATTCAGAATATTCATTTTAGTTTTAGTTGTTTTAGTCAGATTATAATAACATTGCTCAAATTTGCACGGTAGCAGAGTGGTTAGAGCTCTGGCTTCCCAATAAGGAGGTCGTGGGTTCGACTCCCGGGTCGGTCCATACTAACATCTCACAATCTCTCTGGGTGGAGTTTGCATGTTCTCCCCGTGTCACCGTGGGTTTTCTCCGGCATGTTTAGGTTAATTGGGCATCACTTTAAATTTCCCTGTGAATGAATGAGAGAGTGAATGTTTGTCTGTCTAACTCTGCGACGAGTTTGCCACTGTCCAGGGTGTTTCCCCCGCCTAAGGCCCACAGTTACTGGGATAAGCTCCAGTCACCCGCGACCACTAATGGGATTAAGCGGTAGAAAATGAGCTCAAATTTGGCAGCACATTTTCACCCATTTCAAGACATTTCTGACTGTTTGCAAGAGTTTTTAACTTGCCAATGGGATGAGTAAAAATGTCTTACACCGCTCGCAAATATTTTGGCTTGAATGAAGCACAAATTTATTAAAACCCCAAACCTGGTCAGATGGATATCTGCATCGCTCTGAATGGAGTTCTACGCATTATTGATCTGACTCCTATTGAACAGCCGCTTGTCAAAAGCAGTTGGGAAAAGGAAGAACATCTAGAGAAGGGGTGGCAAACCCGAGGCTCGTGAGCCACATGCGGCTCTTGGCCAATCCAAGAGCCGCATGAGAAGCTCTTAATTTTGGTCCTTATTTTGTGGAAATCTACCTTAAATCGACGGAGAAAAGGTCCATGCAAAAACCACAGCTGCGCAAATCGCGGAAAACGACGCAGCACAGAAATCTTCAAGTAATGTTTACAGATGTGGCTTTTGTTTGAATGTGACATAAAACTGAAGTTTACACACTGCCCTGACTAAAGTATGTGCAGCAGTGTTTTCTCTGCTCTGATCACACAGGAAGGTCCTGAGTCTGACTGATGCTCCTAAAGCCCAGTTTTACAGGGGCGGAGCTAAGGGCATCTGGGGCTGGGGCCCTAAATCTGGCCTCTGTGGAGGGGAGGCTTTTTGATTTACTGACATAAGTATTTTTAATTATAGTAAATCTTCATGACATAGTGAAAATATCACATCTAAAACTGACCAAAATGCAGGAAGTTGCCATATTGTCTCCCCCTGCAGGTGCAGAAGTTAAAATGTAATTCTTTTCTGTTTTTAGGTTGTTCGAGAGCTCGTCGTCGAGAAAGATCGAGAAGCTGAAGACTCTGATGTGTTATTTCAAAACCGTCACTGAGCAAAGTGAGTCAGGCAGACATTGAATCCACATTTTTCTTTTGATTTAAGTTATTTCTTCTTTTTGATCCCAATACCCATTGTGTATTCTGTTTTGGACCAGGTTTTGTCTTAATTTAGACCTAGAAAAGTGATTTTTGAAAAGATAAAGAGCTGATGCTTTTTAATATTTCCAGTGCCAAATGGAGTCGTCACGTTCACGCGGCGCTGTTTGGAGAATCCTGTCGACTGGAAAAGGTAATGCAGCTAACGGGCTAACATGCTTTAATAAGAGAGTTAGAGCATTAGCTAACCATTCATTTTGCAGTTCCCAGAAGCGTCTGACCAGGCTCCACATCACGTGTGAAGGAACCATTGAAGACGATGGATACGGGATGCTTCAGGTCAGTGAGAGACGGCTGACATAAGTGTTAATATACCTTTGTATGTTTATTTATAGTAGAGATTACAAGAATTGGCTATGTTTCCTGAATTGCATTATTCTACTTCGAAAAGCATTTCAGTTATTTACATAGATAAATAAGACCTTAAAATGTGTGGAAGAGTTTCCAAGTTCACTTCTTTATTCACCTTATTAGCGTCCGGCTGCAGATCTCTATCGTCTCACCCGCTTCAGACCGGAAAAAGCTTTTTGTACAGACCGAATATTTGGCAACTCTCAGCTTTCCACAAAGCCGTAAACTTACCCAAATTACCAGATCTAATCCCAGCCCTAAACCTAACACTAACCTTACCCGTCTTTTGGGTGTAAATGTTGAAAATTATACACATTAGCTAGCATAGCCACATGTGAGAGGTGATCATAAATGGGTTTCCGCTGTGGACAAAGAGGTGATTCCGAGCTGCAAGAGATCTGCGGAAGGAGGTGGGCGGAACGTGCCTGCAGCTAGAAGCTGACTTTTCTTGGCAGCGCACTTCCTGTTTAGTTTTGCTAAGGTAGCTAACATGTTAGCTTGTCTCTTTTGCGAGGCAATCTCAAACAGATATTGCGACAGTTAAAGTTGTCTAGTGCAGTGGTGCCCAACATGTCGATCGCATTCGACCGGTCGATTTTTGAGGCAGTGGAAGCCAATCCCAAAGCCCTGTCTGGTTATACGAACTTAAATCATGAGATACAGACATGAAACTACAAGTGCAATCTCCAAGTGCTAGTTTTATATGCAGCAGCGAGAATTCCCTACTGTCGGCTCACTGGAGCGCACAGTGGCTGCACAACTCTAGCCAACAACGCGGTTTTTGAACTCACGCGGTCAAAAAATTAATGAGACAGAGTAGAGAGAGAGGAGCAGGAGGAGGAGACAGGTAGTGACGTAGAATCCTACCTGCTCACGCTGTCTGGTCCAACCTACAGCAGTTTGTTGTTGCGAATCAAAGGAGAGCTAACTTTCTCAAGCCTTTGACTTTGATGCCAGGAAGAAAAAGTATAATCAGGTACATTTTCAAAGCGTTATTTGTGAGTGACGTAGCATACCCTCGGAATCCTCAAACTGCAGTAGAAACAATCACCATCATTAACATAAGAGACCCAAACCGCTCCAAAGTGAACCGGGCTATACATTACCTTTAAAAGCCTCTTTGAAAGCTTAAGCCTTTAGAATTCCATATTTTACTGTCACAATGTGTATTTGGAAAGCTCTAAATGAATTAATATTGTATAAGGAAATATTCGTGGCTTTAAAAATCATGAAAAATGGCATCTGAAGCCTGCCTAAGTTTGTATCAGCTGCATCTGTATTTGTGGAGTGACAGAATAATGGAGCTTTTTCATGTGGTTAAAACTGTACTACTACTGTACTGTGTGTCCTCAGTGTGTTTTGTGTCTCCACGTGTCGACTCTTCTCATGAGACTGAGCTTTGGGAGTTTAGAGTCTGCACTGGGTCACCTCCTCTGAGCGTGTGTCTCTCCTCTTCCTCACCCCCGTCCTCACCCTCATCCTCACACTCATTCTCTCTCTTTCTGTCCCTCTGGTTACTCTAAGCGAAAAATAGTATGTACATGAGCTGAATTCAAAAATGTAAAACACAGATTCTTCCCCAAATGTGTCTGTGTCAGTGAGTATTTGAATATTACTGCAGACACATGAATATTGCAGAGGTGTCTCTTCTTCTTGTTCCACAATAAAAGGACACTCTGTCTCTCTCATTTTCACTGCACGAGTGACTCATATCACTCTGCTCTATTTTCTTCTCCCCCTTTCTGCCTCTCTCTATTTCCTCTCTCCCTTTCTTGATCACTGTCGCTTCTCTTCTTCTCTCATCCTCCTCTCCTCTCTCTTACCTCACCTTCTTTCTCTCTCCTCTTCTCTCTTCTCTCTCGCCTCTCTCCCCTCTTTCTCTCCTCTCTCCTCTTCTCCCTTGCTTGCCCTCCTTCCCATCCCCCTCACCCCCCCTCTTTTCTCCTCTCTCTCTCTCCTCTCTGGTCTCCTTCTCTCTTTCTCTCTTCTCTTTCTCTCCTCTTTCTCTCCTTCTTCTCTTCTCTCTCTCTCTCTTCTTTTCTCTCTCTCCTTTTCTCTCTCTCATCTTTCTCTCTCCTCTCTCCCTCTGTCTTCTCTCCTTTTTCTCTCGCTCACCTCTTTCTTGATCACTCAGTTTCTCTCTATCTTTCTCTCTCACTCCTCTCTCTCTCCTTCTCTTCACCACCTCTCTTTCTCTCTCTACCATTTTCTACTCTTCCCTTTTCTCTCTCTTGCCCTCTGCTTCCCCCTTTTTCTTCTCTCCTCTTACCCCTCTTTTTTGCCCCCCCCCTCCCCCATCCCTCTCCCTCTCTCTCTCTCTCTCTCCTCCTCTCTTCTCCTCTCTCTCTCTCTTCCTCCCCTCTCTCTCTCTCGCTCTCTCTCTCTCTCTCTCTCTCCTTTCCCTCTTTCTCCTCTTTCCTCTCCTCTCCTCTGTCAGGACTGCCCCTCTCTCTCGTCCGGCGTTCCCTTTGTTTGTGGCCTGACAGCTCCGAGTCCCGAGGTTCATGTGGATTGATGGACAGAGGAGACGGAGGAGAGGAAGAGGGGGAGGAGGAGGAAGAGGAGGAGATGACAGTTGTCAGAGCGACCACAGGCTCGACTCTGTCCCAAAGAGCAGAGCGGTTCAGAGGGACACAAAGACCAGAGCCGCAGTCAAACAAAACACATTTACAATCTTTAAATATTTACAAATACTCTGCAAAAATTTGTTCCTGACAAACAACTGGGACAGAGAGAGTTGATTGGTCTCATTAGTTTTTTGACAATATGCGTGAATTTACGTTGACTGTACTGGACACAACAAAAACTCTCTGTATACCTCCCCCATGTAAATCAGCTGATGAGATTTATGATCAACAACAGAAGCTTAATTATTTTTATCTCGCAAAATACAACTAGAAAGTTTAGTTCTCTGTTGTTTTCCAGTAAAAGCACGACTGAGTTACTAAGCACCCGAACCAACCTGCTCACAAATAATTGGTTTCAAAAAAATTCAGGACCTGACCCGAACCCTGGGCGTCATTTCTGCAGAGACACTCGCGAGGTGCACTTTTTTATTGGCACGCTTTTTTTCTTCCTACTCTTTAAAAGGCTGGGTATTGCCAAGAGCCTTACAATACAAACGTATCCCGATACAGAGGTCATGATACGTATACGTATCCTGATACACGTAAATGCTGATATAATTTCCTCAATATGTCATGTATAAAGTGTCAAATAATTTCAAACTACTATGTTAGACACAAGTGTCTTACAAATAAGTCATTGTTCAGCTCATAGTTCAGCCTTAAAGCTGCAGTCCAGTTCATAAGTGTAAATTATATGAATTTAAGTATGCTGATACGTATCCCGATACACCTACCTGTAACGATACGCGTATTGCCAATGAGCTTGTCACAATATATCCCGTATCGATACATTGAGTACAGCCCTACTATAGAAGAGATCATGTTCCAATGGAGCTCAACAGTGGAAGATCGCTGTGGTTCTTGAAGTATTTGCCCCATGTTAAAGTGCCATAGGCCTTTATAAAAATTCAAATATTAAGAGTTTAAAGACATATCGCGGGCTAACCAGCTCCAGATTCACAGCGCGGTTGTTTTCAGTCTAAAAATCACATCTAGAACTTAAAATTCGGAAAAAAAATTTGTAATAATTTTGCAGTTTATAAATCTGAAAAAACAGTTTTTAAACAAATGTAGGTCTTATGCTCCTGACTTACCACATAGCTGCTTAGCTTCGAGGACGTTTCCAAACTCCTAATATCATTTTTTTATCTAATCCCCTATGGCAATTTAACATGGGGTCTGAGATTGTGGAACCAGAAGTGGGTGGTCACTGTTGAGCTCCAACTTTACAAATGCAAATAAGTTATGTGAAAAATGTCTTCAAAAATATCATAGATTTATTTAACTTTTAAGTCACTGCGATAGACTCATTCAGAGCCTGTGTCATTAAAACTGCAGGCACACACTTTCTTTTAAATTAGTAAGTGTACTAAAGACACTAAACGGCTTGCCTGAAGAGGCCAGTCCCTACACACTTTGACTGACACTGTACAAAGACGTAAGGGTCTGGTATCAGAGCGCCAGGTTTCAATTTCGAGGACGGGCTTTCCTGAGTCAACCAATCACAGAAAACACGAAATTCCACCAAACAGCGACACACTGAACCGGATGTTATTGTAAATATGTAACGCAAGGTTTTTTTGAATGGAGCATTGACCTGTGTGAAGCTCTCCAGTGTGAATGATACGTTCCTAATTGTTCAAAATCAAAGCTAGAGCCGAATAAAATAATCTTTCAGCTACGTCCGCCATCTTGAATGTTTTGAAATTGAGGAGCGGATGGAGGGAAGGGAGTGGGGCGTTTGTGATTGGAACGTCCGAACTTTGGACAACAAAACCCTTACATTCAAACAGAATGTAGATGGGCTGACTGGTCAGGCAACAAAATGGCTAGAAAAAAACAACAATGACTTCTAATGAGGCTTTGATTTCTCCTTATGTGTTCTGTAGGTTTCCACCAGTTGACTCTCTTTTAACTTGTGATTTCTGCGGGCTAAAGCTAGCGCGAACAGCTTCGAAGGAGTGTATCAACACGTAAGATGCAGTGTACTCAGAATACAGAAAGAGCCGCCGCTGATTGACACATGCTGTAGCAACAAGTCAGCCAGGCTGTTGTCAATGTATACTGCTAAGTTCAACATTTGTGAATAAAATTTGACCATCTGATGCATTAGTCCTGTTATTATCCAATTCCTAATCTTCCTTCCATTTCTAGATCAGTTTGAATTATTCTTAACTAAAACATTTAAAAAACTAAATGACAGGGACAAGATTATTATTTGTATTACTCATCGATTTCATCCGTATGTGTCTGAAAACTCTCCACAGTGTGTTGTATTCTCTCATCGGATTTGTCACCAGGAGGAAAACCGTTTAGCTCAGGTCCGGGCTCTTGTCGTCGTCGCTGTTGCTGCTGTTGTTGTTTTTGTTTTATTGTGACAGGTTTTTGACAGAGTGCAGCTGGAAGGGCCGGAGGTGACACTTCATGTAGCTCCACACACAAAAACACTAAAGCCAGGAGCAAAACATCAGAAACGATCCTCACAAAACGACGTCTGCAAACTGGAGCGAGATGGATGAGGGCTTCAGACTGTGTCGCTCTAGGTCTGGACTGTGAACTCTGCAGATCACACCAGGTCAAAATACAAACGTACAAAGATTAGTTTAGTGTAGGGCAGGGCGATCTTGTTACAGTTTAGACTAGTGGCATTGAGATTTCTATTTGATCACTATTCTTGTACTGTATATTTTCGTTTTGCATTTGAGGTGAATAAAATAATCTTTTTAGCTGATAGATTATTTTCCTTGGCTCTTGATTCAGTTTTGAACGACCAGAAACAACAGATGGAAATAAGACTTTTATGACCAACTCTGGCATATTTACATGGAATAATGTTAATAATATATAATGCCACATAAATATTTTTAATAATAGAATGTGTAGAAATGAACTTTACTGTAGTTCAGCTAATTCTCTGTCAGCAAAAACATGTCAGACTTTGGAAGAAGAAATGTTTCTGCTAGAGATGGGACGATTCACTTAAGTCACGATTCGATTCAGTTTTCGATTTTGAAGCCACGATTTTCAATTTGGTTTGATTTTTTAAGTTTAGCAATATTAACTATTTTTTTACCTAAAGACACAAAATAAACCATAATAAATTGTGTTTAAAACATAGCCGCTGTTTGTGAGTCAGAACTTGTATTTCTATCAACATTTAAACAGCAAACTGTCATATTTGATGTCTATAATTAAAGTCGTTAACCCATCAGTTGTTAATGCAACATTTACATGATCAGGAAGCTTAGAGGCTTTGGAGTGAGCTCACACATCCTGGAAAAAGTCTATGTCAGCCTGATTCAAAGTGTTCTTGTCTTTAACATCTCTGTTTGGTTTGGTTATCTGACAGTGGCCAATAAGAACAAGCTGAACAGAATAGTTAAGAATGCTGGAAAGATAATCCGTAAAGACCAGGCAAAGATTGAGCTTCTTTACCAGTCAGCTGTGCTCAGGATGGCTATGTCTATTACTAAAGAGAATGAGCATCCTCTGTGTGACGAGTTTAAACTGATGCCGTCAGGGCGCAGATATAGAATGCCTCTGGAAACAAAAAAGGTGTTCAAAGGTTCATTTGTGCCAAATGCTGTCAGCATAGACACTGATGGAATGGTGTATGTGCAGCACACTTCTTTTCTTTTAAGATGTATTTATTGTATTTAATGATGAATTGTTGACTGTCTGTGTATGTGATGGTGAACCAAAGACAAATTTCCACTTCGGTGGACAATAAAGTTAAAGTTATAATAAAGCACATTCAGGTCTTGCACAAGTTCAGGCTTTGTTTCTTCAAACATTGTGACTACAACTACAGAGTGTGTGTTTAAGTCAGTGGCTGCATGAGTAAAACTCATTCGAACGATTCGATTGCTGCATACTTTGATCGATTTTTGAAGTTTTCGATAGATTTTCCATCCCTATTTTCTGCGTTATAGAGGGATTTTCAGTCGACGTCACTTTCCGCCCTATGCTGCATGCAGAAAACTATGGGTTTTTTTTATGTGCCTCCCCTCCCAGGACTACAGATGGAAATTAGCTGTAAGCTACAATCTGGTACAAGCATCTCTGCCATTGTGCTTAATGTAATTGTACATTGTCCTTAATAAACATGACCTTACCTTACCTTACGTTGTCCATCTGGTTAGCAGGGGAAACTTCTTTGATTAAAACAACAAAACTGAACAAGAGCTAGCTTATTCAATCAGGTCTGACAGACGACTGGCTCCTGAAGTTTGAGTCTGTTTTTCTCAAAGTTTTTTCACCTGAATGTAACATTTAGGGGCCGTAGCAGCATAACTTTGTTTTCACACAGTGATAAACTCTTGTACGTAGTTAGCTGACAACAGCTCTGGCACGAGTTGCTTGATTTACCAGTGGCAGCTCTTTCTGCAGGTCAGGTGCACGCACATCGCCCGTGTTGATAAACAAATAATCCCTTTATACGTCTGTATAGTTCATTACCATAACTATTTATATTTTGTTTTTAAAAAGACATAATTAAATATAAAATGAAGATAGATAAATATAACAAAAATAAAAAAGCTGTCTTCATTTGTGTTTGTGTTGCAGGTGGACTTTGCAAACCAGTTTGTGGGCGGAGGTGTCACCAGTTTGGGTTTGGTCCAGGAGGAAATCAGATTTTTGATCAACCCAGAGCTGATCGTGTCCCGACTCTTCACCGAGGCTTTAGACCACAACGAGTGTCTGGTCATCACAGGTAATTTTATTCTTCATGATCAGTTTAAAAGATCTTGCCATGGTCTTCTCCTTATTCCGCCCCGCCCACTTTTCTTGGCAGTGTACTTCCTGTTTAGCTCCAGAAGGTCTGTATAATTCAGTTGCTTGGTTTATTTTAACTGTCATTTTCCAAGACTGACAAGCAAACATGTTAGGTAGCTTAACAGAATTAAACAGGAAGTGTGCTGCCAAGTGGGTGGGGCAGAATAAGGTGAATAAGCGCCGTAAGCAACTTGTAGTTAAGCAGTTTTAACACGCACCGCAGAGGAACACAGTGTTTAAAGATTCTACAAAAGGGCACCTTTTTGCATTTTTTCTAGGTATTTAGTTGTAAACTTTAATATATAGATCAGTAATTTACATTTTGTTTTTCGTCAAAGACAAAATTTATGTAAAACAGATTAGAAATAGAAAAAGGTCCATTTACTTCTTGTTCCAAACTGCAGAAATAAGAGATAAGCCCCGTCTCTTTCAATATAACAAGCAGCAGATTTTAAATATTTTTTATTGTTGTAAAGTGCCTATGTGACTATTTTGAATCATACATGCTTTATTATGAATGTTTTTAATAATCACAATTAAATACAGACAAGTGGGCGGGGATAGGTGGTAGGTGAGGACAGGGCTTTTCTCAGCTGCAGGACAAGACAAGATTACTCAAAATGAAACTTTGAGTAAACTAATGATGGGAGAAACAGTTATAACAAGGTAAAAACTTCTCCCTTAAAACTGCTTAATGCAGACCTGGGCAAACTGCGGCCTGAGGGCCAGATGTGGCCCTCGACCTGTTTTGATCGGGCCCCTCACGAGCTTTTGAGGAACAACAATATATGACAAACTATAAGAGACAAGTAAAAAAAAAAAGCTTGTGTTACAAGAATAAATAATTTCAAGATTATACTCATAATTTTATGAGAATAAAGCTTTAAACGTGTAATTATTGGAGGAAAAAAAAGCAATGATTTAACAAGAATTAACTGTGATTTTCAATGAAAAACATCAACAATTTTGTGTAAAATGACAAGCTTCAACTTTATTCTTATAAATGTATTAATTTGTTTTCAAAATGTTAATGGTTTATTCTTGTGACCTACTATTATTAATTTATTTTTTTGCAACAATGAGAAATGTTACACCAGTGTTCTTTAGTTCACCACTTGTCTAGGTTTGAATTTGGCCCTCTGCCTTATTGCATGGCTCCTCGTTATTTACTGCTTACTTAACACTTACTACTTATACATTTACTGGAAAAAAAACATTTATTTATACATTTCTCCTCAAATAAGATGAATAAAACTGTACTTGAGATGAAGCATTTTGATTATTTATAATTGAATTTTGCAGTGCGTTTACCAGACTCATAATCCTGACATTACATGAAAATAAAAACCCACATTTACCCATCGAAGTCACACATAAAACATAAAACCTTGCCTTGTTCCAGTAGCCGCAGCAGCAGCAGAGTCCTCTGTCTGTCCCCCGCAGACTGAGCCTGCACTGGGCCTGGTCTCGGCGGGTTCCTGGCCTCCTGGATCTGTCCTTGTCCAGTGTTTTTCACTGATTGGCCGTTTGTGCAGCAGCAGATGGGGTTTCTCTGATTGTAGCGGGCCACTTGACGGCAGAGTGTTTCTCATAAATAAGGAGTTGGGAGGAGAAAACAGAAGCGGGGTTTGAGTGCGAGCTCTGCGGGAGGCTGATGTCTGTCTCTGCTCTGACAAATGAAGGAGACGGAGCACGAGTGGTCTAGACTGTTGTGATGGTTCTCCACAATTAATCTGGTAAAACAACATATAGAGCTGTCAATTTAAGATGGTTTTAAAACTACAAATCAAGCTAAATGTGTGACTTAAAAAGCATAAGCTTGAGGGAAGTGTCTTGCACAAGTAAGAAAGTAAAACTCCATCTAAGGTTTTTTGTTGAGCTTCTGCGATCATCTTGTCTCCATGTAGACCAGGGGTGGTGAACCTGAGGCTCGCGAGCCACATGTGGCTCTTGGCCAATCCGAGTGCGGCTCTTTGTCTCATTAAAAAACATTTTCTCCTCCACACTCTTTCTCTCTTCTTTGGAAACACACAACTGTCAGTGCAGCGTCACAGCTAGGGATGTGTATCGAGACTCGGTTTCATAACAACCCCGGTGCTGCGTCTTAACCGTCCACAGGATCGATAAGCTTCAGAGCTGTCAGTCCTCGTGTTGGTTCTGTGGGAGCGCATTTCCTAAAGTCTGTCTCGTTCAAGCGCCTTGTTGGCCCTGCTTTGATTGTGCGATGCGCTGTATCAGTACATTTCTGCGTTTGTGTCTGTCCGCTTGTGTCTGTGTGCAGCGGCGCAGTTTGGGTTTTGAGCGCACGGCGCCATGGGACCTTTGCCACACTCAGGCGGAGAGAGCGGCCCGACACCCGCGCGGTCGCTCAACTCGGACGATCTGAAACCGGAGGCCTCGGCTAATAACTTCCTCGTCAAATTTTAGGACGATCAAATCAAGCACGGCGATTCTGACACGGAAGTTGCTTTCAAGTCCCATTACAAAACATCCAAGATGGTGAACATGGCTGATTCAACTCGTGCTTCGGTTTTGAACAATGAACATATCAATTCCTTAAAACCTGAGCAGCAAACTGTGTTGAGGGACTTCAGACTGAAAAAATCCTCGCGCTACATGTTTACGGAAAACATCTGGCTTAGCGTGTTGCTGTTTTGGTGGAATTTCCGGGTTTTCTGTGATTGGTTGACTCAGTACTCGGAAAGGCCGTCCCCAAAATTGAACCCCGGAGTTCTGATCCCTACCCGTCTTTGTAAAGTGTCTGTCAAAGCTTGTAGGGACTGGCTGGTCAGGCAAGGAGGCCAAGTGTCCTGGTATAACGCCTAATCTGCCACAGCATTTCACAAACTTTACTCAACACAAACAGTGGCTCTGATCACTTGTAGAATAAGCACAGCGCGGCTTTCGAACGACTTGTAGCTTTTTCAATTCAGCTGTGATGCTGACTACACTATAAAAACACCACTGCAAAAAATATATATAAATAAAATAATATATACTTAGTTGGCTAGATCGATTAGCAGCATCGATAAGAGTAGTAGTATTGATAAAACCTTAACCATCCCTAGTCACAGCAGAGTTATTGAACAGACAGATCGTTTCCTTAAAAGGAACCCCGAGAATTTTTTAATGTTTGTTTTCGAGTTTTCCTTATATCATCAAAGATATAAATACACACGAAAATATCTGAAAAAAATCTACCGTTTTATTAAACTTTTAAGAAATATATTTTCACGGAAGACGCCATCATTGTTTACAACACAGTGCATTATGGGTAGTATGACGTCGAATCGTGTAACTACGAGGAAAGTTATGAAAGCTTACCGCATTCTCCTTGTTTCCTCCCGAGACGAAATCACAACCAAAAGATACACAATGTACCATTTTACAATGTGTTGTCGATGAAAAACTACTGACGCTCCTGTTAACCAGATCAACGGCAACTGTTGCAGCTGTTGCGTGCGTCTCACGACTGACGCTCACTGCGCCAGTGCGCCACACGATTCTGCGTCATCACCTCAAGATGGTGGCGCCCGTAAAATCAGGAAGTTGTTGTAAACATAACAATTTTACGTCAAACGGCGAATATTTGTTTACTTTTTAGTAAGTATACATACACGAAGTATTTTGGATCTATTTATGTAAATATTCGGGGTTCCTTTTAAGAAGCATTTCCCAGTGATAATCTTTGAAACTGAAGCTTCGTTTTGATCCTTGTTTTGTGCAAATCCACCGTATATCCACACAGAAAAGGTCCAAAATGTACAATGAAATTAAACATGCGAAAATAACAGCGGCGCAAATCGCAACGGCGCAGCGCAGTAATCTTCAAAGTGATATTTACAGTTGTGGCTTTCGTCTGATTGTGAAAACAGAAGTTTACTCTGACTAAAGTGTGTGCAGCAGTGTTTTCTTTGCTCTGATCACACAGGACAGTCCTGAGTCTGACTGACGCTCCTAAAGCCCAGTTTCATTGTTTGTATGTTTGAGAAATTATCCATTCTCTTGTCGTTTTGGCCGAATCTGTTGCTTTTCAGCAAACTAATGACGAGAGACACTGTTAGGACATGGCTACAAACTCAGAAAAGTGGATTTTTCCGTTAACCAATCAAAACCAATGATTATTTACCTCTAAAGTTAAATATTCTGTGCTTTGTCAAGCGTGTTTCACATCACACAATCCATTTCCACATTACGTAACAACATTCATCTTGCTTTCCTGCGTCGTCACGGGTCACCTTCACCTTCCTGGCGGCCATCTTGCCTCTCCAATCCACTTAGCTTTATTACTCCTGCTTGAATTAATCACCACATCACGACCCTCTTTAGCTAATGCACCCGTTCCCTCCATCTTCGGTATTAAACTGCATCCACGGACAGTTTTTCTTTTCTTTACAGACTAAGAAACGCCCGACTCACGTTTTGGCCGCGCGGTAAATCAAATTCTTGGCAAAGCGACAGGAAGCTAATGGATAGTACTGCCGCGTCGGAATTAGCCAGAGTGCTCCAGAGAGTAATTGGATTGAGTTTGATTGGTGGGGCACGACGGGCGGCCATTTTGAAGGCGGTCAGAAGTATAAATAGGTTGAAGGAGAGATGGTCAGAGATGGAGGAAGGAGGCGGCGGCAGATGAGTGGAAGTGATTGTGGTCAGCAGGAGTTCAGAATCAGAGTTGACTGTGTTGGACAATGTGTGGAGTTTTACTGTAAATTTACTTAAAGGGGGCTCTTTATAACTCTTTATATTTGTTTTTGAATGACTTAACACTGAAGCTAAAAGTTAAAATAGTTTGATTCTACAATTTTAACCTAAATGTATACTCTGTTAATTTATAGAGAGGTTTTTGGTCAATGTAATTTTTTTGCTTTATTGTGCATGCCCCCAGCAGAAAGAGACAATGTCCATCTGGTTAACTGGGGAAACTTCTTTGATTAAAGCAACAAAACAGGACAAGAGCCGCTGTTTGGATCAGGTCTGAACTGGTCTGACAGACGTCTGCCTCCTGAAGCTTGAGACTGTGTTTTTCTTGTTTTTTCACCTGAATGTGACTTTTATGTAACCTGTCTCACGCCAGATGGATCTGTGTTGAACTACGACTGTTCCACAGTCTCCATCTGGAACTTTACTCGCTGAAAGCGTTCGAGAAAAGGTGGGGAGTTTAGTGAAATACTTCGAGCTGATTGGGTGTGGGCAGTGCTTAATTTGTAACTCAAACGTTGCCGGAACAAAATGTGGGTTTTGGACCGGGGTCCAGACAAGGTCGAACCTTTACCGGCGCGCACACAATAAGTGAACACTGAGGTTTAGAAACGCTAAAATACAACCCAACCGTCCATCCTACTCGATGTTAAACGATATAAAAGTAATTTTGTCTGTGTTACACGTTTTTTTTACACGTCACACAGAGATTTTCATTCATTCTGACAGAAATCAGCGCACCTGCCGCTAAATCTGATCCTCAGCAACAAGTAGCTCTCCCACACACGCTCCTCCTCGTCCTGCACCTCAGCACTGCCTCCGCATCATATCTGACTCTCCACAAGTCACAACAACAACGCAGGACAAACAGCTTTTACACAGCAGACACGGGTCTCATACATCAAACGTGACGCTAAAATACACATTAAAGTAACACAGTAAAGTTAGTTGCACTTACGAGAAACTGCGACCGCTGTATCCGCGCTGGCTCTCACCTCTTTATCGCCCCGTACACTCCAAACACACGTGACACTCCCGCTGCCTTTAATCCATCAAAACGAGTCGCAAATAACAACAAATATTCACAAAATCCACTTTGACGCATATTTCCTGTTTTAGAAGAAAATACAAGAGCGGGGCTCGCCTGGAACCAATGAAAAGTCTTAAACCTGCCTGCGCTGCTTCTGATTGGTCAAATTTACTGTCAGTTTCGCTTTTAACCAATTACAGTCTGTGACTCCATTTTCTCCACAAATAAGCCTGTTGTTTCAGTGAGTGAGAGACGGGAGAGGAGCAGAGCCGCGTCTCATAGAAGTAAGACAAAAAGCTTATTAGAAAGCGTTACCGGAGCAGACAAAACTGTTGCAGGAATGCCCCACGAGAGTTCCCGGATCTTATTCCGGCTTGTTCCGGCTCAAATTAAGCCCTGGGTGTGAGGCCGACCTTATTTGTGCTTCACATTATTTGTGCAATCACAGCAACAACTAATGGTGTGTCCAATGTCCACGTGAGATAGAACAAGTGTCACACATACTGCTCTTCTATCAAAAAGAAATTACTCCGCATTTCTGCTAAAACTGCATCAAAAGCAGCAGACACACGTACATCCATGAGAGCAGCCATCTTTGTTTAGCTTGAATGAAACTCGGCGCTAACAGCCATCTTAACACCGCCGAAACACCGCTGGTTCAAACTCCAACCAAATATCGCGAGATAAACCATCTGGCTGGCCAGGTTAACTTTTATGAGTCTTAAAGATTAATTCATTCACAAAATGTTGAATTAGCACCACAACTTTTGTTTTCACACAGTAATAAACTCTTGTAGTTAGCTGACAACAGTGCTGGTTCGACTTATTTGCACTGTTTGTGTCTATGAGCGGCGGCTTTTTGACCCGTGTTGATAACAAAAAAACACCCTCTATAGTAAATAAATGAAATACTCTTTCTACTACATTTCTACAATTTTCATTCAGAAAATGATTGAAACTGTAAAAGTCTAAACATGTCGATCATCTAAAACTCTGTCCAGTTGAGAACCAATGAATTACACTGAATCTGAGGAATTTCAACTGTACCAAGGTGTTTAATTATAACTCTGAACTTTCTCACGTTTCATAAATTATCACAAGAATCAAACAACCTTTCTCTGCATCGCTGTCAATCAAAACCCACAATCAGACGGTGATATTTACACTGGCTTGAATCTTTTGTCTTCATCAAACAACTCTTCTATTTCCTCCAAAAGTCACAAACAGATTTCTATTCATTCAAAAGGTTAGGCTGTGTAAATGTGGATTCTTCTAAAGCTGCACACTGGAACTTTCCAAATAATGCACTAAAACTTCCTTCCCACTTGTTATTTTAGCTTTTGAGTAATTTATTCTTGTCACTTTATAACAGTTGATTGATTTACCATTAAACAAACGATACATTCATCAATATATTTCATCATAATTGAACTTTATCGTCCTAAAAACATTAAACTTGACTTTCAGAATATTAGAATAATCTACAAACTGAAAGGTTAGCTCATTATAGGCTTGTTATGTCCACAAATGAGCTTTCCCTTTGATTAGGCGCTGGTCTGAATAGGCTGTTAAATGTTGTTGAAAGGAGGGCTGTGATTGGTCGATTGGACACGAGAGGCGGGGCTTAGGAGTGTCGAAGGCTCTTGACTGGACAGAATGATAATCAGACTGTACAGAGGTTGAAATGGAGTGTTTAAGGAGAAAGAGAGAAAAAAAGAAGAGGGAGGCAGAGGAGAAAAGAAGAGAGAGAGGAAGATAGAAAGAAGAAAGAGAAGAAGAGAGAAGGGAAGAGAAGAGAGAAAGGAGACAAAGAAAGAGAGAGAAAGAGAGGAGAGAAGAGAGAGGGAAGAAGTGAGATGGAAAGAGAGAGAGAAAGAGAGAAAGAAGAGAGGAGAGAAGAGAGAAAGAAGGGAATATATAGGAGAGAGGAGACAGAAGAAAGAGAGAGAGAGAGGAAAGAATAGAGAGGGGAAGAGAGAGAAAGGAGAGAAGAGACAGAGGAAGAAAGAGAGGAGAGAGGGAAGAAGAGAGACGGGAAGAGAGAAAAAAGAGAGAGAAGAGAGAAAGAAGGGAATATATAGGAGAGAGGAGAGGAATGAAGATAGAGGGGAAGAGAGAGAAGAGAGACAGAGAGGAAGAAAGAGGAGAAGAGAGAAAGAAGGGAATATAGAGGAGAGAAGAGAGGAGACAGAAGAGAGAGAGAGAGAAAGAGAGAGGGGAAGAGAGAGAAAAGAGAAAGAAGAAAGAAATGGAGCGGGGGAAGAGAAGGGAGAGAAAAAGAAGACACAATTAGGGAAAGAAGAGAATGAACATGGAGAGAGAGAAAGAAAGAAAAAGAGTCAAAAGAAGAAAGGGAAGCGAGAGAAAAAAGAAAGAGAAGAGAGAAATTTAGAGGGAGAGAAGTAAGAGTGAAGAAAGAAGACGCACACAGAAGAGAATAAAGAGAAAAGAGACAGACAAGAGAAGATGGAGTGAAAAGAGAAGAGAGAAATGATAATAAATAGAAGAAGATAGAGACAGAAGGAAAGAGAAAGAAAACAGGTGAGAGAGGAAAATGAGAAAGAAGACCGAGAGCTACAAGGACAATAACTCTCAAATACAATAATAAAATGTCTCTTAAAACAAGATTAATGAGGTTTTTTTTTACCAGGACAAATCTATTGTTGGAAAAGTTTGAATCTCATCTCTGAAAATCGTCTTTATAATTTTATTTTATTTTTTTCTGTTTGTTGCAGGCACACAGCAGTTCAGTAAATACACAGGTTACGCTCAGACCTACAGATGGGCCGGACGACACCACGACCCGCTCCCAGGTTTTATTTAAACATATTTTATTATTCCTTAGAAGGGTGTTTAAATGTGAGGTTATGTGTATTTTTCTGTTGTTTTGCAGAGACGACTGGCAGAGGAGATGCACAGAGATCGTGGCCATCGACGCGCTTCAGTTCAAGAGTTTTATGGAGCAGTTCAAACCAGAGAAAATCGACAGAGAACTCAATAAGGTACTGCTACTGGAATACATTAATATCTATATCAAATTTACACAATGTGCTCAGTTTGAGTAAAAAAGCGAGTGCAAGTGGGCCACATTCAGCAGGAATCACAGCTCTAGTTAAGGAGGTGAAGACCAACCCGAATTTAGATTTACTTAGCTTAGCTTTAGCTTTGCTACAACTAAAAAATAACCATCTCTATGCTTAGTTTGCTACTATAAATCGCCTTTATAAGAGATTAACCTCAGAACTTGTGCTTTGACGGTGACTGAGCCTTGCTCCATCAGAAACACACAAAGAGTCTTCAGTTTCTCAGTTTCAGGGCTCTTTTTTTTATAATGCATATGTGCATATGGCTCAACAGACTGTTATTTATACTGTATATGAGAAGCACACAAAAAATGTCTTGATTCAGCTTCTCACAGCGGACAGCTCACATTTAGTCCATTGTGCATCGGGGGCTGCTTTTTCTTCTGCCTTTGATCCAGGCAAACACAAGAGACTGCGTACTAGTGTAGTAGTCAAGACCGCAGTAAAGATGAAGATCTTTCTGAGACCCAAGACCGAGACAAGATCAAGACCACAGAGTCTCAAGACCGAGACCACTGAGGGTCAAGCTCAGACAAGACGGAGACGTTTATATGTCAAGATCAAAACAAGAACAAGACTGCAGTCCGTCAGGATCACTTTGTAATTTTATGCAAATATCAGTGTCTACATGATTCTGAAAATACAGTGCTTTTTACAGACTTTGTCTGGTGCAAGTTTAGCAGAGTTTTGTAGAAATAAAATGTAGTCTCAGTGTCCAAGACAAAATAGAGTCTAAGCACCCTCGAGACCAAGAACAAGTCCAAAAGTGCTTAAATCAGAGAAGAAACAAGCAAAAAAAGAGCGGTCATGAGACCTGTCTTGAGTACTGCTACACTGCTGCGTACTCTTACAGGTATTGAGTATTAGGGAAGTAAAAAGAGTTCTGGTGAAAGTTCCTTCTGAAGGAAAGAATCTGAAGTTGCAGAGCACTGGACTGCAATGTCTCTTATTCTGCCCAAAGTGACTTCAGTAGAGCTGCACCGGAGCTTGATGCCGTCTGAGTCTGGGGTTAGTGGAGATGTTATTGCTTTAACTGTCTTTACATTTGTTAAATTAAGATGAATTCTTAGTTTCCTTTCCACAGATCTCTGTAGAAACAACATTTTAATACCAGACTGTGAAACATTCCAGACAAACCCATTTGTGTGAAGTCCAACACTCCATCAAACAACTCATGCACCTTCACCTTTTCATTTCTGCTCATTATTACAAAATTAAACACAATTTTTCCTTATTATTTGGCACATGTAAATATCATAACAGCCAGCTTTTAATTATTCACAGGTTTGACCACAAATTTTAAATTAACGAGAGCTAAACAACCTTATTGAAGGCAGACTTTGATCTTCTACTCGTTTCACAAAATTAAATTAATGATTCCATTAAAATCTGCTCATTATTTGTCAATTACAGCCTGTCAACTTTAAACTAATGCTGCTAAAAAAGATTGAATAATGTGTTTTTCTGAATAAACTTGACAAAAATGTAACGATAAATGGAAACTAGCTGAAAATTAATTAGTTTTTGATATTTAGAACGCATTAAGCAGCGTTAATATTGCAAACTAACCATGAGTCAGTGATGAGGAGCAGCTTTTCCTCCTTTAACGCAGAATAAAGACATTGATGTGTCCGTGTCTGTGTCAAACCAAACGGTGGTTTTTTGACAGTTTTGAGTAATTCTCCATTTTCAGATCCATCCGTCTGTCATCGCTGCCCTTTATCGCCTCAACGTGCACCAGGAAGCTCAGCAATGCAACAAATACACAGAATACTCCTTTATAATCTTACATTTAACGAATATTCTTTTCATTTACATCTACTCTAGACTGATACATCCATCCTGGTTTTGTAGCTACATTTGTTTATTGTCGACTTTCTAATATCGCCAAATGAGTTTTACTTTTAGAAGCCAGAGTGAGTTTTGAATTTCTATAAACTCTTAACAACAACTATGTACAATTATTTTCATTATGAAGTCACTTGCTTGTGATGTAACCTCGTTGTTGACACTCGTGGTAAAAATCCACAAAACTCTTCATGTCTTTACCTAAAAAATGTTGGTCACACAGTTCCGAGTTGATGCTTCAAATGAAAGAAAGAATGACAGAAGCAGACCAGAGCTGCTAATGATAATAACTAGTTCTGTTAAAATAATATAGTTTTGTAAAAAGAAGTGTTCTGTCCATTGTCAGTTCTTTTCCTTATATTCCTGTGTGTTTCCAGGCGTATTGTGGCTTCGCTCGGCCGGAGGAGATCACTGACTGTCTCTCCGCTGTGGCCACTGGAAACTGGGGCTGTGGAGTGTTGGAGGAGACGCTCGACTCAAAGGTGATTCACCGTCAGAATAATTTAAAAAGGTTAATGGAGTTTGTCAAACCAGTTCACATGTGTTTTGTGGGGTCCAGTCCGTGTATGACCAGAGCAGGAGCTGTTTTCACATTGCTGCAGTAAGTCATGTCATTTGCCCAAAGCAGTGGGATTCACGTGAATTCCTGCGAGGATGCTCCTAATATGACTTGAAACTCATTTGGTTTTAAGCACTTTCTAAATCTTGGTGTGACTCGCTTGAGTCCTGACCTGCAGCGAAGTTGCACTCAGTGTACAACAGTTAGAGACAGGTAAAGAGCTCAGTCACACATGAGGAGCTCGGAGTAGTAGCCACTCCACCTCCATGTTGAGGACGCCAGCTGAGTGGATCAAGCATCTGTGTCGGATGCCTCCTGGAGGCCCCTGGTGAGGTGATTGTGAGCATGTCCCACCAAACGATTCAGGACACACTGGAGGAGCTTTGTTTCTCCTCTTACCCGGGAACACCTCAGGATTCCACCGGAAGAGCTGCAGGAAGTGTGTGGAAAAGAAGTTTGGCCTCGCCGCTCAGACTACTGCCTCTGCAACTCGACTCTGGATAAAGCAGAAGAAAATGAATGGATGGAGAATGTTACTTGAGCCACATCTCCTGAACTCATGGAGAGATGCATCGGCTTAAAATCAGCCAAAACCTTTCTTGTTAAGACTGAAGACTGCTTGTTAGACAAAGGCTTCTCAAAATGTGGAACTCGCCAGTGATTTTGTGTGTAAATCAATTGCAGTCATTTCCACAGTGTGCATGTATCAAATATAAGCTTTTCATTGTAACAATATCAGTGCTAAATCCCATGTTTTCTTCAGAGGCAACTTCAGGTCAAAACCCTCCACAAACATCCGTCATATCACGTTTTTATTGGACATTTTAACCCGTCGTAAAGACTGAGCGCTCGGACCAAACCGCCGCGGCCTCTCATTCATCTCCGGGAAGCGCGCACATTTACTTAAGCCGCGCCGGACGCCTCCTTTTATTGATCCCACGCCAAACTGAATGTGTTTCATTAATAGAGGAATTGATCGCGGCCGGAGTCTGAAGGGAAGTGTCCACGCCTGCTTTATTGTCCGGCGTTTAGAGCTTCAGAGCACCTGAGATCTGACAGCCTGAGTAATAGAACGCACCGGGACAATTATAAAAGGTGACGTTCAAATGGAGTCAGAAAAATGTAACGTAGAAATGGGTGCAAAGTTGTTTAGAAAGAGGCGAGACTTTGTAATTTATGGTCCAACGTGAAATACTCTCATGGAAGATCGTATGTTTAGTCTGATTTAGATTTTTAAACCTGGAATTTTTTCCGTTTATAAATATTTTTAGGTTTGAAAAACATGTTTTGGTGCAGTTTTAGTTTCTTATTAGTTCTTCATAGACAAAGGCCTGTGTTTCCAAACTTTTCAAATCAGCACCAAGAAAATAATAAAGTTCGCAAGTGCAACAAGGCAACTAATGATCATTTTGGTAATCCGATTAGTTGGGTGATTATTCTTTCGATTAATCATTTAGTTTTTTTAACAGGGGTTCCCAAACTTTTCAGACCTAGACCTCAAAACAACTATGCAGGCGAAATTTGATAAAAAAATAGTTAATTAATTTTTTTTGTGTTATTTGACTGAAATGCACTACAATGCTGTTTTCAATGTAAATAATTGAATAAATACAGAGTGATATTTGTAAAATTACATCTCGCAATCCCAGAATTTGTTTCACGACCCTTCAGGATGTCCCGACTCACACTTTGGAAACAACTGGATTAGAACACGAAGTCACATTGACTACAAGATTTCTACAAATTTTGATCCAGACAAAGTTTTGAGTTGTTGTTGAGGACATTTTCCCTCCCTCTGGTTTGTCCGTCCCTCTCTCTGCTCATACTTTCCCCATCCCTCCTTCTGTTTTTATCTTGTAATAATTGTAGGGGAGGATAAAAAAATAAAAAATGTGTTCGCCCCTCCGCTTCTGTCGCTCCTCGCGCTGCCTCCGCCCCACTGGCCATGTCAGCATTATTCCGTGCGTCAAAGTAAAACTTTCTGAGCGCCTCAGAACGTGACCGTGTTATGGCTTGCGTGTAAATACACGGGCCAACAAAGTATTCACAGTCCGTCATTGTTTCCTCGCTTCGTTTCACTTTGTCCGTGCGCGCACACGGTCCTCGTGCACTGTGTGTCCTGAGCGCTCCGCTTTCCCTTCATTTACGACTTGATCCTTACAGAGACACGATACGAAATCTGTGACAAATAAAATCATCTTTATCTGAAAAACTTGCTTTTGGCCGACATCTGGGCCTTACGCGCAGAGTGGATGTCCCGGGTCAGATAGGTGATCCACCCCCCTGTGAGGACTGTGCGGAGCTGAGGACGCGCGGTTTGAATCTCCATGCGAGGCGTATTTTTAAGCTGATAATTTTGCTCTCACGTCGTGTCAAAAAACCACATCACATTTTACAATGTTGTTTGACTGTGGCCACCCAGTTCATTATTAATATTCTCTAAATGTCTGGACCCCCAAAACTTTAATGTTCCATTTACTTTTACAGTGTGTGTAAAAGAATTGCATAATACTCACCTTTTGAGTAAATGTGGTATAGAAGTGACTGAATATATGTAATTGCAATTTTGGATAGATTTTGATTAATGGTGCAGCCCTGTTGCTACTGCTGCTTTTCCTGCTGTTAACATTTTGTTTAATATTTAAGTAGGCTAATTTTTGGAAAATTTTGTAACAAAAAAAAAAACCTAATTAATTATAAATTCAAAACAACACTGCATAGTAAATTGTAAAATTTAAACTACTATTATTATATATAATTTTTCCCTGTGCCCCTAAATTGAATCAGTTAGGGCTACAGTGCTCCTTAAGAAAACAGTCTGGATCCCTGCGTTTGGTCTCTCGGAGCCGCTGTGCTGCTCATGGTTTAATCCACGACGGTGCGCAAAGCAAATCAAGTCAGAAAGAAAGTGAGAAAGACGATAATGTTGAGGTGTCATGCGATTCAGAACGAGACAAGAAACTTATAGTGACAAACTGCACTGTTTGTAGAGCCCGGGCAGCGAGAGCTGCGCTGAGAAAACAGGACAAACCCGCAGGGCTAAATTGCTGAATTGTATCTGTTAATTTTGGGAGAAAACGTGCCAGCGCGAGCCAGAAGTCTGTTAGTTGTGGGTGGAAAAGAAACGGAATGAACACGGAAAATAGACATGCTACTGTAGTGGCGCGTGTGCAGAATATGTGCGAGCACATGTCGCGCATGCAGAATGACTTATTTGTGTAAATTAAAAACATTACATTTCCATTCTGTTTTTTTGACAAATCACACCCTGTCTGTAATACTCCTATGAATCCTTTTGCTCACCCACTTCCCCCCTCTGCTGTCGAATATGTGAAACTGCATCATGTATTTGACTGTAGACAAAGCCAGCACGAGCTTTCAGAGCCGGACATCGCCCCGTAGAATAAAAAGTCTATGACAGAAATAGACGTTATTGGCAAAGAAAGAGTTAACAGATCTACTGTCATTGACCACAGACCATGACACTGCCCTCTTCTTCTCTGTATGGACTTTACATTAATTATGCTTCTCTACAGACGCAGCCTCCCACTGTTGGCCTAATGACACCTCCCAGAAAGAACCACTTCTCCTTTTATTCACCATTAACACTGTTCAATTCCAGTTACATTTGTGAATTTATCAAACAACCCAGAGAAAACTGCACTCACGCGTTTGTCTCATTTTGAAGTTGACTTGATGAAACTGTCAGTAAACGTTTATTATTAGCGGCTTGTGTTTAAAGAGTGTTTAAATATTAATACCTCTCTGGGGCTGATCCTGGCGTCTCTTTGAATTATCCTGACTAATGTACAGCCCACACTGAGAAAAGATCTGCGTCATGGCACGTTTAGATTCAGTTTGGTAAATGGTTCTGTTCACGTTTTAGAAGTTAATCTTGACAAAAGAAAGATCAGATGCGGGAGAAGAGGCAGTTTTTTCTAATATTTACATTGTGCAAAAAGTATTATTACAACAAAAACTGCATTTAAACAAAATTAGAGAAAAACTAAGTGATATTTTGTCTCCGTGCAGCGTTTATTTTAGTTCACGAAAACTATGACGTCAACAAAGTTTTTTTACAGACGAAAACAAGATGAAAACTAAATAAAAATGACATCAGAATGACCAAAAGATGACAGTAAAGGCCGACATCTTCGTCAACGAAAAAAGACGAGACAAAAACAAAATTTGAGGAAAGAAAGTTGGGAAAATGGACAGATGAAGTGAGGATTGTTTCAAGTTGCTGAACGGTGCCGACTGCTGCCGAGAAGCTGTTAAAGGTGCATTGCGTAAGTTAAAATGTTCAATATTACGATATATCAAATTACCGTCCATTGGCACTTGCCTGGATGTGCGCCATGACGTTTTGTAAACTTACCGAGTTTGCCTCTGTAAGCGCAGACAGGCTCATAAATGTGAGTAGTGCGGGTCGCATTTTCCCGCGCTAGTTCTCCTTCACTGGATTATCGTCATTATTTCTATTTATTTAGCAAAAGCTCTCGGTTTTATACAATGGACGGCTGTTGTAAAGGCTGTTTAATGAAAAATAAAATAAATAATCATTGGTAAATACTGCCATCTAGCTTCCGAACCCCCGTAACACACGGAAGAATTCAAAACAACTAGCCCACCGTAACGGCATGGCATGAAGCCGACTGCAGGACGAGGAGCACTCGGACATGTTTTTGAGAAAGAGGAATTGTGCTGGAGATCAATAAGACGTTCATCTGGTGATTATTTTCATTAGAAGGTAAGACTCTCAGGCCTGTCCAAGTACATCGCACATTTAGACACAGATTTAGTAGCTTAGAGGTTAGCTGTTTGTCTTGGTAAGGTTTATGCTTTATTAGAGTAATAAATTGCCATTGAGCATTTAGTTTATGACAAATGAGGCCTGTAAAAAGCTTGTTTACAATTTTCTCTCACACTAAAACAAAGCTTTTCCTCAAACTCTCAATATTTTCTTGTGTAACTTTTGGAGTGTGTAAACTGATCATTCAGTCAAAAAGAACATAAAATAGCCAGCATCTACTTTTTCATACAAAAACCTTTGTCTTCTTAAGTCAGAAAACATTTAGCAGAAAATAACGATGTGTCAAAAGAATCTTTTAAGCCTAAAATACGTCTTCAGCTGCTGATAGTAGGGAGGGTGCAGTGCCACAAAACGCCAAAGATGGCGCTCTTGTTCAAAACCTGTGCAACTTACGCCATGCACCTTTAAAGGCCAATCACAGCGCGCCTTGTTGCACAGTGGCCAGGTTACCGGTTTCCCCTGCCACTAAAAACACGTCCAGTAGTGCCTCCCCTCTCCCAGGACTAAAGATGGAAAAGTTAGAATCTGATACAAACATCTTTGCTTTTGTACTTAAAGGTGCAGTGCCTGATTTTCACACACAATTTATGTTTTAATTATGACTACTTCCTCTCCTAAATCTTTTAACACATGGTTATTATCGACATGTGTTCATTTTAGTTGCAATTATGATCAATAAACCTCTTTTTACAAACAACAAAGTGAAACTGAAGATGACCTCCCAAGCACAGCCAATCAGAGACCTGCATTCAGCTCCTGGTTTGAACTAAAATTATTTATTATTCAATCCAGACAGAACTCAGTGATCTCATTTTTTCACAAAGTGCTGCATTTATCATGGATTTTTTAAGGGAAAACACAGGTTACTAATTTGCAACTAAAAAAAGTTAGTTACCCCAACTTTAATGTAGTTGTACATTGTCCTAATAAAAACAACTTTTTACCTGCTCTTGCTGTTTTTGCCTGACGACCCGACACCAGCTCTCCTGAGAAACACTGGCTCTGTCATTTCTGTTTTTGATTAATGTATTTGATTATTTCTACTGCCTTCAATGCTCAAGAAACACAAAAATAAGACACTTTCGGTTTTGATTACAATAATTATTCCAGGTTTTAAACACGAGATGCCAAAGTAAATGTATAAAAAGGTTTATATCGAGCCTAATGATGCAATAACGTCGTGTCCTTTAATTGGCCACATCTGCGTTGTGTGAAAAGCCTTAGATTCTGTGCTGTTGTTGTTGACTTTCCTGTACCTCTGTGTGTGTGTGTTTGTCTCCAGCGCTGCTCCAGATGTGCGCAGCTGCAGAGGCGGGTCGAGACGTGGCCTATTTCACCTTCGGAGACGCGCAGCTCATGTCAGACGTGCACAAACTCCACCACTTCCTCTGTCAGCAGCAGGCCACCGTCGGTAAGAACTCAGCCGGGACTGAACCGGGGCTAGGACTTAGATCTAGTTTTTCCAGAGCAGAGGGCCAGTGGTTTGGGGTAGTTTTAGTCTCTGGGCCGGACGACGTTAGACACAAAATGAAGTTGCTCAAAATACAGTATCTCCAACATTCAATCTCTTTTTGTGGAAAATACAAAATAATACCTACGTCAGCGGTCGCACTTGTCATAAATCCAATCTGTCATCATGACGGACAAGATCACAAAAAATCCGTCATGAGGTAATTTTATCCGTCATAATTTTTGTTCAATATTGTCTGTTTTTGTTGCTGTTTTCTGACACAGAGACTTCACTGACAGGGTTCCCACGCGTTCTGGAAAACCTGGAAAATCTGGAAAATGATTAGCTCAATTTCCAGTCATGGAAAACACATGGAAAATGAGAAAAACAGCCAAATGTCATGGAAAATATAATGTTTTTCTGGAAAATTATTTGGCTCAATAATAAAATGTATAACAGTGCGCAAACAAATAAACCAGATTTTTGCAATGTACAAACATAGTAATAATAATTAAATAAATGCCTTTGTACTAATGTAAAACTGCTAAAAAGTATAGGATTTGCAAACCCAGATTGCAAAAACTTACATCCAAAATTTTATTTATCATTTTTTCACTTGGCTGTTTATCCAACTGTTTTAACTGGAGGCATATATTTTTACAAAATAAGGTCAACAGTAGTTTGATTTTAGTTCAAAGGCCTGAGGTAAAAAGTGTCAAAAACCATGATTTTTTTCTAAAAATAAAGTAAAATGCATCAGGTTCCACCAAAATTGCCTTCATTTTTCAAAAACCTCAGAGGGAGGACCCCCAGACCCCCCACTTATGTTTTTCACCTAAAAAAGACTATCAAAGCAAACTGCAGCTTTGCAAATTGCCCCGTCTGACAAAATCAAATTTTGACTGACAACTGGCCACACGACGGTTTTATATTCTTTAATTGTCATAAATGTGGACTATTGGGCTGTCACAAACTTGGCAAAACAGGCTAAATGTTGGTGATGTAGATGTTGTGATTACATAAAATCCTTGTTGCAAATGTCCTGGAAATGTCCTGGAAAATGTTCTTGGGATATGAGTGGGAACCCTGACTGAGGCGCCACAGAGAAAAGACTTAGGATGCATTACAAATAATGACTGAACTCTGCATAAATTTGTTTCTTAAGATACCTTTAGCGCATCTGCAAAAATTATTGTCCATTTGAAATTTAACAATCTCAATGTGACTGAGGTTGTGTATTTCTTACCTGAAGCACATCTCACAGTTTCTCTTAAACCCACACTGTATTTAATCCAAACTTCGTGTTTTTTTTTTCTTAATTTCTCCTGCATAAAAGCCAGTCTTTCATTCCTTCAGGAAGGTTTTTCTGACAATCTAACAATCGCCAATCCAGGAAACTGCAAGTGCGACTTTTCACTAAAGCCTTCTGCACGTTGCTGGAGTTTTGGTCCGATTTTACGCCCAATGTGCTCGTCTGAGAGTTTGTGAAGCCATGGCTAGGGTAAGGCTAAAGTAAGGATTTTTGTAAGAGATTTTTTGTCGTTTCTCATTTGGCAGGGCGCATCATCGTGGGTTCACATGCTGCATGTACAAGTGCACATAAAATAAAGAAGAAACATTGCTTCATCATCCTGTGACCTTTATAAACCTGCTTTAATCCACTCGTGTTTCACTTTTATAACGGCGCACATGAAAGAAAACACTGAGCATGATCACGTAACACACACAAGTCTGTGTTGTCTCTGTTCTTCCTGTGACATGATGCGACTGTGAGACAACTGTCTCTTTATTTTTGTCGAATTAAGTCTTGTGAAGCCTGTTTGCAGATATAAACTACGTATTGGATCAAGCGGCAGCAGCTCACAGACGCAGGCTCGCGGTGATGCTGCAGAACAACAGCGTATATGTCCCTCGCCGCATCCTCATTTTAGAGAGCATGAGCGTGAGACCATTCGGGATGCAGGTCTTTAAATCAGTAGACTATATGTGAAAGTGTAGCTACATCTTCAATCCGTCAAAATGATAAAGGGCCTTGGAAATGTTCCGTCAAAACAAAATACAATTTTTAAGTGACGAAAAATTTACAGTTAATGTAACCTCTGACCTATGTTATTCCTCAAAACACCACCACAGCGCTGAAGCCAGGACATGATTAGAAAAAACTCTAACCAAAGACAGAATCAGATGTTGAGGAACAAAGCAGATTTAAACCAGTAAGTTGAACAGTCCTAGTCGAGGTCAAACATTTTCCTTTATTCTCAATATTGTTTCTTCTGACAATAATCATTTGGTTTCGTGGCGTCTCTGGAGGAAAGTGAAGTAAGAAAGCTCGAGACAAAGGCAGCAGATGAAACTAGGTTAGGTGAGTGTGTACAACAGAGTTTAATGGAGCGTAAACTTCAGTGAGGCCAAGAGCACGGCTGAGGTCAAGCAATAATGAGCTAAAACAACTGGAAACATCAGGATCACACTCACACTTCACACTGTAAGATTAGGTTCAGAGCAGGAATTGTCCTTAGATTTCATTGTTTGAGAAAACGTTCTTTTTCTAAATGAAACTTCATGTCAGTGTTATTTTCATCTGTTCAACTTTTTGGTGAAAGAATATGAACCACTACAATGAAATAATGTCTTCAGGATAAAAACATGAGATTTACATGATTAAAACAATGAGGACAAGTGTCTTTTTCATCTTTAAACCAACAAAGCTGTTACAGACGAGACGGCAGCAGCACTTTTCTACTTTCTGATACAGATTCTCTAGATTCAGTCTCTTTCATGGAGTAGAGATTATATTGAAACCTCCAAACATGAAGAAATCCAGTAGTTTAACTTCCTCTGACACTTTTCACTCGCTCACAGAAGAGGAAGTTTCTAGACTCGCTGCATGTGTCGTTCTCCTCAGAGTCCTAGTCCAGTAGGATCGTCTTTTCTTCATTTTGAAGATCAAAAACTTACTCAAGATGTTTTAGTCCAAGATGTTTTGCCTGTAATCTGTTTGAAAAGATAGCCAACCTTTTAGAATCAGCTGATCACGTAAAACAGAGATGACTGCGCTGTGTAAATGAAAACAAAAATCACATGCATTCAAGAGCGTCTGGCTGCAGAAACGTACTGCCTACCTCTCGTTGCAAACCAGATGCTTCTTCTCCGTACAGAAACCCATTTATAGTCACTATTCACGTGTGACTATGCTCGCAAAAGTATGCAATTTTCAGCAGTTTTACCCCAAAGACGGGTAAGGTTAGGGTTAGGATTGGGGCTAAGTTGAGAAATGCCAAATATGGACAGCCTGTCTGTAGAGACAATTCCACCATCTGCTGGTGCATCTGTGGAACAGCAAATTGTATTTGACTGTAGACAAAGTCAGCACGTGCATCAGAGAGCCCGACATCGCCGTCTAAAGACAGAATCTTTCCGTCCTTGGCAGGGAAAGCGTTAAAGAGAAACTAAACGCAGGATCAACTTTTTTTACTGTCAAACTGTGTACATGGGGTCATAAGTGAAATATTTAATGTTTCCAGGCCTTTTATGAACATTTTTGTGCAAACTGGCTCATTTTGTAGTTATGTGTACAAAAACTGCAACTGTGCTGCCGCGATGGTCAAACGCTGTCAGTGCATTTTCAGTTCACGCCAACGTCACATCGAGTTGACACGATAAACGAGCCGCCCAGATGAGATAAATAAACTCCTCCTTATGACACCGCTGCTAAGGCAAGCTGGAAAGTGGTCGCCCGCTGAGCAATGACATCATCTGACATTTGGCTCGGTTAAATACACATGTGGTGTGAGGTGCAAAGGTGCACAAGTTAGATCCACGTCTTGTTGTGTCCGTTTTTTTTTCATTTTCAATTTTAGAAAATACTCGTTCACATCATGAGCTCACGTGCTTATGCGGATAAAGCAAAGGCTTCATACATGTGTCTGCAAAGTCAATAATAAAGAATAAGAAACTAGACCTGTGCACAGCCTCAGAGCTGAGAACTTCTCCTCACGTCAGGATCGCTCCCACACAAAACTCACATCACTGACAAGCTCAATGTTCATATTTGGTGCTGTAAATCAATTTCTGTTCACACCACTCGGCGTCTCTTAAAAAGTCTGTTTGAGGTTCAGTTGTGGGCGGAGTGAGTCTCTGACCAAGTGTCCAGCTTCACTTTAAGCACCACCTCTCACAGATAAAAATAAAACTTTGCCTTGTTAACCTAGACATTTCTCTTCCACAGGTGAAGTCTATGATCTTCTGGGCCAGTACCACACCAGTCACATCCAGAGCTGCTCCGAGCGTCGCCCTGAAGTCGGACTTTACTCTTTTATCTACAAAACCCTGCAAAGCTCCGGCGCTGCTCCTCACACTTCCAAACTATAAACTCTATGTTCATGAATCAGTGAGCAAACTAACTGACTTTTATAACCTGGAATCTCAAAAGCACTGCTTATTTAATCTCATAATCTCTTAAAGGTGGTGTATTGCAGTATTTATAATCCACTTTTCTGAGTTTGTTGCCAACATCTTTAGTTTAAATAGCTCTCCTTTATAATAATTTCTTTTGTGGCTTTTCATTTTGCCTCCATTCATTACAATTTTGATCTAAAACCTTTGTAAAAACACACAATCTGTATCTAAATGTGTTTTGTAGCTGCTTTACTTTAACCAATAATCTTTAATATTGGAAATGACTGTTTTGGAAAAAAAAAAAAAAGTGAAATCTGGTTTTTAAATGGATGATTCTGATTTTACACAATAAATTTTGATTAATAAACCGTGGACATTTTGTTTTTGTCAAAGAAAACTAAACAATTATGTAGTGTATTTATGCGGAAGATTAAATGCTTCATCAAATTTTGAATCTTTAGCCTTGAAAAATTATGCTGGAATGATATTTTATCTATTATGTGTTTATACATTTGTTGAATTGTACAGTTTCAGTGACATTTTCATTGTTATTTGCAGCCCTAACATTCAAAAAGGATAAAAAAAAAACATAATTTGTTCACAACCATCTGCAAAAGCGTAAACATTGAGATATTCAACAGTATTTAAAATTCAAAATCTATAAAAAAACTAAAATACTTTGATACATGTAGCAGGTTTCATAATTGAACGGAGCTTATTTCAAATCCAGTTGTGTTTTTAAAGGTTGCCGTCCGTCTGGTTTTTGTCACGTCGCCTTTTTCACTTTAATGAAGGAGCTTTCAGGAAAGAAGTGTGTTCAGGGGAAGAGAAGAAACACGAGAAGGATTCAAAAAGGTAAAAAGAAATATTAGATTTTATTGTTTTGTAAATAGGTTTATGTTACCCCCAAAGTCTGTGCTGCAAAAATGTGCAGAAATGTGTTTTAGAATGAGCTAAAAGGACTTAAAGAAACATTGACATTGACGCAGCTGGAGTTTTGTCTGTGATACTATTCTTTCCACAAAAGGTGATGAAATGGCAGCACAGGCCCATAAGAGATCAACAATCACCACAATAAATGAATCTGGTAGTTTAACTTCCACAAAAACTATGCAAACATTGGTCACAGGTTACATTAGCCATAATATTTACATTAAAAAATGGTAAATGGTCTATTAATATAGCGCTTTTCTATCTTTCCAGGCACTCAAAGCGCTTTACAATCCAGTATGTCATGGTGTGGACTTTCTTTGTTGCTTTTTTCTTTTATTTTGAACTTTGGTTTTATTTTGATATGTCTGTATTTAGTTGTGTTTCAGTTTGACTTCCTGTTTTCTTGATTGCTTGCCTCGCCCTCACTTGTTTCACCTGTGTTCTATTGTGTAACCCTGAAACCAATGGGTTACCCTGCTTAAAACTAATGCGCCCATGTACACGGACCTCCGAGTAGTGCAGATGCGAGTGCGGGAGCCTCACAGGTCTGTGGAAAGAATCCGCGTGAAGTCTAGTCTTTTCTCGGAAACTGCAGCGGACTGATGCAGCTTTCAATTCATTATACGAGCGTTCTCGCAGGAATTGCGTGGCTTTGGACGAAACCGGACCGCAGTTGACAGCATCTGGTGTAACAGGCACTTTGCAAGAAACCCACACATGTCCTGAACCTGATTAGAAAGGAAAATGGATTGGTGACGACACATCCGGTGAGTTGCTTCTGGCTTCGAGTTATGTGCTAGTAGTTGTCTCTGCTCTCTTGCCTCAAATCCACAAATCTGTTCTAAATTTATTGTCCTACTACACAACAGCGTTGGTCGCTTAGTCCACTGACCATCCAAAGTTACATCTAACTTGCATTTGTTGCTAGTTTGTGGATTTACAACCCTGTTTCACCCGCTCCAGCTTGAGCTAGCCTAGCTAGTTAGCATCATGGCTGGACCGTCTTCTCCCCCTTTCGCGCTGTCCTGCCCAAGTTGTCATATGTGGAGTCAGAACCCTTGCATCTTTACTGACGACAGGTCTAGCTGCGTGAAGTGTAGTGTAGTGATAGCCCTGGATGCAAGGGTTACGGAGTTAGAAACGCGGATCCGCTCATTGGAGGTGCTAAAGCCTAGCTACAGTCAGGTTGTTGTAGGCCCCGCTGACCGCGTTAAAGATAGGGTTAGCATTAGCGAGCCTAGCTCCCCAGTCCCCGTGCAGCCCGGAGAAGACCAGGGTCGATTTGTGACAGTACGGAAGAAGCACAGTGCTAAACGCAAGCCCTTAGTCCACCAGGAGCTCCACGTCAGCAATAGGTTTGAACCCCTCAGCGGCCGCACACCCGCAACTTGGACAAGAGACACGCTAGTCATTGGCAGTTCAATAGTTAGAGACGTGGAGCTGCCAGCGGCATCAGTTAGGTGTTATCCGGGGCCAGAATGGGAGACATCGAAGGAAACCTTAGGCTTTTAAAACAGAGCAGACAGCGATTCCGTCGAGTCGTGATTCATGCAGGCGGTAACGACGCCCCGGCGGAGACAATCAGAGGTTCTCAAAATACAGGTAGCTGCTGTGTGTGAATTGGCACAGTCGATGTCGGAGACCGTAATATTTTCTGGCCCTCTCCCCAATCTGGTCAATGCTGAACTGTACAGCCGGCAGTCAGCATTTAACCGCTGGTTGTCTAGGTGGTGTCCTGAAAACAACGTAGTCTTTGTTGACAATTGGAGGGCGTTTGAGGGGAAGCCTGGGCTCATTCGCAGGGATCGTGTCCATCCGACTTCGGCTGGCACATCCCTTTTAGTTAGGAATTTGGCCGATAGCCTTAGTCGCCTAAATTGACAGAGTAAACATGAGTTCCAGGCGCAGAACAGCTGTGTAAAGCACTGTTCTGTTACTGGTGCTGGGCTCTCGCCTGCACTGTCACAAATCAAGTGTTCAGAACCTAGACAGATAGAGACTGTGTGTGTCCCTCGTAAAAACAAAACATGTACCGCCAAAAAAGCCAACTCAGGTGTTAGACCACAGAACTTAATAAAAATACCAATGCGTGATACTAGTAAATCAGTAAATAAGTTTGTAAAAATGCGGATTGCTAAACATTAGGTCAATTTCCTCTAAATCCCTTTTAGTTAATGAATTGATTACTGATCACAATATTGATATTTTAGCTTTGACTGAAACATGGCTTCAACCCGATGACTATGTAAGATTAAATGAGTCCACACCTCCAAGTCACTATAACTTTCAGACTGCTAGGAGCACAGGCCGAGGTGGAGGTGTGGCAGCTATCGCTCACTCTAGCTTACTTCTCTGCCCAAAAACAAATAATGCATCTAACTCCTTTGAAAGCCTCACACTATCTATAACCTGCCCCAAGTGGAAAAAACAAAAGGTGTGTTATTTATAATAATTTATCGACCTCCTGGTCCTTATTCTGAGTTTCTAACCGAATTTTCAAACTTTATATCAGGCCTAGTATTAGACTGGGACAAAATAATTATACTCGGAGACTTCAATATTAAATTAGACCTGAACGATGATTGCCTAAGTAAAGCTTTCAGCGCTCTTCTAAATGACATTGGTTTCACCCAGAATGTAAATAAACCAACACACTGTCACAAGCACACTTTAGATCTTGTACTCACATATGGTTTAGAGATCAGTGATCTAAATGTCCTCCCTGAAAACCCAGTACTATCAGATCATTTTCTAATTACTTTTCAGTTTACTCTAAAAGATTTCTCTGCTCCTCAGAATAAAATAATAACAAAAAGAACAATATCTGAAAAAACAGTTATAAAATTTAAAGAAATAATAGGGCCAATATTCAGTGACATGTCATGTGACCCAGATGAGGATAAGCTTAATCCCAATATAAGTGACCAATTTGTTGACAAAACCATGGACTCCTTGAAAACTGCTCTTGATACTGTTGCTCCCTTAAAACATAAGTCCGTTAGGCCAAGGCAATCTTCTCCATGGTATAATGAAGAACTGCGTGCACTTAAACAAAAGGTTAGGAAATTAGAACGACCGTATCGTAAATGCCATTCAGAGCAATCCCTAGAAGCATGGAAAACTGCCTTCTGTCTTATAAACAGGCTCTGCGCACGGCTCAAACCAGATACTATTCAAATCTAATAGAAGTAAATAAAAATAATCCTAGGTTTCTATTTAACACTGTAGCCAGGCTGACCAACTGCCACAGTGCAGTAGAACCATCAATCCCAGTTACTCTCAGTTCTGATGATTTTTGACATTTTTTAATAATAAAATAATCAATATTAGAGATAAAATAGATGAAATCACTCCTGCTACTAGCAATGAACAAATCCAAGCTGTAAAAGTAGGGTCTCATTTAGATCCACCTGTAATATTAGACAACTTTGTTTCTTTTAGTAAAGCAGATTTAATTTCAGCTTTTAAGTCTTCTAAAACCTCAACTTGTATTTTAGACCCAATCCCAAGTAGGCTTCTCAAAGATACTCTCCTCTGATAATAGATCCTATTCTTAGTATAATAAATACCTCATTAAAAAGTGGATATGTTCCACAGTCTTTTAAATATGCTGTAATTAAACCTCTTTTGAAAAAGCCAAACCTTGATCCTGAAGTTTTAGCCAATTATAGACCTATTTCAAATCTTCCCTTTATTTCCAAAATACTTGAGAGAGTTGTAGTTAAACAGCTCTGTCGCCACCTACAGGAGAATAATTTATTTGAAACATTCCAGTCTGGTTTTAGAGCTCATCATAGTACGGAAACAGCTCTCCTTAAAGTCACAAATGATTTGTTATTAGCTGCTGACAACGGACTGATCTCAATCCTGGTTCGGCTGGATCTCAGCGCAGCGTTTGATACGATTGATCACAATATTTTACTGCAGAGATTAGAATGTGATGTAGGTGTCAGAGGAACTGCTCTGAGCTGGTTTAAATCCTATTTAACCGATAGGTATCAGTTTGTTAATGTAAACCAAAGCTCCTCACAATGTTCTAAATTAACCTGCGGTGTGCCACAGGGCTCTGTACTTGGTCCAATTCTTTTTACTCTCTATATGCTGCCGCTAGGTAACATTATCAAAAAGCATGGCATTGACTTCCACTGTTATGCAGATGACACTCAGCTGTACTTATCAATGAAACCAGATCAGACTGGTCAAATAGAAAGACTCAGTGCCTGTGTGAAGGATATAAAAACCTGGATGAGCCTTAACTACCTACTCCTTAATCCTGATAAAACAGAAGTGATTTTACTCGGCCCTAAACATCTGCGCGACTCTCTAACTGAGCAGATAATCACACTGGACAATGTCAGTGTAGCCTCCAGCTCGACTGTAAGAAACCTTGGAGTCTTATTTGACCAAGAGCTCTCATTCAAAGCACATATTAGTCAAGCGTGCAAAACTGCCTATTTTCACTTGCGAAATATTGCCAAAATTAGAAATCTACTGCCTAAAAATGATGCTGAAAAACTAATCCATGCCTTTGTCACGTCGAGGTTAGACTACTGTAACTCCCTGCTTGCAGCGTGTCCTAAAAGCTCAATAAAAAGTTTTCAATTAGTTCAAAATGCAGCAGCAAGAGTACTAACAGGTACTAAAAAACGAGAACACATTACCCCAGTACTAAAAGATCTTCACTGGCTTCCTGTTGAGTCTAGAGTCAAATTTAAAATTCTTCTTCTAACATATAAAGCTTTAAATGACTTGGCCCCTTCTTATATCAAAGATGAAATAATCCTTATCATCCTAACCGTCCACTTCGCTCTCAAGATGCTGGACTTCTGGTGGTTCCTAGAGTCTCTAAAAGCACAATAGGAGGCAGAGCTTTTAGCTATCAAGCCCCCTGGCTATGGAATCAGCTCCCTGCTCATGTCAAAGACGCTGACACAGTCTCTACATTTAAGATTAGGCTCAAAACGTTCCTCTTCGGATTAGCTTATGATCAGGTCAGTTAGGAACAGACTCTAAACCCATAGTTCTAGTCAGGCTGCCCTAGGAGCAATTATACTGGGGAAAGTATGGCAACTTGAGCACTATCCTCTCACTTCTGCCTTTCTTGTAAAGAATAATAAACTACAGTTCATCTCTAGTCTGTTCTTTGCTATTCACTCGTTGTCCCCTGTCCCACTCCCCTCTCGGGAGTGTAACTGTTTCAGATGCTGCTGTTCCAGTGACGTGGGCCGGACCACTGATGCTTGGACCTCCGCCCCACCTTCCTCTCCAGGATTGGCCTGTCCTGACCCTGCTAGACGAGCCGTTTCCCTCTGCTTATGGACTCTGGCTCCACAAACATAAACTCTATAACTTTGCCTTAGTTACATCTACAGCCTGTCCGTCCATGGGAGTGGAACCCTTCTTCACTGTGGTTCTCCTCGAGGTTTCTCTTTTTCCCTTAGGGTTTTTTTGAGTTTTTCCTTGCCGAGAAGGAGGGTCTAAGGACAGGGGATGTTCTGGACAATCATTCATCTGCTCTACTAATAATCTGCTTGATCAAATGTTTCATTGAATGTGTATTGTTTTATTGAATATGTATTGTTTTATTTTGATTTCCTATTATTCATATTTGCTAAAATTAATAATCTTGGGAAGTCCTCAGAGACGACTGTTGTTGTGATTTTGGGCTATACAAAAATAAATTGATTTGATTTGATTTGATTTGATGTACTGTTCCCCTTGTGTCTTTTTGGATTCTGTTCTTCACGACACAATGTGGGTTAAGTGTCTTGCCCAAGGACACAACGACCAGGCCCTAACTTGCTTAGCATCCAAGCAGGTGTGGCCACATACAACATACAAGTTGATTCAGTTGGAACGCTCTGAACTTGTGGTATTTTTCAACAAAGCATCAGGCTACTGCAGCATTAGCTCTGAATCTCTGAAATGCCACAGACTTTCAGACCTGATGCAGCAGAAGAATCTTCCAGTGAAAACACCTCAAAATTTAGGATTTTACCAACTTGTGATGTTCAGCAGACACGAGCTAGGATTGTTTTTCTGGCCTCATCAAGAAGGTTTCCAAGTTAAATACTCAGGTCTGTAGTTTTGAATAGGAAGTGTGTAGACCTGTTCATATTTCTAAGCTGTTTTGGATCAATTTTCTGTTTTGAAATATATCAGACATCATTGCTAAATCGTAAATACATGGAAGAAACAGAATACCTGTCTGTGTGCGTTCTTGACTTATTCCACTCAGAAGAACAATGCACAGAACACACATTAGTCCTTTAAACAGCCGTGCTCTGCTCCTCTGTGTGTAAATGTCAGGATTGTGGCTGATTTTCCAGTCGGTTTGATCTCAGCACGTTTCACAGACCTCCTGTTGGACACACTCAGAACTGCGCCCCCTGTAGTCTCTCTTTCTCTAAACACACACAGTAAACAGGCTTTAGATTAACAAGTCTTCAAGAACACAACATATGTTTAGTCTAGGATGCACAATGGAAGAATGGTTAGAGCTCTGACTTACCGATAAAGAGATCGTCGGTTCGATTCCTGGGTCGAGCCAAGCCAACATCTCACAGTCTCTCTGGGTGGAGTTTGCATGTTCTCTCCGTGTCACCATGGGTTCTCTCAGGCTTCCTCACATCTCCAAAAACACATGTGGTCAACGGGCATCACTGTAAATTTCTCCTGTGAATAAATGAGAGAGTTAATGGTTCTCTGCGACGAGTTGGCCACTGTTCAGAGTCTTTCCCCGCCTAAGGCCCAAAGTCACTGGGATAGGCTTCCGTCACTCGCGATCCTTAATAGGAACAAGCAGTAGAAAATAAACGGATAATGATGTTCAGGGTGTTTACATGCAGACCAGGAAAGCCGGACAACTATAGTCTGATTTAAACCAGTTCTCCAAAGCGCATGTAAACCCAGGCAGACCTATTGAGGAGCTGTAAACTGACCGATTGTAGTCTGATTTCTTATTGGGAAGCCAGAGCTCTAACCACTTGGTTACCGTGCACCCCTGTAAACAGACAATCAAATGATAAAACAGACAATCAGTCGAGGCCCGGGAGCCTGCAGCCAGCCCTTGAAGGAAGCCCCAAACCGGCAACAACGTCTCCGTTTTGTTTGTGCTTGCATCTATTCAATAAAGTTCTCGCTTACAAGTTTTGAGAGTGTGGTCCTTGCTAGTGAAAATGCAAATAAAAAAACACAAATTAAAAGATAATATTCGAAAAGAAGTAGGTGGAAGTAAAACATTGTCCCTGTGTTTCATACAAATACTTTGAGTGTGACCCTATCAATATACATTTTAAACAACACAACTAAAACAATCTCTTCGTTTTAGAACAATCCATGTTTTCTCTAGGACTTCATCATATAAAAAGTGCTGTTACATGACGTTTTCAACATAACTGCCAAAAATCTTTAAACATCCTTTTAACGGAGACCTATTATGCAAAATCAACTTTTTCTGGGTTTTTAACCTTGTTATACCAGTGTTCTCTCATCATTATTTTACCCAAGGTTGTATTTGGATCAGTTCCTGCATGTTGGAGTAATCTTAAATTGTCCTGCAGCGGATTATTAGTTATCACCTACCACCTATACCCGCCCATTTGTCCGTATTTACTTGCGTTATTCAAAAATTATGATTGTGAGTAAAACGTGAGGTTCAAAACTGTCATGTCGATACTCTCCAACAACAAAAAATAGTTGTTTTTACATCTGTGGCCTTTTAAAGTTAACTTTTACAATGAAGAGGCGGAGCTTATCAGTTCTGCAGTTTTGAACAGGAAGTCAATGGACATGTTTTTATTTCTAAGCCGTTTTAACTCATTTTTGTGTTTTGCAACGAACAAAATATGAATTATTGATGTACTTATGCTATAGTTTCTTCCTAAATATACAGAAAAATTACAATAGGTCTCCTTTAAATTGCACTAAGTTTCTGCTTTTTTAAATCTTCATTTAATCCATTCCACAAATCCACCCCAGAGTTTGAAAGACCTAGTTTCTTTTTTGTTATTCGAAGCAGATTGTCGCTTCCTTGTCGTCACAAAACCATTTCTGGACATTTGCTGGTCATACATTTGTCCTTTTCCTTTTGTATTTCACCAAATCTGAAAATTTACGTATTTTGATTCCAAAATGCAATAATGCTTCAGAAACAACACAACATTCACTAGTAAATATTTTATTATTAACGTAATATTGTTGGACTAGTTTCTTTTTGTCAAAGCCTTTGTTGTTTGGGGCTTTGAAAATGTGTAGCTCTGGTCAAAGGCTTTTGCTAAAACAGGAAATAATGGTCCTGTGTACAAAACTGTCCACAGCTTAAATAAACAGAACAATTTAACCTGAAACTGCACCTGCATAACTGTGTAAGGTCAGGCTAACGTTGAACACAAATGTCCTAGTTACAGTTCACAACGTTTAAAACGTCAAACTTTTAGGATTCAGTACACTAGCAGGGGTGGGCAATTATTTTTCCTTGAGGGCCATGTTCAGATCCAGATTAGTGGCAAAGGCCAGACCACAATTATTAATTATTGGTATAAAAATGTATTATTGTTCCGAGCACCTTTTTATAAAATATGGGTATTTATTTATTATTGTGTCCATTTATATTAAGAACACAAGTACAAACCCATGCTCTACAAATCAGTCAAATATGGAAAAAATGTACTTCTGAATTTGCTGAAATGTCCTGAAATCTGGATTTTAATGTTTATTTTTGCTAATTGGGAAGGTTTTACTTGATGGACCAAGATGATTTCACATATTGCAAGATTGTTTTTTCATTTTTTTTCCTACCGCTTAATCCCGTTAGGGGTCGCGGGTGACTGGAGCCTATCCCAGTGACTTTGGGCCTTAGGCGGGGGAACACCCTGGACAGTGGCCAACTTGTCGCAGGGTTAGACAGACAACCATTCACTCTCTCATTCATCACTAAGGGAAATTTACAGTGATGCCCAATTAACCTAAACATACATGTTTTTGGCGGTGGGAGGAAACCGGAGAAAACCCACGGTGACACGGGAAGAACATGCAAACTCCACCAGAGAGATCGTGAGATGTTGATATGGTCCGACCCGGGAATCGAACCCACGACCTCCTTATTGGGAAGCCAGAGCTCTAACCACTTGGCTACCGTGCACCCATTTTGCAAGATTGATTCAAGCTAAAATATCTTGTAAACCAGTGATTCCCAAAGTGCTGTTGGGCCTCCAAAGGTTATGCACCCAACAAGCAAGACAGAAAACTGGGTTTGAAACAAATTTTAATATTTTTAATTTGATTAATTTACTCTTTTAAATCCACACTAAGTCTTCTTCAAGAATTATTATTTTGCTGCTTTGGCATCTTAAAGGGGCACTGTGTAAGAAAAAAATAAATAAAGTGATCCAAGTAATGTCCACTTTTGAAAACCAGGGGGAGCATTTCCAGTGCATTTTACCTAACTACCATGCTGACATCTAGTGTCAGTATTCACATTCCGGCCCGTAATAAAATATTTCAAATAAGTATAAATGTGTCACAATTGATGTGGATTGGTTAACAGTGCTCTCTTAAGTATTAATGTTGTAAAGAATAAATATGATTTAAATGTTTGTGGACTATATGTGATAATTAAAATTCCTCTTAATCTTACATATCCATCCATCCATCCATTTTCTTCCGCTTTATCCGGGGTCGGGTCGCGGGGGCAGCAGTCTGAGCAAGGACGCCCAGACTTCTCTGTCCACACACACCTCCTCCAGCTCTTCCGGGAGGATCCTGAGGCATTCCCAGGACAGTCGAGAGACATAGTCTCTCCAGCGTGTCCTGGGTCTTCCCTTGGCCTCCTCCCAGTGGGACATACCCGGAACACCTCACCGGGGAGGCGTCCAGGAGGCATCCGGTACAGATGCCCGAGCCACTCAGCTGGCCCCTCTCGATGTGGAGGAGCAGCGGCTCTACTCCGAGCTCCTCCCGTGTGACTGAGCTTCTCACCCTATCTCTAAGGGAGCGCCCAGCCACCCTGCGGAGGAAACTCATTTCGACCGCTTGTATCCGCGATCTTGTCCTTTCGGTCATTACCCAAAGCTCATGACCAGGGTGCGATTTGCTGGGGGGAAGGGAGGGATTTTCCCTACCTCTGGATTGTTCGTCCCCTCTCTGCTTATAATTTCCCCATCCCTCCTTCTGCATTTATCTTGTATTATTTGTAGGGGGGGATAAAAAAATAACAGACTGTGTTCATATCCTAATTTTCAAAGTGTTCTATCAATCCCAGCGTAGTTTCATTTATGCTTTTCCCTTCTCCCGGTGCTGCTCCTTCGCTCAACAGGCAGCTCTCATAACAGCCAATAACGTCACACTTTCACACACAGTCCTTTTCTGATTGGTTATTCCTCTAACTTTTTTGCGCGCACAAGCATAGTTTAAATGGACAGATCTTAACATAGGCGCCGCCACGCCGATCTGTCTTTCACTCTCTTCTCTTACGCTGTCATTTAGGCTTGGGTTTGGTCACTCGGAGCCGCTGTGCTGCTGCTCTGTCCTCTGCCCTGAGAAATCATGGTTTAATCCACGACTGTGTGCAAAGCAGAGCGGGAAGATCAAGTCAGGAACATGTGAGACGGAATGTTGAGATTCAAAACTGGACAATACACGTAACTGCACTGCTCCTGTTTACCCGATGCTGCTAGAGCTGCACTGAGAGGCACGAAAAACCCGGGACTCTGCGGAGCTTTATGTACCAAATAGAATCTGTTCATTTTGGGAGAAAACACGCCAGAAGCCTGTTCGTAGCGAGTGGAAAAGAAACTGAATGAACACGGGAAAGAAGAGACGTGACTGTGGTGGCGCGCGTGCACAATATGCACGTGTACGTAGTGCGCGTGCATGTAGTGCGCGTGCACGCTATGCGTGTGCACGTGGTGCGCGTGTAGAATGACTTATAATTTTTCATCCCCCCTTCTGTTTTTTTGACAAATCGCACCCTGGATATAAGTCTGCAGAGTTCAGAAGGAAGCGCTCATTGGCAGGAGGAGGTGTAACTGTGTAGGCTGATGGTTCTTTTCCTCCTACTCTTCCTGACATTTGTATTTCTTTTCTCAGGTCTGCGTCGGGCTCGTTCTGGATCACGCCGGACCCGTACACGACGACGACCACATCCAGATCGGTCGTGAGGTGAAGATCACGTGTCAGGTCGAAGCCACGCCCCCCGAGGAGCTGGCCTTCGATTGGCTGAAGAACGGCCGGCCTCTGCGCAGCTCGGAGCGGATGGTCATCACGCCACTCGGAGGCGGGGCTGGGGGCGGGGCCGGGCCTGGGGGCGGGGCTAGGGGGCGGGGCTCACCGGACGCTCCAGCCTCGACATCATCGACCTGAAGTTCACCGACTTTGGGACCTAACAGCTGCGTCGCGTCTCTGAGGAACGGAGGAAGTCCAGAGATCAGCATCGACGTCAAACATCTCCTCCACCACAGGTTTGGACCCAGTTTAGACCGAGTTTAGACCTGGTTTAGACCTGGTTTTAGTCCCGAGATCAGCATCGACGTGAACATCTCCTCCACCACAGGTTTGGACCCAGTTTAGACCTGGTTTAGACCGGAGTTTAGACCTGGTTTAGGTCCCCGAGATCAGCATCGACGTCAACATCTCGTCTACCACAGGTTTGGACCCAGTTTAGACCGAGTTTAGACCTGGTTTAGTCCTGGTTTAGACCTGGTTTAGTCCTGGTTTAGTCCTGGTTTAGTCTTCCTTTAGTCCTGATTCAGACCGGGTTTAGACCTGGTTTAGTCCAGAGATCAGCATCGACGTGAACATCTCCTCCACCACAGGTTTGGACCGAGTTTAGACTTGGTTTAGTCCAGATTTAGTCTTTGTTTAGTCATGATTAAGATTGGATTTAGTCCTGATTCTCACCAGGTTTAGACCTGTTTTAGTCCTGCTTTAGTCCTGGTTTAGTCCTGGTTTAGTCCTGGTTTAGACCAGGTTTAGTCCTGCTTTAGTCTTGTTTCCATAAGCACCAGTCTGATGGAGTCCTGGGGCCTTAGCAGCAGCTCAAACCGTGCAGAACAAGAAGTCAGTCAGATTAAAGTCAATACGACAGGTTTTACAATCTGTGGACCTGCAGGTCGTGACTTGGACTTGATTAAATAAAACCAGACTTGGACTTGAGTCAGACTTGATCAAATGGACTCAGACTTGGGACTTGTCTTGGACTTGAAGGTCTGTGACTTGAGACTCAACTCAAAACTTCCTCTCATAAAGTAAGTTGTGTAATTTGACTTTTCCAAACTGAAACATGTCCCTCCTTGATTCAAGTTAGTATTCAATGGGATCATTCGTAAAAATCTATGAAATTACAGAAATATAAGATGTATTTGGTACTTTGATTTAAAGACCTGAAACTAAAACCCGAGGACTTGGACTCGACTTGGACTTGAGGCGAAAGACTTGTTCCCACCTCATTTTAGTTTAATTTAGAGGAAAGATGCAACATAAACTAGAGTTTTACACAAAGTTGAAAACCTGAAAAGAACAAAGTGATGACATCACAATGAGCAGACCTGGATTTATTAGATTTAACAAAATGATCTAGTGTTCTCATTACACTTGATTACATGGTTGATTGGCTGGAATTTCGTTTATCAGTCCTACTAAACGACTAAACTGGAATGAAGTTTATTAAATGTTTGACTGAAATAAGCTGTTCCCTCCGTCACAGGCAGTGTAAGTCTTGTGTTTGTGGAGGATTTTCTTTCGTTCCTGTTTTGAAGGTCAGATAAGAATAGTTCAACCTTGAGCCGGGAACAAAAACACAAGAGTAAAAATAGATTTATGTGGACACAGTGGGACAGTTAAACTTTGGTCGATAAATAAACAGACTGCCTCGTTCCCTATTGGCCCGTTCAGCTGTCAGTCAAACTCAGATTCCTCCCTGATCCAATAACAACGCAGCTCTGGAACAGACACTTAAACTAAACTAAACACATGCGTCTGGAGTTCAGTTCTAAATATGAATCTGGCGTCACTTTCTCCTGTTCAGGGCCGTTCTGTTCCAGGTCAGAGAAATGTCCAGACTTGACTTGAGTATTTCTGCAGCATTAGCTCATCAGGAAAAACCCATTTGTTTGTGTTCCTTGTGTATTTTCCTTTGCAGTCTGTAGCTACATGACTGCACGAGACTCCAGAGTGGGAGCAGGTTTGATAGACAGGAACAACACACACAAAAAGCATAATATTTGTCCTTTAAAGCTCAACACGAAGCATTTTCCTGTGTCATTCTGGTTATCGTTGTGTCAGCAGCTCTGGTTTTCTTCCTACTTTGATGATTTGTAAATATTAGTGCAGAAATCATCTTTATCGTCAATTGAACTGTGGCCTTTTCTGTTGTATGTTCACTTTTTATAAGCCTCAGATTAACTCACTGTGATTCAAATCGTGGCTCTTGACGAAAAACGCTTGGATATTTCTGACAGTTTTACAGTTTTGTACCTGCAGTAATCAGATCTCTGAACAAGAATGAGGTTTAGAGGATCTCACACTTGGACAGAACCTTGTGGCTTTGTGCGGCTGTAGACTTTTTCATTTGTAATCTGTTTTTAATGTTTAAACCGGCTAAACACTACAGGAGTTCAGGATCTTTTGCGATTTTTTGTCTTTAGCCAGAGAAAAGAATGTTCCACAGACATAAGGACATTTACAGGATTATTTGTCTCACAGTCGCCTCATCGTCGAAGAAGAACAGAGACAACACAGACTTGGGGAGTGGAGAACAGTGCGTGTGTCACGTGATCGAGTGCAGAGTGTTTTTTTCATGTGTGCAGTTATAAAAGTGAAACAATGAAACAGGAGTGGATTAAAGCGGGTTTATAAACGTCACAGGAGAGCGGAGGAGCTGTTACACTCACACACTGTGGGCCTGAAATGAAAAAGTTTAAACAAACTCCGTGTTGGTCATGTTCTATATAAAGTCGGTGTTCTCACAGCGTTTAAGGAGCAGGTGTGTTGGAGATGACGTGTGTAATGATCGTAAAAAAGAGTTACATTTATTTACAAATGATGAGGTGATGTTTTTTTCTTTATTTTATGTGCTCGTGCAGCAGGTGAACCTCACCATGATGCTCCTGACAAACAGTCGCAGTGATGCACAGACAGAAGGAGAGAAACGACACAAAATCTCTTAAGAAAGTCCTTACTCTGGCCACGCCTCCTGAACTCGTAGAGGGAAACATCGGGATTCAAATTGAGCCAAAACTCCTGTAGTGTGCAGCCGGCTTTAGCCAGATGAGTCCCCTTTGCAAACAAATTAACCTCCAGTTTCGGGTACTAATAACAAAACCTTGAGCGTTGAACATAAATAGGGTCCGACCGATATGGCTTTTTGGGAACCGAGCTTTACAAACATGATTTTGTTTTCTAAATCTAAAGTGTGAGACTCTAACGTTGTTCTGTGTCTGCTGCAGTTCCCCGGAGCTGACGGTGCCTAGGGGGCGCTCTGTGCTGGTGGTGCAGGAGGGAGAGTCTGTGGACCTGCAGTGTCTGGTGTCGGGGAAACCCAAACCCACCGTCCTGTGGTTCAAACTGGGCCCCCGGAGGAGCAGAAGGTCCTGGAGAGTCTGGAGACGCAGGACCAGGACCGGAGCCAGGACCCAAGCCCTCTGAGGACCAGGGACCAGGACCAGGACCAGGACCAGGATCCAAGCCCTCTGAGAAGTCCCGGAAAACCAGAGAGGAGAAAAACCAGGAATCTAAACAAGCTGAAGAGGAGAAAGAACCAGACCAGCAGCTCCCCAGGGCCCGGACGCACAAGGAGAGACTCCAGAGGGGACAAAGACAGAGCCTGAGGGGGAGACACAGACTGGGACGGAGGGGGGGACTCAGGGGGGCGGGCTCTGGAGGGTCGACTCGGGGGGAAAGTCCAAGCCCTCACAGGGAAACAGAAACAGACTTCTGGCGGAGCGTCTGGAGGACCTGGAGGAGGCGGTGGAGTCGTTGGGCGGGTCGGCGGCGGCGGGGGGGTCTTCGCCGGACTCGTACCTGGTCCCGGAGCTCGCCGATGCCCCCCTGTGGGAGAGCGCGGACGGGCTGCTCCACCTGGCCAACGTCTCCAGGGAAATGTCCGGAGTTTACCGATGTCAGACGAGTCAGATGAACGGCTTCAACGTGAGGCCGAGGCAGGCGCTCATCCTGCTGCACGTGCACTGTGAGTATATTACACCTGTCTGCACCTGTCTGCACCTGTCTGCACCTGTCTACACCTGTCACACCTGTCTACACCCGTCATACACCTGTCTCTAACACTGTAACACGCTCATCCTGCTGCACGTGCACTGTGAGTATTCTGCACCTGTCTACGCACCTGTCTGCACCTGTCACACACCTGTCATGATATATAATGAAGTGCACTGACCTCACTCTCAGGGGTTTTGCTCCTGTGCGAGTTCAGGGATACGTGGTACGAGTAACGAGTGTCTGTGGGTCAGAGTCTGGTCCAACACAGAGCCAGGCCCAGGACACACGTGTTTTTTGAGGAAAGTCTACAGACCTGGTCCAGTTCTGGGTCTGGTCTCGACTCCTGGTCCAGGCCCAGGACACACGTGTTTTTAAGCAGCGTGTTCACTCACTGTCCGTGCACCGTGTGTCTGAGGCGACGTCTAAATCACAGAAAAAAGAATGACAGATGTTGTTGTAGGCCGACCTGATGCGAGCGTACTCAAGTAAACCAACAGCTTCAGTCAATCATCTTTACTTATACAGCACATTTTAAAACAACCATGTGGACCAAAGTGCTTCACAACAATAATATAGCAGTACAATAAAACATTTACAACAATCTAGACACAAAACTTAACTTGTGCTGTTGTGTATTGGGTTGTTGTCAGTTTTCACATTTACATTTAAGCCCCTTTCACACATAGACCCTTACACGGTAAAGTTCCTAGTATGTGGTCAAGTGTGAAAGGCTCCAGAACGGAGACACGGTATATTTTGTCCTGGCATTTGATCCGTGTCGATACCTAGTAATATTACCGGGAACAGTCGCGGGACTAGTCCCGTGTTGACATGTGTGAAAGCAGAATGTGACTGCCGGTGCAATCCCCATGGCAACAGAACAACTCACAGAGAACGGAGCACGCTCTGCTCCTCTTACTCAACTGGGCAACAGAAAAAACGTATTTGCTCCTACTGCGCTTCAGACCAGCCTTAAATCTGAGGGATTAAAAGCGTTACGACAAATCCTGCCCTACTCTTGAATCAGCTGACCTTGTCACAAAGAAAACACTTATTTTATTTTACTAAAAGGCTATAAAATGCTTCTTGCAAACTCACCGAATTTATGCGTGGTCAGAGTGAAGTCCAGAAAGCCTCTTTTCTAAAATGCAATCTGCGTAAAGTGCGAGCTAGTCCCAAAACCAGACTCCGGTCCTGGTTTGTCAAACCACGGCTGTGTGCGGCTGCTTGCAGGGCTTCCTTCGTCTTGTGCATTGCAGTCCCGGTACAGATTGGGCTATCCTCCCTTCGTGCGCGCGAGTCCGGTACAGACAGCACGGGCCGTATCCTTCCTGCTAGGACGCGAGTCCCGGTAAAGACCATGGATCCGTGGCACAGACAGTACGGAGCCTTCTTCCGTGCGCGCAGTGTGGCACAGGGCGCGTTGTTTATCCGGGTCCAAGCTGGGTTCTGCTCGATGTCCGCGCTCTGGGAGTGTCCACAGTCCATTCTCGCTGTGCCCAACTGTGTGGACGAACTCCAACGGTCACTCACACTCCCCCGCTCTGACTGCAGGTAAAGTTAGAGCTGTCGGCTTCTCCGCTGTCTCAGGACTGAGTTTAAGCTCATCCAGCCACATTATGCGGTGCCCTTCTGTTTCATACGGGCCTCTGTAGTACGATGCATTCGCACATCAAATACATCACTGCATTTCTTCCTGCAAATAAAAAGCCATTATTAAGTCAAGAATCTTGCAAAATAACCTCAACAAAATAATAACAATAATCAAAGTCAAAAAAGCTTTTAAACAAGTTTAAAGGTGGAAAATGTGCTTCATAGGCGAGTTTGTGCCCAAAGCATTCCATGTTACACGGTATTGTTGTGGGATGATTTGCATTTATGAATGGGGGAAATGGTGAAGCATACCGGGAAACAAGACACGGTACTTTAACGGGTTCAAAGTGTGAATGGGACTTTACTGTAACCATCTATCACGGGGGTGTCCAAACTTTATCAGAATGGGCCGCATTTTGAAACTTATAAGAAGCAGAGGGCCATATATTTCACGCCAGTGAAGTGAATCATGCGAAATATTGCATTTGAACTAATTTTAAAGAACCACAACACTTTAAATAGAGCCTTAATCATTCATTTTAAGGTTCAAAGGAACTAAAATGTTTGTTTTTTTAACTATGATAGAAGAATTGGTCAAATTTGACATTAACAACTATACTTTTTGTAATTTGGGCCAATCTAGCAGTAAGTCTGAGGGCCAAAGAAAATTGGTCCAAGGGCTGCATTTGGCCCCCGGGCCACAGTTTGGACATGCCTGATCTCTCAGGTAAAGATAAATCTATTCATGTGGGTATTTTAGACCTGAGACACACATATAAATGCAGACAGACAAGTTTGGTCCAGTGTCTCACTCTGGAGCTGCAGGAAACACACGTGTGGACACCAAGGCCCGGTGATCAAAGATGGCGGTGCTGTGCATCAGTGGTTTTTGCTCACTGGCGTTCATGGCCATCATGGCTGTTCGCGTTAGCCTTTTGTTAGCTGCGCTACAGGCTATAGAACAAGCGCAGTTGGGTTTTTTCCATAAATCGTTGTCCGAGGAGCGGGACGAGCTCGAGCCGAGTGAATCTGAATAAAGCCAAAAGCTCACACATGACCGTTCTGACCAATCAGAGCAGGAGTTACAGAGTGAGCAGCGGTAGCCGAAGCTAAAGTTTAAAAAAACGTTTTATACGAAACTAAAACCTTTTGAACCAGAAAAAAGTTTATGATGTGAAACTAGGTCAGAATCACCACAAACTCCGACAGTTTTTTAAAGCTGTAGATGCTGCAACACGAGCAGTTTGTGTTGAGAAAAAATGCTTTCAGTCTGTAGAGGGAATTTCAGCTTCAGGACTAAAGCAGCGACCACTGAAACTGATTTACAACGGACACAAGCAACAATGTCCAATAATATAATAGATCCATGGTGGACACGCACATGTGGATGCACGACTGTGGTTTCATGAGTTTGTGTGGAGTGTGTTTAGTCTCTCAGAGGTTATACTGTATTTGTACAGATAATGTTTCTCTCTCTCTCAGACCCTCCTGTGGTGGAGCCGGTCTTCCTGGAGGTGCGTCAGGCTCTGGGCAGGGCCTTCTCTCTCTCCTGTGGGCTCCTGGGGGCCCATCCGTCCAGGGGCCTGAGGTTCGAGTGGAAGCTGGGCTCCAGGCTCCTGACCCGGGGAGAACTGACCCAGGGCCAGACCCAGTACCAGGTCCGAGCTCTGAACCGAGAAGGCTACGGGACCTACACCTGCGAGATCAGCAACGAGGCCGGAGCCGGCAGGTGCAGCTTCAGAGTGACAGGTGAGACTGGCAGGTGCAGCTTCAGAGTGACAGGTGAGACTGGCAGGTGCAGCTTCAGAGTGACAGATGAGGCAGGACTAAAGCAGGACTAAAACAGGACTAAAACAGGACTAAAACAGGACTAAAGCAGGACTAAAGCAGGACTAAAACAGAACTAAAGCAGGACTAAAACAGGACTAAAACAGGACTAAAGCAGGTCTAAAGCAGGACTAAAGCAGGACTAAAGCAGGACTAAAGCAGGACTAAAACAGGACTAAAGCAGGACTAAAGCAGGACTAAAGCAGGACTAAAGCAGGACTAAAACAGGACTAAAGCAGGACTAAAGCAGGACTAAATCAGGACTAAAGCAGGACTAAATCAGGACTAAAGAAGGACTAAAGCAAGGTGCAGCTTCAGAAAGACAGGTGAGGGACAGTTAAGGATCAGTAAATACTGTAAATGTTTTGGTGAAGCTGGTGTTTAAACCTGAATGACTCTAGATTTGGCAGATTTGAGGTTTTGACCATTTCTCTGTAAAAGCTGAAGGTCACTGAGGTCACAACAGGGTTTATGCACTAACCAGAAGACGTTAGTGCTGTCGCGGCCCCTATTGTACCAGAAGACCCGATTCGTTCGGAAGTTCAATTTTGTTCTAAATAAAAGGTAAATGAAGGTCTGTTTTTGTTCTTTTTAAACACATAACACTATCGTCGTCCACAAGCCCAATATCCTTTACCCACAGCAGCAGTTTATCTAGTGGAATACAAGAGTTTGATCTTTACGCACAACCTTTGAACGCATCATCACATGTGACCTTACGTAACTCGAAAAAAATATCATTTTTGGTGATTTCTTAAACACTTCTTGTTATTTGTTCATAAACAGTTAAATAATTCAAGAATACAGACTGTTTAGATTAAAAACAAGCTTATTACATGATTATTTTCAATGTGCATGTTCTAATCACACTTCCGGACGGATCGGGTCTGACGGGACGAAAGGGTTAAGAGTGAGGAAAAGTCCACAGTCCTGGTCCAGTTCTGGGTCCGGACTCTGCTCCTGGTCCAGTTCTGGTCCAGTTCTAGGCCTGGTCTCGGACTCTGACTCAGCTCCTCGTGTCCCGTTTAAGCTGAACGCTGCTGACATGTGAAGTTTGAGTTTCTAATCCTCGTTTGAACAGAAATAATCCAACAAACCTCAAGAACGTGACAAGCTCAGGTCTGTCGACTTTTCACAAGCTTCTGGAATTAAACCGAAGAGAAAAGACTCACAGCTGCAGTTGAAGATTTCACACTGAAACAGACTAAAATAACCTGATTTTACAACAACTCACACTCAACAAACTTTTAATAACCTGATATTTTACGTTTTAAATGAATCAAACAAGCAGCCATTTGGAATTTACGTTAGAAAGAAAGGAGACAACGATCAGTGCTGAACAGTGACAAGATAATTTAACCCCAGTTGGCCCAGATCACATGAAATTAAACTCCTGTTGTTGTGTTTGTGTTTCAGGCAAAGCGTTCGCTCCAGAGTTTTACTACGACTCAGACTCAAGTCTGTGGCAAAACCGGCCTTCGGTCTACGGCTTCAGACTCCTGTGGACCCAGAGAGAACCGGACTCTGTGGACCGAGTCCTGGCCTACAGACTGGGCCTGAGACAGGTACTGGACCTGGACTAAAGCAAGACTGGACCTGGACTAAACAGGACTAAAGCAGGATTAACCCTTTCTTGCATACCTTTCAAAGTGTACGCCAAATAACCCCTCTTGGTGCCTCATAATATGCTCAATGTACTCTGTGTGCCGGTGGCTTTTGAGACCACTTGTAGTTCCAGTGAATGTCAATAGGTGGCACTGCAGTCTGCATAGACCATGCTAGGGCATGCTTGGAAATTCCAAAATGGCTTATCTATGATGGCAATGTTTTTATTACAAACATATTGCACATTAAGCTTGGTAAATTAATTCTGTCTAACTTCTCTGATAAGACAGTTGTAATAAGCTCTAAGCTCGTACCTGACAGTTTGGCGGCAGGACCTCTGCCCTCGTCAGAGGTGACGTCTGGTGCTGCGATGTGTCTCTTAAAGGATCTTTTGTAAAAAGATGGATACGAGAGCTATTGAGATCAGGAAGCGGAGCACACGGACCATCAACAGAGACGAAGAAGATTTCAATTCAGCTCACACATGGGATTCACTTCTCCAGAGACCACCAGGGGCAGGCGTGGACAGTTGGACAGATCTGTCAGACTGGCCTCGTCTAGGAATGTCCTTTAAGAGACACGTCACAACACCAGACTCACCTCTGACGAGGGCAGAGGTCCTGCCGCTGAAACTGTCAGGTACGAGCTTACAGCCTATTACAACTGTCTTATCAGAGAAAAACCATACGATATTACACACAGAGTACATCTGAGAAAGATAAATATAAAGATAAATATTTGAGTCAAATCTAATTTGATACATGGCCTACATGGGTTTATATTTGGCAGTCACAAAAGTGCTCATCATGCACACAGGTGTACTTCAGTCACAAAAGTGTACAGTATGCGTTTAGAGGACTAATACAGTACACTCTTATGTTTACTTTATGTACAATTTATTAGTTTTTCTTGCACTATCTTTGCTTTTTTGTGTATTTTTTGCAGGTCAGCAGCCATATTTACTTTCTAATACACATATGTCAAACTCAAGGCCCGGGGGCCGGATGCGGCCCTCCACATCATTTTATGTGGCCCTTAAAATTATAAGGTTTACTTTAATTTGATATTAGTGCCAGGATTAATTTGGGTGTCTTAATCTAATAACATTTTTTCTCTGAAATGTAATGCAGATGTATAATCAGTCATTTTCACTTTAATAAATATTTAAAAATCAAATACAGAGACTGTTATTTGCAGTATGATTAGTAAGGTAAATGTTGGTTACAACCGGCCCTTTGAGGACACCCCTGGTCTAATACCTGAGGGGAGATTATGGCGTACACTAAAGTTACCATTATGCATTTACAGAACAAACGTGAATTAGTTTTTATAAATCAACAATATGCACATGTGTATGTCATTGTGAACAGATCTATCTCATGGCAAAGCTGACTGTTTCTTCAGATTTCACAATAAATCAGTTTTAGGCATTTGGCACCATGATTGAAGAACCAGGTCTAGGAACCAGAAGTTTTGTACTGAAAACATGAATACATTCTATTTTGTAATTTAAAATAGCTGTTCCAATAAAAACTCATGATAACTAATTCACGTTTGTTCTGTAATGCATATTGGTAACTTTAGTGTACGCCATAATCTCCCCTCAGGTATTCCTAACTGCATAGTGGTTACAAAAGTGTACAACTTTTTACTCCAAACTGATGATGTCATGTTGATTATGTTTCTAATGAGCTTATCTGACTGTCATTAGTGGAACATAGGTCATGCAAGAAAGGGTTAAACTCGATGGTCTTTTCTCTTGTAGCTCTCTCAGACTCGCTGGTGTATCTAAACTCGATGGTCTTGTCTCTCTTACAGCTCTCTCAGACTCGATGGTCTAAACTCGATGGTCTTTTCTCTGTCCACAGCTCTCTCAGACTCGCTGGTGTATGTAATCTCGATGGTCTTGTCTCTCTTACAGCTCTCTCAGACTCGATGGTCTAAACTCGATGGTCTCTTCTCTCTCTACAGTTGTCTCAGACTCGCTGGTGGGAGCAGGAGATCCCCGTGGACGCTCAGATTCAGAAGGGGGCGCTGCTGAGTCATAATCTGACTGAACTGGTCAAACCCGAGTCGTACCTGGTCAGACTCACACCAATCACACGCTTCGGTGAGGGCGACGCCTCCCAGCGCATCATCGCCTACACAGGTACGGACCAATCAGAGAGCAGAGAGACAGAGCAGCCAATCAGAGAGCAGAGAGACAGAGCAGCCAATCAGAGAGCAGAGAGACAGAGCAGCCAATCAGAGAGCAGAGAGACAGAGCAGAGAGACAGAGCAGCAAGACTAGTCAGGAAAGAGGAGAGAGAGGGGAAAGAGGGAGAGGAAAGGGAGAGAGAGAGAGAGAGAGGCGAGAAGGAGAGGAAAGATGAGATAGGGAGAGAGAGAATAAGAGAGAGAGAAAGAAGAGAGAAGAAAGATAGAGGGGGGAGAGAAAGTGAGAATAGAGAGAGGGGAAAGAGGAGAGGGAGAGAAAGAATAAGGAGAGCGAGAAAGAAAGAAGAGAGAGAGGAGAGGGGAGGAAAGAAAAAGAGAGAAAGAGGGAGAGGAGAGAAGAGAAAAAGGAGAGAGAGAAAGAAGAGAGAAAGAAGAGGAGAAAGAGAGAGGGGTAGAGAAAGGAGCTAAAGAAGAGAGGGGGAGAGGAGAGAGAAAGAGAGGAAAGAGAGAAAAAGAAGAGAGAGAGAGGGAGGGAAAAGAGGAGGGAGAGAGAGAGAGAAGAAAGTGGGGAAAGAGGAGAGAAGAAAGAGAGGGGCGTGTTTTTGCTGATTTGAGACGCGTCTAACAATCACATACACAACTGTTCACGCTTACGTTAATAAATTAAATTATAAATCGTGTTAATTGTGATTTATTTCTTTCTCGTTACGACTGCGACTCGTGTCATGTGACTCTCTTTAACCTGAGTGTGTTTTGTCCCTCCTCAGCTCCCGTCAACCCACATCTCAGTGAGTACTTTAGATTTTTATATTTTTACACTTCACACTCTTCTCTTTCTTCTCTTCTCATCTTTTTCTCTCTCACACCCCTCAACTCTTTTTAATCTTCTCTCTCTCTCTTTCTACTCTCTCTTTCTACAATCTTCTTTCTTTTCTCTCCTCTTTCCTCTCCTTCCTCTCTCACGTCTTTCTCTCTCTCTTTAATATTCTCTCTGTTCTTTTTTCCCTCTCTCTCTCCTCTCTCTCTTCCTCCCTCTCTTCTCTTCTTTCTCTCTTTAATATTCTCTCTTCTCCATTGCTTTAATCTTCTCTCCGTTTTGTCTCTCTCTCTCTCTCTCTCTCTCCCCTATATCTTCTCTTTCCTCCCTCTCTTTTTCTCTCTCTCTCCCCCTCTTCTCCTCTCCCTCTCTTCTCTCTCTTTAACCTTCTCTCTCTCTACCTCTCCTCCTCCCTCCCTCTCTCTCTCTCTAATCTTCTCTCTGCTCTCTCCTTTAATATTCCTTCTCTTCTCTCTCTTCTCTTCTCTCTCTTTAATCTTCCCTCTGTTGTCTCTTTCTCTTTTCCTCTTCTCTTCTTCTTTCTTTCCTTCTCTCTCTTTTAATATCTTGTTTCTCTCTCTCCCTCTCTGTTTTCCTCTCTCTTTCTCTCTAATATTCTTTCTTTTTCTCTCTCTCTCTCTTTAATATCTTCTTTTCTCTCTCTCTCTCTCTCTCCTCTTCTCCTCTCCCTTCTTCTCTCTCCTTAATCTTCTCTATTTTCTCTCTTCTCTTCCTCTCTCTCTCCTCCCTCCCTCTTCTCTCTTCGTTCTCTCTCTCTCTCTCTAATTTCTCTCCCTCCCTCCCTCTCTCTCTCTCTCTCTCTCCTCTCTCTCTCTCTCTATAAGTTCTCTCCTCATCTTTCTCTCAATCCATCTCTATTCTCTCTCTCTCTCTCTCTCTCTTCTCTCTTTCACTCTCTCTCTCCTCTCTTTCTCTTTCTCTCTGCTCTTCTCTTTCTCCTGCTTTTCCAGGACAGTTCGTTGCGGGCTTCGGAAACTCCGCCCTCTGCCTCTGCTCCCAGGATCGCTCGGAGCAGTTTGATTGGACGAGACACAACGCCGCGTCACGTGACTCCAAGTACACGCCCAACACCGGGCCCAGCGCCGATCACCACGGCGACAAGAGCGGCCACTACCTGTACATCGAGACGTCCCGCCCCCGTGCCCGGCGACAGGGCCCGCCTCCTCACGCCCACGTTCAACTCCGCCCCCGGCAACAGCCCCAAGGCAAACCCCGCCCCCAAGAGCAACCCTGGCCCCGCCTACTGCTTCTCTTCTACTACCACATGTACGGCAAACACATCGGTAAGAACTACAAAAACACTTTTATAAAACTACAAACTACTGCTTCTCCTTCTACTACCACATGTACGGCAACACATCGGTAAGAACTACAAAAACACTTTTATAAAACTACAAACTACTGCTTCTCCTTCTACTACCACATGTACGGCAAACACATCGGTAAGAACTACAAAAACACTTTTATAAAACTACATCAGAGAGAGGAGAGAGGAGGGAGAGAGAGAAAGAGAAGAGAGAGGATAGAGAAAAAGAGAAAAGGAGAAGAGAGAGACAGAAAAAAGAAAGAGAAGAGGGAAAGAAGAGAGAGATATAAGAGAGGATAGAGAGAAAGAGAAAAGGAGAAGAGAGAGCAGAGAGAGACAGAAGAAAGAGAAGAGAGAGAGCAGAGACAGAAAGAGAGA
>CM076401.1:2031905-2060878 GCA_038363315.1 Mugilogobius chulae
TCTTCTCTCTCTTGCTCTCTCCTCTCTTTCTCTCTTCTCTCTATCTCTCCTCTTTTCTCATTGTCTCCTCTCTCCTTGTCTCCCCTTTTTTCTACTTTTCTCTTCCCTCGTCTCCTATTTCCTCGTCTGCCCTCCTTGTCTTTTTTATTTGTCTCCTCTCTCCTTTGCTTGTTTCATATGTCATTGCATCCTTTTTCTTCTCCTTCTTCTTCTTCTTGTCTCCTTTCTCCTTCTTTTCTCTCCTAACTGTGTCTCCTCTTTCCAGCTTCCTTCACTCCTTGTCTCCTTTCTCATTTTCTCTTCTCTCTGTCCTCTCCCATCCTTTTTCTTCTTCCTCTCTTCTCTCATCTCTGTCCTGTCTTCCTTCTCATCTTCTTGCTCCTCTTCTTTCCTTGTTTCATCTTTTTTCCATTTCCTCTGTTCCTTCTCTTTCTCTCCTAACCTTGTCTTTTCTTCCTGGTCCCTTCTCTGGTCCCTTTCTCTTCTTCTTATCTCCTCTCTTTGCTTCTTTTTTCTTCTCTCATCACCTCTGCCCTTGTGTGTGTGTTTAGTGTGTTGTTACCTCTTGTGCGGTCGTCTCTGGTCAGTTTCTCCTGACGGTCACTGCTCACTCTGATGTGTCATGCGCCACAATGAGACGGGACCGAAGTCCAGACCAGTTTCCACGAGTCAGTCTATTCACAACCGTTCCACCGACCACACCAGCGTTTCAACACCAGTGCCAGACTGAGCGAAAGGTCAGACCAGAGAGACGTAACAAAAATATCACTCACATTATACACAATACATATATTTAAAGAATAGTTGTGGTGAGAGTCAGACCTTGAGATCCGTACATTCGGCCACACTGCTCACGCTGCTGTTACTGAACCAAGGACCTGACGAACCCGAGTAATTAGGACTGAGATCCAGGACCACAAACACTCCTGAGAGAAAGAGAGAGGGGGGGGGGGCAGAGACATAAACATGTGTGAGTGATTGTTGCTGTTTCTATGACGTAAACTTACAAGTTAAAAATCATATTTTAATTTAAGATTTGACCAAAAGTCAAAAGAGGAGAACATAAAACAGTCTGTATCACTCCGCTCCTGCTCCCTGATTGGATGACCGTACTTCCTGCTTTTTGGAAACCATCTGCAGTGCTGTGATTCCTGACCTGGAGCTGGAGTGAAACTGAGTGGAGGCACTAGGGGGCGCCAGCCTGGCTATGGTGAACTGCAAAAAAAGGCTTTCAAAATACAAGAACATTTTGCTTCTTTTGAGGTAAAAATGTCTCATTTCAGTGAAATAATCTCAGACAATGTTAGTTTCAAGATTGACAAGATTTTTAATCAAATCTTTTTTTGATTCAAACAATTATGGCTTAAAACAAGTTTTATATCTACATAAGGTAAATCAGGAGAGAATCTCTTAAAACAAGTCACAGAATCTGAGTCAGACTTGGTTTTATTTAGTGAAAAAAATCTTAAAATTAGAGTTTTAAGATGAATATGTTTAATTCAAGAATTTTTATCTAAGTGAGACTTTTCTTTTTGCAGTGTGGGTCCTCCCCCAGGAGAATAAAAAAATCCTAAGAAATTTCCTGTATTTTGGTGAGTTTTAGATGTTTTTTTCTTTTTATGTGATGTCATTTTACTATAATTAAAAATACATGAGGCAGTTAAAAACCAGGTTTAGGGGCCCGAGCCCCAGAGGCCCCCTTTTAGCTCCGCCCCTGTAGAACTGGGCTTTAGACTCAGGACTGTCCCGTGTGAGCAGAGAAAACACTGCTGCACAAACTTCAGTCAGGTCAGACTCTAAACTTCTGTTTTATGTGAAAGCAAAAGCTTTAAAGATTTTCACGCTGCAAACATTTCATTTGCACCGCTGTTATTTTCACGTTTTATTTCCATGTACCTTTTGGACCTTTTCTCTTGGATAAGGCGGATTTGCACCAAAATACAAGAGCTGCGTGATAGCTCGTTGGTTCGTACCTTTCTTGAGTTCAGGTTAGTTCAGCGTTAGTTTAAAGCGTTAGTTAAGCATTAGATTCAGTGTCATAGTTCAGTGTTAGTTCAGCGTTAGTTAAAGCACTTAGTTCAGAGTTAGTTAGCGTTAGTTCAAGCGTTAAGTTAAGCGTTAGTTCAGTGTTAGTTCAGCGTACTCACGCGTTACTTCAGCGTTACTTCAGACAGTTAGTTCAGCGTTACTTTAAGCTTGTTACTCAGCGTTTAGTTCAGCGTTTAGTTCAGCGGTTAGTTAAGCGTTACGTTGAAGCATTAGTTCAGAGTTTAGTTCAGCGTAGTTTCAGCGTTACTTAAAGCGTTACTTCAGCGTCTAGTTCTTAGTTCAGCGTTAGTTAAGCGTTAGTTATATCAAATTCGATTATCGGAGTGTTAGTCAGCGTTAGTTAAGCATTAGTTCAGAGTTAGTTCAGCGTTAGTTCAGCGTTAGTTAAGCCGTTATTAGTCAGTGTTAGCTTCAGCGTTCACTTCACTTACTTCAGCGTTCAGTTTAAGCGTTAGTTCAGAGTTAGTTCAGCGTTAGTTCAGCGTTAGTTAACGTGTTAGTTCAGCGTTAGTTAAGCATTAGTTCAGAGTTAGTTCAGCGTTAGTTCAGCGTTAGTTAAGCGTTAGTTAAGCGTTAGTTAAGCGTTAGTTCAGTGTTAGTTCAGTGTTAGTTCAGCGTTAGTTAAGCATTAGTTCAGAGTTAGTTCAGCGTTAGTTCAGCGTTAGTTAAGCGTTAGTTAAGCGTTAGTTAAGCGTTAGTTCGGCGTTAGTTCGCGTTAGTTCGGCGTTAGTTCGGCGTTACTTCGGCGTTACTTCGGCGTTAGTTCAGCGTTAGTTCAGCGTTAGTTCAGCGTTAGTTCAGCGTTAGTTCAGCGTTAGCTCAGCGATAGCTCAGCGTTAGTTAAGCGTTAGTTAAGCGTTAGTTCAGCGTTAGTTCAGCGTTACTTCAGCGTTACTTCAGCGTTAGTTCAGCGTTAGTTCAGTGTTCGTACCTTTCTCGTGAGCAGTTTTCAGCAGACTCTTCATCTGATCCAAACTCCCGAGCTCAGGAGAAACTTCCTCGAAACTCAGAGCCATGACGTCGTCTTTTGGAGCCTCGTGAACCGGACCCAGGACCAGAGACCGGACTTTCATCTGGAGGAGCGAGTCCAGCTGCTGCTCCACGCCTGGACACACAAATACAAATATAAGTAGGACTAGGTCTGGTCCAAACGCAGACGAAGAGTTTCTCACCTCTGATGTTCCCAGACGGACTGAAGTCTTGGATTCTGCGGATCTGGAAGAGCGGTCCTTCGTTCCACCAGTTCAGAGCCGGAAGTTCTTTACACGGAGGAGCTTTTAGGATCAGGAGAACCGCCCCGACCAGCATCCCCAACCAGGCCAGCCAGAACAGGACCAGGAGAGACCAGCGGATCCTGATCCATCTACGAGAGAAGAATGAGAAGATCTAAAACCAGCAGAGACCAACGGAGTCTGATCCATCTACGAGACAAGAACAAGATCTAAAACCAGAAGAGGACCAGGAGAGACCAGCGAACCCTGATCCATCTACGAGAGAAGAACAAGAACATCTAAAACCAGAACAGGACCAGGAGAGACCAACGGATCCTATCCATCTCTGAGAGAAGAATGAGAAGATCTAAAACCAGAACAGGACCAGGACAGGACCAGGAGAGACCAACGGACTTTGATTTTTCTACGAGAGAAGAACAGGGTTCCCACTCAAAGCCCAAAGATATTTTCCAGGACATTTCCAATGAGAGTTTTATGTAATCACGACATCTACATCAGCATTTTTTTTATTGTTTTACACATGTGACACTACAACAGTCCACAATTGTGACTTTGGTATAACACACTCATAACACAGCTTTAAGGAGCCCAGAACAGTCTATAGGTGGACACAAAAAGTGAGAGGGTCTGGGGGTCCATTTGAACCTAAATGATGACATTTCCTGCATTCTCATGAATTTTGGTCAAACCAAGGACACATATTAGTGGATTAGACAATAAAAATATTTTAGTTAAGACAGTTCTACTCCAACTTTCTGTTTCAATGAATAAAAGCAACAGTTAATATAAACCTAGGAGCTTCAACCAAACTTTCGTAGGACATCGTCTGTATTGCTCACTTTATATTTAGAATAAAAACATAGTTTGTACATGATGGACTACATCATATTCCAGGACATTTTATTTTCACAGATATTTGGCTGTTTACCTCATGTTCCATGACTGGAAAATTTGATAATTATTTTTCAACTTTTCCAGGTTTTCCAGGACACGTGGGAACCCTGATGAACATGTAAAACCTGGAGAGGAACCAAAAGGAACCAGCTGACTCTGACGCAGCTGTGAGAGAAGAACATACAACCTCTAAAGTCAAACGCTGCTGGAGCTGTTGAGTAAACTCCAGTCTAAAGGTTTGTTTTATTATTTACTTCTTCATTGGCTTTTCTTGTTATTTTCAGCCTGTTCCTTCACAAACTTGTTCTGATTCAGGTAAAACTGTCATTTGTATTCACAGCTGGTGTTAATTTTCATTTCATTTTTCATTCATTTTATTTATTTATTCATTTCATTCAAAGCAACAGAACAAAACAGATGCATCTTGAATATTTTCAGTACAGATGAATGAAAGGCACAGAAAGAAGCAAAAGCTCATGATATCTGCTCCTTATCAACAGAAATGATATTCTTCCAGGGCGACGCGCTACAAAACAAAAAGTAAAAAAGATGTCCTGCTACACAACACTTTTGTATCTTCCCACAAACAATCGTTTAACGCTTTTCTTAAACATATTAATGGACTTGGAGGATTTATTTTGCTCCAGGTTGTTCCACAGACTGACTCCTTGGATTGAAATACACCTTCCTTTGGTTTTGTTCTAAACATTGGCTTAACAAAAAGATCAGTTCCTCTTAAATTATATGTACTTTCTCTCTTTTTGAATGGTTTTTGCAGTTTATCTGGTAAAGCTCTTAATTAGCTTACACATGGTTTTAAGGAGGTTTATATTCTACTAATTCATTGACTTTCAACGTTTCTAATTGCATAAATCTTGGATTTGTGTGGCTCTGTAAACCACTCCACTGATAACACCAACAGCTCTTTTCTGTACAAGGAAAACTGGTTCAATGTAGGTTTTGAAGCACTTCCCCCACACTTCAACACAACAGGTCAAATATGGAACAATCACAGATGTATACAATAGAACATGGCGTCTTTATTAAGAGAGTTTAATCAAACTAATTCATTTAAACCAGAAGAACTGTAGGAGAACTGGAATCCCGTTAGTTTGTGTCTGAGATAAAGAAATGTGCTGAGTCTGGACACAGGAACGACCTCGTCTCTCGTCACATTTTGTCACATTTGTCTGACTTTGTTCCTGTTTGAGTCTAAATCCGTCTGTTCTGCTGACTCTGGAGAAAAAACTCAGACTCAGACACATTTTTACTTCTCACTTTTCATCTACAAAAGACAAAAACTCTAAAGTAACAACAGATTTAAGATGAAGGAGAGACTGGTTTTGGTCGTCACATTTTAATTTAAATTTCTCACATGAACCATTTTAACACCAGAGAAAAGTCCCAGGTGTCACTCTTGAGTCCAGCTGCTGCTCTGAGTCTGATTTCTGATCACAAGTTATTGATCATTAAATGGAAGATGTTCAATATATATGTTTGATGTTTTAAAGATTTTGGAACCAGGGACGTTAAATTAAAGATAAAGACAACAGATGCATTCTTGTCCAGATAATAATGTGTAAAACAACAGTGATCAATACCTTTTGAACAGAATAAGCATGACAGTATTAAATGTATTAGCTGATACTTTACACTCATTCCCTGCATTGAACTGGATTATTTAAAATACAGTGTTTGTAAGAACATCTGGTTTAAAAGTGACTGACTGTTTATTTATTCTACATTTTTAAATCAAACTCAAACCAATTAGTCCTGATTGTCTCTGACTCTCTTCTTTGTAATGTTAAGCTTTTAAAACATTTTTTAATTATAACATTTTTCCTCAACATCTGAAAACTGACTTTTTGCTATGATTTTTTTTTAATCTTGAACAAATGTTACTAATGTTTTTAGCTGTTGACTTTTGGTTCATTTAATTCACATTTAAATCTGACTTTTGTTTAAATGCACCAATCACACGTGACTGTGACAACCAGCCCTGTGTCTCTGATCAGATTATGAGCCGTGAGATGACGTCATGTAGGCCTAATTAGAATTAATAATGTAAAAATGCAGCTTCAGACTGTGACGTCATCACCTCCTAGAACTGGAGAACACGGTGTTTCTCCGGTAAGCCCCGGGTCCAAACACGTGACACACACACGCACAGACATACAGGAGCAGGTTGTCTCACCCCGGAGTGCCCGCCACCCGCAGCAGCTGCTCTTTGTTCAGGGCCGGGTGAAGTGCTCCGGCTCCCGCGGCTCCTCGTCCCTGCGGGATCTTCAGCATCACGGAGCCGTTCGTCTCCGGAGCGTCCGCAGCACCGGGCCCCTTCTCCTGCTTCTGCTCCTGGTCCAGGTCCTGGTCCTGGTCCGGGTCCAGGTCCGCCTCGCTCACGTCCGCCTCCGTGTCCTCCGCGGCTGCTCCCGGTGCTGCTGCATGCTGGAGCCTCTGGTCCCGGGCTGGTCTCCGGGGCGGCCTCCTTCAGCTCCAGCTCGGCCTGTTTGTCGCTCATCTTCACGGTTCGCGCGCGGTGGGTTTTTACCGGAACCGGGGGGTTTGTGGCGATGAGCGGTGTCCGGGCGGTAGAAGCGGCTCTGAAGCGGGGACTATCCTCTCGGTAAAGCCTCGGTCGAAGCTCCGGTGCAGATGCTCGTGATGCTGCGGCGCGTCAAACGGAAATGAGACGCGCCTCGGAGCGTTCCGAAAGCGTTCCGAATGCGCGCGGTTGTGACGTCACACCTCTGGCACAAGACCGAAATAAATCTAAACACAAGCTACATTAGCACCAAAGACGCGTGTGCGTTATGAAGGTTTACATCAGAACGAAGGGAACACGACACTTTAACTATCTTTGTCTGATTTATTTAGAAAAATATCGAGAGTTTTGGCAGATGTTTTTAATAAAGATGCGGAGGAGGCTTTATTCTTGTTAAATAAGAGTTTGTTTTTATGGAGTTTGAGTTTGGTGGGCGGGGCTTGTTTGTTTTATTATTAATACTTAGATTAATGAAGTGTCCACATTTAGCAGCAGCACAAACGCTTGAAGCATAAACAGTGAAGAAGCTGCAGTTTGACAGAAAACACAAACCTGATTAAACTGAGATCTTCACTCTTCAAACAAATGTGTTACAGTTTTACACAGATCTTGTGTTACAGCTGTTTTAACACATAGTGTGTTAAAAGAGTTTTATGAGTGAACGAGAGCAGTGTTTCCCAACCAGAGGGCAGAATTGGTATTCTAATGTGAAAAATGTTATTTGCAGCACATTTTACATGTTATGAGGTAATTGCTTGACATAGAATCTTAAAACAAGAAATGCAGCAGTTCTAAATGAAAATGTCCAGGGTGCTCCGTGTGTGAGAGGTTTAGGGGAACCACTGAGCTACACAGCTTTGATTTCCTCTAAACTCAATCAGGCCCCTGCATGATTATGAGAAACATAAATACATGACGAAGTTTAAAGCCCACATGACAGATGAACACATTTATCTAATTGTGACTTAGTTTGGTGTGATAGTCTTTGTGGTAAATATTAATCATAGTTTTACAGTTAAGTTGCAATTTTATGAAGAAATGGACAAACAAAAGGTAAAAATGAGAAGAAGTAATGTGAGTTCTATAATATGTCATCACAAAGACATTATACACACAATGAACTCTTTTACTGAGTTAAAGTCTTATAAGTGATAATACTTTGTCACGTTGTCACTTCTGGGTTAGTTATGTTGATTTACAGATTTACAATGTGGTTGCTATGGTAACAGTTGTAGATTCCCCTCCACTTATGTCATATTTACTGGACAAAAGACAAGAATAAACTTCCTAAAAGCAACTAAACTGGGTAAAAACAAGCTCAATGTTTAGTCAGTCATGTTTAATCATAATCATGTTTTGCTATATTTTACCAAAAATCTACTCCAACCTGTCATACGCACTTTAAGAGACAAGAACTTGGGTTTACAACAATAACTTGTAACATTTTGAGATTAAACTCACAATATTCTGAGAACAAAGTCAAAACCATTTTTCAAGTTTTACGAGACTGAAATTGTAATTTGGATCTGGAACATTGTTATGAATAAAAGAATCTATTGTGGTGTTTTTATGCAAACATTTGAGTTTAATCAAGCCCAAGTCCTGAGAGTATTTAATGTAAAATTACGATTTTAATCTCATCAAACTTCAACTTTAATCTATAAAACAGCTTCTTTTTATGACTTTTTTTCCACATTAATGAGTTTTTTTTCCTGGTAAAATCATAACTTTCTTAAACTATTAACTTTATTTTCATAAACCAAGCCTTTTATTTGTACTGGCCTTAATCTGTGGAAGAAATGCAATGTTTTTATGTTGAAGTTTGGCCCTCCACCACTGTTCTGGGTTTAATATGGCCCTGGACTAAAATGATATTTATCAAACATGCAGGTTCAGTACTTTGTGATTTTTCTGCGCTCATTAAACACTTCACTTCAAACTGGTAAAATCTCATAAATCAGCTCTGTTTGTTCTGAACCAGCACGACGTCTCTGTGGTCACCAGGGGGCGCCACAGGCCTCAGTTTTAGGGCCTCTGTTGTTTCTTTCTACTTAAATGATCGGATTATTTCACAGAACGCTTTGGTTTTAGTCCAGCTTCACGTCTTTAGTTCTTTAAAGTCGATGAGACAAAATAAAACTGTTTTTAAACTTTAATAAAGTCCAACACGAGTTTAGAAAATGTACTTTTTTATTCATATTGTCGTGAATAAATACAAAACACAACACTTCATAAAGTCATAAATAAAGTTTAAAGTGAAACATGTGAAATGTGTAAAAAATAAACTCATTTCATTTAAAAAAAACATTAAAATCTAACAAACAGAACAAAACTGTTTATACGACTTCTGAACGGAGAACTTTCAAAATATATAAAATCACTGGTCTCCAGGTCTAAACCAGGTCTGAGTCAAGACTAGACCAGTACTAAAACACGTCTAAAACAGGTCAAAGTCTAGACTAAACCAGATCTAAAATGGGACTAAAACAGGTCCAAAGAAACCAGGACTTAACCAGGTCTAAAACAGGCCCAAATCAGAACTTAAACAGGTCCAAAATCAAGTCTAAATCAGGACTAAAACAGTTCCAAATCAGGACTAACCCAGGTCCAAACTAATCAGGACTAAATCAAGTTTAAACCAGGACAAAACAGGTCTAAAGTTTAATTAATTATGAGGCAGCACACAGACTTTAGTCTCAGTTAAAGTCCCACAATCTCGGAGTCTCCCCTCGGCCCTGGCCTCAGTCCTGGTTTGGTTTTAGTCTTGGTCTGGTCTCAGTCGAGTCCAGAACTTCTAACTGTCCTCCCACAGCCCCCTCTCAATCCTAGTCCAGGTTTTAGTCTGGTTTAGTCCTGGTCTCGGTCTTAGATGAGCCCACAGAACCTCTCACTCTCCTCCCACAGCCTCCTGGTGTTTTAGTCCTGGTTTAGTCCTGGTTTAGGTCTGGTCTTGTCTCAGTCGAGCCCACAGAAGCGTTCACTCTCCTCCCACAGCCTCCTGGTGGTTTAGTCCTGGTTCTGGTCCGGTCTTGGTCTTACTCAAGCCCACAGAACCTCTCACTCTCCTCCCACAGCCTCCTGGTGTTTTAGTCCTGGTTTTGGTCTGGTTCTGGTCTGGTCTTGGTCTTACTCAGCCCACAGAAGCGCTCACTCTCCTCCCACAGCCTCCTGGCCGTCTGAGCGTCTTTAGCGTTAGCAGATGGCTCTTGCTCGCCGCAGCAGCAGAAGTAGGAGCCGCTCAGACTCTCCAGACCTTCCTGAAGAGCGCAGTGCAGCGTGGTCTGAGCGCCCTCTTCTGGACTCAAGAAGAACAGCCTGGAGACCGGCTCCACCAGGAACTTCTGCCACAGGGAGATGTTCCTCGCCAACTCAGTACGGATAACACCTGAGGAGAAAGAAGAGAAGGAGAGAGGGTTAGAGCGAGAAGAGAGAAGAAGAGAGAGGAGAGAGAGGAACTTCTGCCACAGGGAGATGTTCCTGGCCAACTCAGTACGGATCACACCTACAGAGAGAGAAGAGAGGTTAGAGCGAGAAGAGAAGAGAAGAGAGAGAGACCAGAGAGAGGAGAGAGAGAGGAACTTCTGCCACAGGGAGATGTTCCTCGGTACGGATCACACCTGAGGAGAGAGAAGAGAGGTTAGAGCGAGAAGAGAGAAGAGAGAAGAAGAGAGAGGAGAGAGAGAGGAACTTCTGCCACAGGGAGATGTTCCTCGGTACGGATCACACCTGAGGAGAGAGAAGAGAAGAGAAGGGTTAGAGCGAAAGGAGAGGGAAGAGAGAGAGGAACTTCTGCACAGGGAGATGTTCCTGGCCAACTCAGTACGAATGACACCTTAAAAAGAGAAGAAATTAGAGGGTTAGAGCATGGAAAAAAGAGAGGAGAGGGATTTTAGAACGAGGAGAGAAAGAGAGAAAAGAGAAAGTGAGAGGAAAGGAAAGAAAAACATTCTGCAAGAAATGCATCAAAAGTTTCTAAAACAAGAATGTGAGACCATAACCTCTCAAACCTCAGAGACTGAAAAGTTCCCCAGTGAAGCTTTATTTTATCAAAGCTGGATTTGTCTTTTTTTGTATTTTCTTGTTTCGCGGCATTTTACTTGACTTTTGTCGAATTTTTATATAATTTATTTTTTTTTTTATTTTTTTTTTAATTCAGTTTAACACAATTTTGTCTAACCTGTCCAGATGGTTTATCTCAGATATTTGTGAATTCACAAACACGAGATAAACCATCTGGTCTTCCAGTCGCCTGATTGGATGAGAGTCCAAACCAGCGGTGTTTCGGTGGTGTTAAGACGGCTGTTAGCGCCGCCGAGTCTAATTCAAGCAAACAAAGATGGCTGCTCCTGTGGATGTTTGTGTTTCTGCTGCTTTTGATGGTTTTAGCAAAAATACAGAGTCATTTCTTTTTGAAAGAAGAGCAGTATGTGTGACACTTGTTCTATCTCACACAGACATTGGATACACCATTATGAGTTGTTGCTGTGATTGGTTAAGCACAAATAAGGTCGGCCCACACCCAATCAGCTCCAAGTATTTCACTAAACGCCCCGCCTTTTCTCGAACGCTTTCAGAGAGTCAAGTCCCAGATGGATATAGTGAGAACTCAGATAGTTCAACACAGATCCATCTGGAGGGAGACAGGTTAGCAGTTTGTTGCATTTTTGTCACTTTTTGATTTTTACATTTTTACATAATTCTGGTTCCATTTCTGTTTTGTGGGCGGAGTCAAGTGTGTGGACCAATCAGAGCGCAGTATTCTCACCTGGTGTCGTGTACGTGTGAGTGACAGGCGTGTGGACCAATCAGGAGCCAGTATTCTCACCTGGGTGGAGGCAGAAGCAGGACACGGAGCTTCCCTGCAGGCGGCGGCTCAGCTCTCGAGTGAACAGGATGTTACACAGTTTACTGTTGCAGTACGCTTTGAAGAACTGCCACGAGTATGAGCCGGTGCCCAGGGTCCGGGTCTGGAGCAGGGTCTGAGGACAGAGGAGACACGGTTAGGACAGAGGAGACGAGTGAGGAGAGAGGAGATGAGTGAGGAGGCATGTTAGGAAGCATCTGAGGAGACGAGAGAGAGACACAGAGAGACGAGAGAAAGGCTGAAGATAAGCCTGTGAAGTGAAGCGTCGCAAGAAAACTTTTCAAACTTTTCTTCTTCTTTTCAGGATTTGTGCAGGATTTCCTTCACAAATCCTGAAAAGAGTTAAATCTGTGAGAGCCCATGAGACACTGCAGTGTGTGAAGCAGTAAAACCACAGTCGTGCGTCCACACTGCCTGTTGCAGCAGAATGAGAGTGTGCGCCTGTAGAGCGTCATCACGAGCTTCTGACTCTGTGTTTGTCTCTGTGAAACTCTTCTGACTTGTGTCTGAGTTTCTTTGAAAAGTACTGTAAATGAGAAAACTCAGACAGGCATCATTCTGAAGCTGGATCCTTCAAACAGAACTGTCCCAGGACGTGTGGCTCTGATGCAAACACACAAACACAACAGCAGAAGCCTGGTTTCTCTGGATTCTCTTTTCTACACTTGTGCACGCCCACGTCTGTGACAAGCCATGGAAAATATAGGTTTGACACTCGCATAACGTGTCACTTCCGATGCGCGATGAGCATGTGGCTGGTTTCATTGACTTTGCCTTCACTTCTAAACAAACGTGTTGTAACATGTGGCTGTTTTTATTTAGGGCTGTAGTCGACCAAAGAAATTTTTGGTCGACTACAGACATGTCCCATCGACCGATTAATCGACTAAAAAGGGGGCGTGGCAAAGGCTCTGAAGATGAAAGTCAAGTTGTCCAAAATATTACAAATCAATGTTAAAACTGGTGTTGAAATTAGACACTCATTTGAACAAATACTGAAACATTTTTTATTGATTTTTTTATTGAGTGATTTCACAGTGTCTTTGTGTTATTGTGTCAGTTTGTGTCTGTGTTTCTTGTTTGTTGTTTATGTCCATGAACACTGAACTTTTTGAGATGTCTTTTTCCAATGTGGTTTTTAACTACAAATGGCAAACTACCTACCTACATTAATAGGACAAATATTTGAACAAAATCTGATATTTTCTGCTAAATAATCTTAAAATAATCTTGAGTTTCATCAAAACTGGTTTGAAACTAAAATGTTTGATCATAAACTTGGATTTTGTGTTGAAAATGTCAGTCCAGTGTATACAAATCTGACTTTCTTGAAAGAAAATTCAAACTCTCAGTATCAAGTTTATTCCTTTGTATCAAAATCGAGTTGGAAATTTTAGTTTTGTGACAACTCTGCAAGAAACTGCTCAAAAAGACTAATTATTTTATGAAGTTCATGCAAAAACTATAGTTTAAACAAAATTAATTGGAAACAGTGTGTTTATATAAAAAGTCAGTTCAGATCAATGATTCTGTTACTGTTGAAGACAAAATCCTTATAATCTAAAAAAAAGAATTATCGACTAATAAAAATTTGGTCGACCAAGACTCCATCGACCGATTAATCGACTAAACGTCCAAAGACTTACAGCCCTAGTTTTAATCATGTGTAGGGCTTGAAGTGTGTCCCTGACCTAAGGCCCCAAACAGAACATTCTCTCTGCAGTTTGACTGAAAAGCAGTTTTGAGTGGAACGTCTTTTGGGTTCAGGAGCGTCTTTAGCTGCAGAGAAAAGATCTGATCTGCAGAAACAGACGCCTGACGTTAGGGATGCACCGATCCAGCTTTTTCTGTTCCGATACCGATTCCGATACTTTGGCTTAAGTATTTGCTGATACTCGATATCAACTGATACCATTGTAAGGACTGAAACACCTTGTTTTTCTTATCAAAGCATAAGACATTTGGTTATGTAGTGTTATGTAAATATTATTTCTAGTGCAAGTCACAACTTAACAACTTAATCTGAACAAAATATCGAACATTATGACATGTTCTGAATCAACACCAGCCAATAAATTAGTCTCATTATGTCCAATTAAAGGCACAACAATGGTATCGACTGAACCGATATCATGGAGTTGATACCCGATCCAGAAAAATTGCCTGGATCGGCACCGATATCAGATCTCAGTATCGGATCAGTGCATCCCTACCTGACGTTCTGTCTCTCTGTTCTGCTCTAAAACCCTGGTGAGACATGTTTGAGACTAAAACATTCATAAGTAAGACGTGAGTTTTATGTAATCGCCTCATGAACACTCCTCGAAAAGCACCTAACCCAGATCTGCTGATGTTTGTGTTTTCTGTTGCCGAGCGCTGAGGCTGTTTTTCCAGCTTTGACTTTTGTTGTTTAAGTTCAGTAAAGTTCAACCTCATTAAACCTGAACACGTTTGATTCCCTGCCTGACTTTCCCTCCTCGTGTCTCTGCATCGTACGACTTAAACCTCAGAAACACGTGACGTTTGTTTGTAAAAGTGTCAGAAACTCAAACATGTGACTGAACCGGATCTGCAATTCTCTTCTAATAATAACTCTTCTGTGTGTTTTATTATTAGAACGGATCAGCTCATGCGCTCGGACCAATCACAGCTCATAAGCAGGATGTGGTGACCTCTGACCTGGAAGTCGACCTCTCCCCAGCGGTGGGCCATGGACGACACGGTGATGACTCTGGCGTTGGGACTCTGCTTCAGTTTGTCCAGCAGCAGGTTCGTCAGGAGGAAGTGACCCAGGTGGTTCACGCCGAACTGGATCCCGAAGCCGTCCTCGGTCCGACCGTCGCCGACCAGACCTGAGGACGAGAACCAGAGGAGAACCGGGTCAAGACCGGGTCAGAACTGAGTCAGAACTATCAACAAGATCTAAAACTAAAGCCGTCCTCAGTCCGACCCGTCGCCGACCAGACCTGGAGAGGAACCAGAGGAGAACCGGGTCAAGACCGGGTCAGAACTGAGTCAGAACTATCAACAAGATCTCAAACTAAAGCCGTCCTCGGTCCGACCGTCGCCGACCAGACCTGGAGAGAAGAAGAACCAGAGAGGAACTGGGTTAGAACCAGAGAGGAACCAGAGGAGAACCATCAAACAGAACTAAAACAGAGCTAGAACTAAAGCCGTCCTCCGTCCGACCGTCGCCGACCAGACCTGGAGAAGAGAGGAACTGGGTCAGAACCATCAAACAGAACTAAAATTAAACTAAAAACTAAAGCTATCCTCGGTCCGACTGTCGCCCACGAGACCTGAGGACAAAAACCAGAGAAGAACCAGGTCAAGACCGGGTCAGAACTGAGTCAGAACTATCAACAAGAACTAAAACTAAAGCCGTCCTCGGTCCGACCGTCGCCGACCAGACCTGAAGTGGAGAGGAACTGAGTCAGAACTATCAAACAGAGCTAAAACTAAACTAAAACTAAACTAAAACTAAAGCCGTCCTCGGTGCGACAGTCGTCGACAAGACCTGAGAACCAGAGAAGAACCAGAGGAGAACTCGGTCAGAACTATCAAACAGAACTAGAACTAAAGCCGTCATCAGTGCGCCCGCCGCCTACAAGACGTAAACAAGAGAGGAACTGGGTCAGAACTAAGTCACAACTGTTAACAAGAGCTAAAACTAAAGCCGTCCTCCGTCCGACAAGACCTGAGGAGGAGAACCAGAGAAGAACCAGGTCAGAACTATTAAACAGAACTAGAACTAAAGCCGTCCTCGGTCCGACCGTCACCGACCAGACCTGGAGAAGAGAGGAACTGAGTCAGAACTATCAACAAGAGCTAAAACTAACTAAAACTAAAGTTGTCCTCCGTCCGACCGTCGCCAACAAGACCTGAAGAAGAGAGGAACCAGAGGAAAACCGGGTCAGGACCGGAGAGGAACTATCAACAAGAGCTAAAACTAAAGCCTTCCTCCGTCCGACCGCCGCCAACCAGACCTGAGAACCAGAGGAGAACTGGGTCAGAACCATCAACAAGAGCTAAAACTAAACTAAAACTAGCCGTCCTCGGTCCGACCGTTGCCGACAAGACCTGAGAACGAGAAGAACCAGAGTCAGAACCCATCAACAAGAACTAAAACTAAAGTCCTTAGTCCGACTGTCGCCAACAAGACCTCGAGAACGAGAAGAACTGGGTCAAGACCGGGTCAGAAGCAGAGGAAAACCAGGTCAGAACTATCAAACAGAACTACAACAGAGCCAAAACTAAACTAAAAACTAAAGTCCTCAGTGTGACCGTCATCGAACAGACCTGAGGACGAGAACCAGAGAAGGACCAAGTCAGAACTATCAACAAGAGCAAAAAACGAAACTAAAAACTTAAGTCCTCAGTGTGATCGTCGCCAACAAGACCTGGAGAGGAAGAGAACGAGAGAGAAACTGGGTCAGAACCAGAGGAGAACCAGAGAAGAACCAGAGGTGAACCAGGCAAGAGGTAAAATTAAACTAAAACTAAAGTCCTCGGTACGATTGTCGCCATCAAGCCTTGAGGAGGAAGAGAACCAGGTCACAACTATCAATCACCTTACCTACTCCACTTTACTTAGGCTCTTTTATTGCTTTTTTTTTTTTTTTTTTTTTTTTTTTTTAATCTTTTTATTCAAGGTTTTTAAGATATTAACAGTCTCCTTGTATATGTTTTACATACAGTATATGCATTTTCGTGCATTATACATGAGACAGAACAAACAAAAAGAAACAAAACAAAACAAACACCTGCATCTTTTCTGATCATTAAGCAAAGTTCTCTTATTTATATACTGTTAAAGTACTCAATAAAGGGTTGCCAAGTTTCATGAAAAAGGTTTTCTTGTTGTCTGAGTGAAAATTTAATCTTTTCTAGTTTTAGATATTGCATTACATCTCTTAATAAATTTAGATGAGTTGGAGAATTTTGTTCTTCCAATTTAATAAAATCAAACGTTCGGCCAATAAAGTAACATAGCTAAAAACGACCTTTTGTTTGCTGTTTAAACCTAATCCAACAGTCGGCACCCCAAACAACCCCATCACAGGATCCACTGAAAGCCTGACCTTAAACATCAAAGACAAAACTTCAAATATCTTTGTCCAGTAGGGAGTGATTTTGGAACAATTCCAAAATGTATGGGACAATGACGCAGGAGCATATCCACAACGTTCACAAGAAGTGTCCACACCTGAAACATCTTGGATAGTTTCAGTCTGGACAAGTGCAATCTGTGAAGAATTTTAAACTGGATTAAACCATGTCTACTGCACACTGATGAAGAATGAACACGTCGCTGAGCTTCCGACCACTGGTCTTCTGTTATGTTTATTGTTAGGTCAACACTCCAAGCTTCTTTCAAGTGGTCCAAAGTAGCAGTACAGTCAATTTGTGACAGTTTGCAATATATTGTAGAGATTGAACCTTTTTTCAGTGGATCCTGGAGTAAGATCTTATCCATAACATTTTCATCTGGTTGACTGGGAAAGGAGGGAATGATTGTCTTTGCAAGATCACGAATTTGTAAATATTTGAAAAAATCTTTGTTATCTATACCATATTTCTGTTTTAACTGGTCGAACGTGGGAAAAGTCTTATTAATGAATAAATCTGCTATTGTGTGGATTCCTTTAGAACTCCATTGTTTAAATGTATCACCTGAAAGTAATTTGTAAGCTTGATTATCAGTCAATGGTGTTCGTACAGAGCAGTGATTCCATTTAAAATACTTTCTTATCTGAGACCAAATTTTAAGTGAATGAGATACAACTGGGTTCTGGCATTTAAATTTAGAATAATCAGATGTATAATATAGTAATGACTTCAAAGTATTAGGGAAAAAGGCTTGATTTTCCGACCGTTCCCAGTCAGGTTTGGTATTTCCATCCCAGAAAGACAAACAACGAATGTTACAGGACCAATAGTACAGTCGAAAACTGGGTAATCCCAATCCTCCCATAGGTTTAGGCCTTTGCAAAAATATTTTTTTGATTCTGGGTGTCTTTTTATTCCAAATAAACGATGAAATAAGGGAGTCTAATCTTTTAAAAAACTTTTTGGTAATTATAATAGGGATGCATTGAAAAAGAAATAAGTATTTGGGCAATACATTCATTCTAATTATATTTATCCGGCCAACTAGTGAAATGGGTAGATTGCTTAGTCTTTTAAATTGTTCCTCAGTTTGTTGATAAAGATTTAAAAAATTTTGTTTAAAAAGACCAGATACATCTTTGGTTATGGCAACTCCAAGGTATCTCAAATTATTTGAAACAGTAAAAGGAAAAGATGTCAGTATATTCAAATTTTCTCCGTTTTTGAAGCCAATAGGAAACAATATGCTTTTTGAAATATTGATCTTGTAACCTGAGACTTCACCAAATTTAGAAAGGGTCGTCATAATTGACGGCATTGATACTAAAGGATCTGAAATGTACAGAAGCAGATCATCTGCATATAAAGACACTTTGTGTTCTGCATTTCCTCTTACAATCCCCTTATAAGTGCCTATAGACCGTAACGATATGGCGAGAGGTTCAATAACCAAAGAAAATAAAAGAGGGGACAGCGGGCAGCCCTGTCTTGTTGAACGATGGAGAGAGAATGAACTTGAACAAATATTATTTGTTTGTACTGATGCTTTGGGATCGGCATAGAGTAGCTTTATCATAGCAATATAATTAGGACCAAAGCCAAACCTTGACAGGGTCGAGAAGAGAAAATCCCACTCGACCCTGTCAAAGGCCTTTTCCGCGTCCAATGAAAGGAGCACCTCTGTCACTTTACTTTTAGGGCTACGAGTATAAATAATATTGAACAACCTTCTGATGTTAAAAAATAATTGTCTGTCTTTAACAAATCCAGTTTGATCGGGAGACACTACAGTTGGAAGGATGGTTTCTAAACGTCTAGCTAATATTTTGGCCAATATTTTATTATCTACGTTTAAAAGGCTTATGGGCCTATAAGATCCCGGATCAATCGGGTCTTTGCCAGTTTTATGGATTAATGAAATGCTTGCGTCATATAAAGTGGGCGGCAGATATCCTGTTAATAAAGCTTCATTATAGACACAGAGTAAAAGTGGAGTAAGCTGTTCATTAAACACCTTATAAAACTCTGCACTATATCCGTCAGGGCCAGGGCATTTCGAACTTTGCATACTGTGAATTGCTTGTTTTATTTCTTCATTTGAGATTGGTTCTTCTAACGACAATTTATTTTCTAAGCTAATGGTAGGCAGTTTAACATTTTCAAAAAAGTTATTTATTAAGACTGGGTCTTTTTTAGAATCTGAAGAATATAGGTTAGAATAAAAATCTTTAAACACATCATTAATTGCTTTTGGGTCTGTTGTAATCTGCCCTGTATTTGTCCGTATTTCAGTAATTAGTCTCGATGCAGAGTTTTCTTTTATTTGTTGAGCTAATAATTTACCGGTCTTCTCGCCATATTCGTAATACTTATGTTTTAGTTGTGTTAATAGTTTTGTAGTCTCTGTTGTATAAAGCAAATTTAGTTCTGTCTGTAAAGACAATCTTTTATTATAAATATCCGGTGTAGGCGAGCTGGCATATTGTCTATCAACTGTGTTTAGGTCTTGGATTAGTTTTGATTCTCTCTCCTTTCGTTGTTTATTTGCAAAATTACTTAATGAAATAATTTGTCCTCTCATGTATGCCTTTAGTGTTTCCCAAAGTGTAGATCTTTTGATTTCTGGTTTATCATTTATATCAAGAAATATTCTTATTTGCTTTTTAATTTCTTCCACCATTTTGCAGTCTGCCAAAAGTGCATTATTGAATCTCCATTTTTTAATTGCTGGGCCATGTTCCATGACTAATTGAAGAGATACTGGACTGTGATCAGATATTATAATTGCCTCATAATCACAACTGGTAATTTTTGATAAGTATGTATAATCAATCAAAAAAAAATCTATTCTAGAATAGGAATGATGAACCGGGGAAAAGAATGAGTATTTTTTTGAGTTTGGTGACAAAGTGCGAAATGGATCGAAAAGCTTAAACTTTCCCATAAAATTCTTAATAGCTTTTGCAGATTTTGAAATATTAGATGATTTTTGTGATGATCTGTCCATAGCAGGATCTAAAATCAGATTAAAATCTCCTCCTATAATCAATTTATGAGAATTCATGTTTGGAAGTGATGAGAAAAAAGTGTTAACAAAGTTCTCATCATCTGTGTTGGGAGCGTAGATATTGGCTAAGATAACGTAATCATTATACAACTTTCCTGCAACAATAATATACCGTCCACGGGGGTCAGACACTACCGTTGAGGAAACAAAAGGAACAGATTTTCTGATTATAATAGCCGCTCCTCTATTCTTAGCAGTAAAATTGGAATGAAAAGTTTGTCCAATCCATTTCGCATGTAAACGTTTATGATCTTGATCTCTTAAATGGGTTTCCTGTAAGAACCCAATATCTGTTTTCAGTTTTTTAAGATGTGCCAAAACATTGCCCCGTTTTATCGCCCCATTTAATCCTTTACAATTCCATGAAACAAATTTTACCCCTTTTCCTCCAGAGAAATTTGCTACATTATCATTAGCCATGACTATAATAAAAAGGGAAAGTAAATACCTTCATCATAAAAATTTTAAAGACAACCTCTATTAATGGATGGACCCAAATAGTATGCAGGTGAGAACAAAAACAAAACAAAAAATCACCCTGTTCCCTCTCTGAACCCCCTGAACAAACGGTTCCAACAGAACCTAAACAAAGAGTGCTTGTGCAAAGAAACATATCTGAGTAATTAAACTCAGAGAGGTACTTGAACATCTGACTTACCACTAAGCTCCGGTAAGTAACAAAATTCTATAATTATATTTACTTCCCAGCTCCTAAAGACATTTGGACTAGCATGTTTATCAAATTAAAATAGTAAAATTAAAATGTTCAAACGTTAATAATAATAAAGATAAGGCGCAGGCACTACTAAACAACAAAAGAGAAAAAAAAACACCACTGATGAAACATCTATTAGTTCACCCACATTTAAAATAAAATAGATAAAAGTGAAATTAGGTTTATGAGTACCTGGTTTATCGTCAGTTTAGTTCAGTGCAAAAAATATCAACTTGTGTCTTTCAATGATGCTGCCTGCTAGTTGCAGTAGACTTTCATCCCTCCTCCGGTGGGGACAGGGAGTTGGAATTGATGAATCTTTCCGCAGACGGCGGATCCTTAAACATATGTCGCGTTCCATCCACTGTTATCACAAGCCGGGCGGGGAACTGCATGCTGTATTGGACTCCAGCGTCGCGTAACTTTGCCTTCACCTGATTGAAGGCTGCGCGTTGTCGCCCGACTTCTGGGCTCATGTCCGGGAAGATGTGAACGGGGGATCCCTCGAAGCTTAATTTGCCCTTTGCTCGGGACAGCGACATAACTTTCTCTTTATCGGTGAGATAATGAAGCCGGGCGATAATGGCGCGAGGTTTCTCTCCAAGACGTGGCTTTGGTGCAAGGCTTCTGTGTGCTTTATCGATCACAATAGCACGATCGAAATTCTCTCCTCCAAGCACTTCCACAAGGAATCTGGCAACAAAGTTATTTGCGTTGTTTGCTTCAGCGCCTTCCGCAACCCCAACAATGCGAATGTTTTGCCTACGGCTTCTGTTCTCCAAATCCACGCATTTCTCTGTCAGCCTCTTGTTGTCACTTATCAGTGCTTGTTGTGATTTTTCAAGGGCCACCACTCTGTCAGACATGTCGCTTAAAGACTTTTCCATGTCCTCTTGTGTTCTTGCATTTTCTTTTTGAGCTGTTGACAATTTGTCCACCTGGTCTGCGAGTTCAACTCTGATAGTTTCCATGTCGTCTTTAGTTTGATGCCGCCAAACAGCAATGTCCTCGCGTATTTCTTTGCAATGACTTTCTATTTGGGCTTTAATGTCTCCTTTCATGTCCTCCGAACAACAACAACCAGCCCAACCACACAAAAACAAACCACCAAAAACACAATTGCGAAAAAAACACAAACCTTAACCAAACCCACCCCCCCGCCAAAACCACAAACCAACAAAAAACAAAACCAACCCACCAAAACAAAAAACCAAATACAAAAAAAAACAAGAAAAAAAAAAAAAAGACAAAAAAAACAAAAAAACACAAAAGAACAAAAAAATCAAACGAACACAAAAAGAAACAAAAAAAAAAACAAAAAAAACAAAATTAAAAACAAAAAAAACTAAAAAACACAAAAAAACAAAAAAAAACAAAAACAAAAAAAACAAAAAAAAAAAACAAAAAAAAAAAAAAAAAAAAAAAAAAAAACAAAAATAAAAAAAAACAACACAGAACAGCATATAGCCGACATCTTTGTGAGCGAAGGGCGCGTTGCCTCTAATATATTTTTTATCTTGTCTCGTTAACTATGTACTTCTGTGCCGAATTTCAAGATTCCTAGATCAAATTTTTTTTGGCAATTCTAATTCCCTAATTAATTTCTCATGCTGTAGGTGCTGCTGACGGCGCCACTTTTTCGAGTTTAAAAACGGAAAATTGCAACAAATTTAGAAGAGCCAACCATTTAAGGAGTAGCACAATTCTGTACTTTTCGTCACTTGATAAAGGTGATAAATAGGGGGGTTGTCCCGACGACAAAGAATAATAATAAAATCAATTCAAAGCCGCAAGCGCATGAACGCCCTCGCTGGCCGCCACTTACGAACGCCGACCCCCACAACGCAAAAAGAGGGGCGCATTCGCGCCCTCCAATTACTTTTCTTTTAAATACACCTACTGGCCAAATCGAACATGGCGCTTGACGCTCCGTTGCGTGTGTGTAATCCTATCTTCTCTAATTGAGCAACTAACCTGTTTTGCGTAAATTTCTTACTTTTCAACAAAATGTGCGGCTTCGCCGCCCCATGGACAATCTAATATATTATTCTGTATGACCTGCCTCCTCATAGGATCTTCACCATCTTCAGGTTATTTATGAGCTAACGCCCGCAAGAGAAAAAGGTCTGGAAAATATTGTAGTAGAAATAAACCAAAAGTCTGTTGACTGCTAGCCTGAGACTGCAGCCCTCCGGCATGGTATAGACTTCATAACTGCCATTGAAATAAAAATGACGGAGGAATTTACAGTGTCGCTATCAGCGACACACATAAGAGATAGACATATGGTTTCCATGAGACATTTTTGTTCAGAATACCACAAGGAACAATTTGTGCAAAATCATTCAATAGTCTTTGGAAAACTTAAATTATAATAATTTCCATTTAAATTTTTGACAAATTCACAAATCTTGGCAATATTTGCGGCTTCCCGCACAGAGACTATCTTAAGAACGACTTGTTGAAAAAATAATGGAATAACTTGATCACCCACACTCCTCCAACATGATTGTCACTCATATATGAGGTTGCTCGGCTATACTCCTCCCTATGATGATATTAAGATTGTGATTAACTGGCACTAAAAAATCTGACTATTTTCAGAAGATTGGCAATATATTTACCATGAGAGATAACAATTGAAGTGTTCTCTCATCACTAACGGCTTCGCCGTAAATATTAGGGATAGGTCTGATTGACTATTTTTTGACTCGGAATGCCCAAATAGAATTTTGGCAAAATCAAAAAATATTCGACAAAACATAAATTTTGTGCGCCCCATGATTCAAACATGAATTTACAGTCTGTAGGGCGGCTTCACCTGCCAAATTAATCTTTTACCTCAAGTAGAAGCCAGGAGTTTAAACAACTGAGCGAATTATATAAAAATTCGGATCTTAATATTTGTGAAATGGGAGCAAATTAAATTTTTCAGATATTATCATAACATAATATATTTATGTATTTTTGCGCTTCGCACGACAAAACAAACGGTAATACACATCTCAAAGAGATGTAGTGAGAACGAAAAAATAACTTTGATGGACACACACTAATCTCAAGACAATATCACTACTCTTAATTTTGAGGTTGCTCGGCTTTACGCGTGCCGGAGGAGGAGAAGATAAAAGTGTGACGCTGAAAAAAAACATGCATGAATCATGTTTTAGCAAAACCTTTGAACGCATAATAGCCGACCATCTGGTTGGGAGGAGACGGCTCCGTAAATATTTTTTTTTCTTGTCTTCTTACTAATCTACTTCTGCTAGCGGAAATTTCAAGATTCTATCTTCCAAATTTTATTATATATGCGGGCCCATTTCACCATACCTCACCCAATTCATTTTGCGCACTACTACCTGGAATGGCGCTGACAAAGCAAAGCCACCTTTATTTGAAGTTTTGAAACGGAAATCAGCCATAATTTGGAGAGGACAATGATTTGAGCGAGTTTGCAAAAATTCGAACTTTTCGTCACTGGTAAAGGGTGTCAAAAATGTAGGGTGGTTGTCCCGACGACAAAACATAATAATAAAGAAGAAGAAAGAAGAAGATTAAAGCCGCAAAGCGCATTCCAACGGCCCTCGCGCACTCCTAAACGCATGGGGCGCTTACGCGCACCTAATTCTTGTCCAAGTGCTTTCAAAAGCTCTACCCCAAAGAGCTATATAAAGGATGGTCGTAAGTAAGATATGTCTAGAGGTTTAAAAGAGCCTCATTACTATACACAGCAAGATAAGAAGGGCAGCGCTATAACCGCCTGCGTTGTCACGGCAACAACATGCTAGCTATTGAACATCCTCCACTATATACTCATACAACAACACTAAAGATGGCGCTGAGACGCACCTTGGTCAAGTGAATATGTTGTAGTATAGTGCTTCATAAGACTACATCACAGAACGAGAGGGGGAAAGGGAGAAAATTGATGGAACAATGAAAGGCAAGCGACTTACGGCGCGACTGAGTCGTCGAGCGAGGTGTGTTCAACAGGCATCAAAGATAACAGCATTCAGACCCCTCGGACTCTTTTGCAAGCGAGGTACATGCCAGGCAGTCACTGTCGACCAAATTTCAGGACACTTTCGCTAAAACGCAATCAATTTTATGAAAGAAAAACAAAATATTAAAAAAGAACCCATGATAACATGGGAGATTTGAGAAGTGTTTTGCTTTGATTTGGACAAGAGAGAAATTAAGGCGGACTAATCGACCGCACGATAACCGCACGAACAGTATCCAATAAAATTGGATAACTTTTGAAATTGCTCCACTTGTTGTCAGTCATTGTGCTCCCAGAAGTGGACCCTGTGAGGCAAAACACCCTAGAGAGTTGAATAAAAACATGATGTGAAAAGAGAACGACGAAATTTTGTAAAAAATGCCATTAGAGAATAAACACTGGAAGCGCTAGCGCGCCTTCCCACGCGACAAACAAAATCAAAATCTGTACTAAGTAGAATATCCATGTCTCTTTAATCTTGACAGGGAGTTACGGAGACTAACAGGAATTATTGGCAGTACAAATTTATCATTAAAATTTCGGAAAAAGTAATTTTTTAGACACCTCCATGTAAAACACTACATAATTCATTCTGCTAGGGCCGCGCTATCGCGCCAGTATTAAAAATTTTTACCATAGTGGATCCAGGACAGAAAGAAATAAGACAACGATAAACGGACATAATTGGTCACAGATTCAAATTGGACACACTATGTGGAAATACGCGACAGAAGCATTAAATTAAATTCCAAATTGAAAATGACTAACCGAAATGCGGGACTTCGCACGCACTCAGTAAACCGTAATTAAAATAATGACATACAACATAAAATTGAGATTAACTTATTAGATGACCACTTTGTGTAGACGATGATCCAACGAATTTGAGACCCAGTGGGCCAATAACGCACCTGGAGAAGTTGACGAAAGTATATAGTGAGCGAAAATGCAATGAGTTTGCATATCACTGACGCGAAATCCAAAAGATGGCGGACCAAACGGATTACGAAAAGTGGCGTGGCCAATGATTAGAGTTTTTGATTGCCTTCGTAAGACGAAACTCATAATGTACCGAATTTCTGAGCTGATACGACAAAAGTGCGCCCAGACCGTCAATCCCATAGGCGCAAATGATATTTTGACTTGTAGCTGGCGCTGATACGCGCCAAAAAAAACCAAATTTTTTATATAGAGTTGCAAAAACAAAAACCCTAAAAAAACTAAATTTTTCGCCACTTAACTACTTTTGGCAAAGTTTTGGTGAGTTAATTGACGTGATCAGGGGAGTCAAAAAGAAGTCTAGAGACGGAATAAAAAAGAATAATAAATAATTTAAAGACCGCAAGCGCATTGAAACAGGCCCTCGCGGGCGCGCAATACGCCGCCGCCAGACCCAACGCAACGCAAGAAGAGGGGGCGCTTCGCGACCCCAAATTACCTTCATTTAATTAACAACTATGCCAAATGAATGCCGCGCTTCGCGGCCTGCTTTCTTCTCTTAAAGCAATTACTGTTTTCTGTAACTGTCTTACTTTTTTACAAAATCTAATGTATTTTGTTGACCAACTCCTCCACGAGGATCTTCACCAAATTCAGCTTATTCGGGCTAACGGCCGAAGAGAAAAGGCTGAAAATATGACTAAAAACACCAAAGATGCGTGTGACTGCAGGCCTGAGACTGCAGCTCCGGCTGTATAGATTTATATGCCATTTAAATAAAATGGAGGATTTACAGTGTTGCTGTCGCGACACCATAAGAGATAGACATATGGTTCCATTGACTTTTTTGTTCAGAATACCACAAAGGAATTTTGTGCAAAATTTCAAATGTTTTGGAAAAACTAAATTTCAAAATTCCATTTAATTTTTGAAAATTTTGCAAATCTTTAACAATATTTGCGGCTTCGCCGCACAGGGACCTTACAACTTATGCAAAAGATTTGGATAACTTTTGATGCCCCCCTCCTCAAGATGATTCTCACCAATTTTCAGGTTGCTCGGGCTTACGCCCGAGGAGGAGTTAGTAAAAGTATAACTTGTTAAAACTGCTATTTCAGTGATTTGGCAATTTTCCCATTAGGATAACATTGGGAATTACCGCTATTGCTACGGCTACGCCGTAATATTTACGACATAGGTCTGATTGACTTTTTTGATCAGAGTCATGGTATTAATACGTGTACCAAATTTCACTGATCTACAACAAAGTAAAATTTTACTCTCCCATACAACCTATGTAGGGGGCGCTATCGCGCCCATTGAAATTTTTCCTTTTTAATTCTACTTAGGGCCGGGGTGTCAATTAACGATTGATGTTTGAGTGAGATCGGCCTAATTATGTACATTTTATGGCTTATCGAAAGTGCATGGCGAGCGACAAAAACAAACACAAAATTTGTGGCGTCGCCACGGCAACACCGTTTAATATTAAGAAATTATTTGGATAACTTTAATGTCCTATTTGTCTAGATGATGTAGAGTGATTCTGCTGACGCTGGGTCAACACGGCCTGAGAGGAGATAGTTAAAGTATGAGACAGAATTGCGCCTTCGGCGCCGCTTCGCGTGTTTGACCCAATATGGCCGTCTTCCTGTTGGTTGCCTAGCAACCGCGTAATATATTTTTTTGTTCAGAACGAATTTGAGCAATCAACCACTCGAATTTCATTCGGCTACAAAAACTTTTTTTTTTCGGGTATGGTCATTGGCGCAATGTATTTTCATTTTTGAGGGGGCGCTGTCGCGCCCTCAAAAATGATTTTTTTTAAAAGGTCACTATTTGCACGTGTATCGCAGTGATCTTTAATTTTGGCAAAGTTTGGTGAGTTTTCATGGGCGACTTTTTGTTTTATTTGCCAAAAACATGGTATAGGAGAAAAATAATAATAATAATTAAAGCCGCAAGCGGCATTGATCGGCCCTCGCGGGCCGCTCCACGCCGCTGCCGCCCCGCATCGCAACGGGGGGCGCTTTGCGCTCCAATTTCCCTCTTTATATTACACCTACTGCCAAATGTATGGCGTTTCGCGCCTTTCCTTTTCTCTCTAGAGAATATTGTTTACTGTAAATTTGTTACTTTTTAACAAAGAGACCATAGAATATGTTGTCCCACTCCTCATGATGATCGACACCAAATTTCAGCTTGTTCGGGCTAACGCCCGAAGAGAAATGGGTGAAAAATGGAAGTAGATAAGCTAAAGAAGCGTGTGAGTGCAGGCCTGAGACTGCAGCCTCCGGCTGTATAGATTTATACTGCCATTTAAATACAATGGAGAATTTACAAAGTCGCTGTCGCGACACCATAAGAGGTAGACATAGGGTTCCATTGACTTTTTTGTTCGGAATACTAAAAAGGAATTTTGTTGAAAATTTCAAATGTTTTGGAAAAACTAAATTTTAAAATAGCATTTTAATTTTGAAAATTTCGCAAATCTTTGACAATATTTGCAGCTTCGCCGCACAGAGGCCATATGACCTGTAAAAAAAATATGGATAACTTTTGATCCCACACTCCTCAAGATGAATGTCACCAATTATGAGTAGCTCGAGTTTACGCCCGAGGAGGAGGAGGTAAAATTGCAAGTTGACATTTTCAGAGGTTTTGCCTTGTCAAGGAGCAGCGCTTACGCGCTATGTTGTCACGGCAACAGCATGCAAGCATTTAACTTTCCTATTACCTTACAACAACCTAAAGATGGCGCTGACGCGCTCCTGGTCAGTGTATGTGTTGTATAAGTGCTTCAAAAGAGCCTCATCACAGTGCAGAGTAGATCAGAGGGCTGCGCTTACTCGCTGCGTCGTCACGGCAACAGCGTGCGAGATACGCTTTCGGACCCCTGGACCTTTTTTGTTCGGGACGACCTAAGAGAATCACTGTGCCAAATTTCAAACAGTTTGGTGAAAGTATCAACATTTTATGAACAAAAGAAATTTGAAAAAACCTCATTAGAATAACATGGGAATTTGAGCTCCTTTTCATGATTTTTGGAAGAATTTGCGGCTTCGCCGCACGGAAACCGTAAGACATATCAAAAAATTTGGATAACTTTTGATGTGCCACTTGTGTAGTTCATATCACCAAATTGAAGCCCCGTGGGCAAAACGCCTTGGGAGGAGTTGATGAAAGTACGACGTGAAGAAAGGTAAAAACGCCATTGGAATAACATGGGCGCTTGCGCGCCTTCTGCGCGTGGCGACGCGGATCAAAATAGAACATGGATTTACCAATTTGGCTTTTTTGATCGGAGGAGCGCAAAGGAATTTTGGGTAAAATTTCAAGCATTTTGGAAAAAGTAAAATTTTGACCCTCCATATAAACAGTTATTTCAATCTGTAGGGGGCGCTATCGCGCCGATTAAAATTTTTTGACCATAAGTGGTCCAGGACGGAAAATGTCACAACGCATAATTGGTCCGATTCAAATCGGACTAACTATGTGGAAACTAGAAGCAAAATTAAAATTCCAAAAGTGAAAAAATGCGCACTGAAATATGCGGCTT
>CM076401.1:2061878-2247485 GCA_038363315.1 Mugilogobius chulae
TCCCAAGTTTTGACTATTAAACTTTGTCATGCATTTCTGTTTATCAAAAACAAGTCTGTTTTAGATGTTTGCTTTGCCATCCATCCCGTTTCAAACTTAATAGGCATGCACAGTCAAGAGTACAATGTTCTTTGTTGTTCTGTGCAGGAGCAGAGGGCCATGAGCGCGCACATGTACAGTCAACAGCCTCTCAGACCGTTTCAGAAGAGAGCAAGGTAAGGCTCGCTGTGATGAAGTTTCCATTTACTCTGTGACACGTGCGATTACCCAGGTAAAGACGCAGCTATTTCCAACCAGAAGACACTTGTTTTGTGTAAACTGTAGCCTAGGAGCTTGGACTAGCTGAGCGTCATAAGCAGAGTCTGGGGATTTTTCATATCTTGTTTTAAACTCGGGGCCTTTCCAAAACACTCCTCCTCCATGTAGTGCACTTTGTAGTAAAACAGCTCCTTTGATCCCACGTCGGAGTGTAAATAATGTGGTAATGGTTTCCAGTGTACGGCCCTGTGTCCAGCCAGGCTCAAAACACTGCTGCGAGAAACTGGACTAGAAAGAGTACATGCAAATTAGAAAAGCCCCGTGAAGGGAATATTTTATTGCAGAATTAAACGAATGTGGGACAACATGGAATAGTTTTTCTCACAAATGATAAAAATGAAAGTAGATTTGATCATTTCGGAGTTTTAGCATTCTACATGGACATGGATCATTGTCAAACCTCAGTCCTTCTGTCTGACCTGTGCCTTGCATGGTTGGGCCTGTGGTATTTAGTGTAGTACTCTTGTTTTGGACTTGGCGGACATAAAGACCAGAAGTCAGAGGATGAGTTTATACGTGGCTCAGCCCAGTGCGGTGACCTGCTCTGGTTCAGTCCTGCTTAATGGTGCTTCCAGGCCTGGGAACTGGTATATTCCCACTTGTAAAAATGCACTGGAATGCCACTCGAACTGGGACCTGGTCGAGGAAGCCCCACTTCACATACAAGCTCAACAATCACCACAATACATTTATTTGGAGAGTTTAACTGACACAAAAACTATGTAAACAATGGTTAGGTTATTTATCGTTACTTTTGTTTAGCCTAAAGGTTAGCATTAGCCATAATGTTTACATACGAGTTGATTAGGTTGGAACGCTTTGAACTGGGAACTGGTATTTTTCAAGTGGGAAATGTCCCAGTTCCAGTTGCCTTGAAGGCAGCACAAGTCCTGGTTTAGTTCTGGTTTAGGAGAGTTTACCCTGAGTTCAAAGTGCAAATACAAAGTGAACTGTCCCAGGGATAGCTTAGAGCAGAAGTGCGATATTATTGTTCAATATATTTTATCTCCTGTACGATGTACCATCAATAACTCTAGTCAGTGTAAAACTCTATGCATGTACAATGATTTCAAAGCGCCAGGTATTTTCTTTGTCTTGATTAACTTGAGCTCACCAAACACTTAACACATTGTGAGCTTTAGTGGTGTTATGTAATATTAAAGATCAACAATGTGCTGAGACCAAATGCAAATACACATGAATGCTGCATGAGCAATAATGAAGAGATCGGATGAAGGAAAGAGTGAGTGAATCAATGCTTTACTTTACTTATAAAAAAGTATGATTGAGTTTTGTTGATATTCATTTTAAATCAGATTGATGTGTGAGTGAAAAGGAGAAAGCTTCTTGTGAATTGTACTAAATGTTGTATTTTTTTAACCTCCAACATGTTTTAAAAAAAAATAACTTTGATTAACATCTTCTAAAGAGGTCTTTATGTCAAATGCCCAAAACTAAAAACTGTTTGAATGTGCACAAATTTTTTTAGCAACATATGAGTATTTTGAGGTTCTGGTACAATAACTCAACATTTCCCATCAGGCAACACTGGCTTGGAATAAACACTGCACAGTAATCTGGGACACTCAGTAGATACAAAGATTTGGTCTGATGGACCGTGGTCTTGGTATTGTCTCAGTCTTGTCTTGTTCTTGTCTTGATCTCACTCCAGCTGCGAGTCAAGTGCAGGTCTGGAGTTGCACAGCTTCTGCAGGACGTAGAAGTACTTAAACCCATGCTGTTGTTAAACCGACCCTGGAGCATGGCAGGATTGAGTGTGAGCGCAGAGTAAGTCTGTAGAAAGAATCCACAAGAGAGTGTAACTTTTTGGTGTTGGTGTAACAGGCGCTGCATGTCCCTAACCGAACCTGCCTCACAGTAGTGCTGTAGACCTTTAGTCCATTGATTAGTCGATGCATTTGTAGTTGAAACATTTTTTATTAGTCAACTAATTCTTTATTTAGACGATGAGGATTTCCACTGAAAAATATAATCATAACAAGTGACTATGTGCCTAAAACGTTTATCAGATTTTTAGTAGATTTTTACTAGCTTAAATAAGACTACACGTTTATTCTAACTTGAAATCAGCAAACATGCTTCTGCACTAGGAAGAGAACTACATTTACATGTCAAAATTCTCAGATATCATGAGAGTTACTCCTTAACTCAAGCCCCCTTTTTTATTTTTAGCGAATGTGGTGAACTGGCGTAACAGATCTTGTTTTCGACTGATTGAGGCTAGAGGGTGCACTATAAAGGAGGGTTGTTTGGGCTACCTGACCTCTCCCCCCTTGAATGTCACATCCGCGGTGGGTACTCGGGCGGAGCATGAAGTTGGTGGAGTTGTTTGGGTCGTGTCGGAGCGTCAAGCGGGCGACTGTGTGGCTTAACGCCAGTAACTGGGTTTAGTACAACTTTCGTGCTTCGCTGCTTTGCCAGCGTTGGTCCGACTGCCGCATAGCTGAGCATGGTCAGAGGCTCGGGGTCTCGGTATGGCGCTACGCATTGCTTTTCGGGTCCTCACGGCGTGCCCGCCTCCTCCTCCAGTCAGAACTATACTGTGAAACTGATGCGTGATAATGTTTTGTCATGCTGATTGTAAATGAAGAAACGACGGAAATGTGAAACTTGGACTGAAAGAAACCACATGAATGTCAAGGATTTTATTTAATGTGACAACCTGTCCCTCTATTGCTGTCAAATAAATGTCAGTCAGTTTAGCTTACCTAAGTACTTTTGTTAATTTGGGTGTTATGCCCATGGCGTTGTTGGTCTCTCCACGAGCGTGGCTTAGCTCCCATTGCCCGCTCGTTTTGCCACACATAGTTTGTATTTTTTCCAGTGAATGTGAAAAAATACATTCACTGGACACAAAAAGCAGTGAATTTGCAGATTTGTACTGTATCTGTACTTTACTTGAGTACTACAAATCTGGTGAGTTTTTATTTTGACTTCTTACATTTTTCAAGAACTATCTTACTTACACATTAGTTACTTTATGAGCTCATAATCAGTAGTTTTCTTTTTACATCCCAGGTCGTGTATCAGAGGTTTGAGAACAACTTAACAAGTGAAAATGGCCCAAACTTCATAATTTCTAACAATGACATATTTATCCAGTCGGATGAATTATAATAAATCACTGTAAAGGCCATCGCTCACTCCACACCTAACTAACTTTGTCTGGTTGAGATGGTTTTACTTGACGGCCCTAAATAATATGACTTGTTTTGAGATGTGTTTGTCTTGTTTCAATACACGTGTTTCTTCATTCAAGCCACATTATTTGCCAAAGACATTTTTACTCACCTCAGCAGCAAATTTGATTCAAGCTCAAATCTCTTGTAATCCGTCAGAAATGTCTCGAAGCAAGAGAAGTAACCTGGAGTGGCACTGATCTTGTGTGGGTGTGAATGTGTGAGGACGTCTGCTCCACGCTGGATCTTTCATTAAACAGGGATTAGAGCTGGCATCAGGCCGTGTGTCTGTGGCGGATCACAGCAGCTCTGCCAGGGTTACTCCTACTACACCTTTACTCAGGGAATGTGTCAGAAGATGATGAATACTTGTCTTCTAACTGACACGAATGCACCTGGGATACGTAAGGATGGTGTGTGAAATGTAGTTAGCTCCGCCTCGTACCAAAACTGTCACAAGTGAACTGGTAGAGTGGCATTTCCAGTCTTACAAACTTTAGTTCAGTAGCTAAATATCCAAACGTTTTTTTCCCCTCTGTTGTTGCATTTATGACAACTTTAGAACACATGTGATAGTCAGACTCTCGCATACTTATTATTATTTATTTATTTATTTATTTATTTTAAAAGGGGACCATGTACAATTAGAACATACTGTAATTGTTGCCATTTGATGCCTTGTACCAGAGTTAGCCTGAGGCTAGTTTACATCTGCAGTCATGGCAGGGAAAGGAACAGCCCACAAACACTGATCCTACACACAGTAAATAACATTTACACATATAATAAAATACATAATACACTCCAAACTAGATATGCACCGATCCGATACTGGGATCGAGTATCGGTGCCGATCCAGGAAATTTTGCTGGATCGAGTATCGGCTCCATGATATCGGTTCAGCCGATATCCTAGTTGTGTTTAATTGGACATAATGAGTCTGATTTATGTCTGATGTTGAGCCAGAATGTCTCATAATGTTTGACATTTTATTCTTTATCTCTCTCTTTCTTTCTTCTCTTTTCTTTCTCTCTCTTCTCACTCTCCTCTCTCTTCTCTTTCTCTTTCTTTCTCTCTTTCTTCTCTCTACTACTCTCTTGTCTCTACTACTCTGTCTTCTCTTCTTTCTTTCTCTCTCTCTCCTCGTGCTCTCTCTCTTTCTTCTCTTCTCTCGCTCTCTTTCTCTCTCTCTTCTCTTCTCTCTCTCTCTCCTCGCGCTCTCTCTTTCTTTCTTTCTTCTCTCTCTCTCTTCTCTTTTCTCTCTCTTCTCTTCTTTTTTCTCTCTCTTCTCTTCTTTTTTCTCTCTTTCTTCTCTCTCTCTCTCCCTCCTTGCGCTCTCTTTCTTTCTCTCTTTCTTCTCTTTCTCTCTCTCTTTTCTCTCTCTCTTTTCTCTATCTCTCTCTTTTCTCTCTCTCTCTCTTTCTATCTCCTCTCTTTCTCTCTTTCTCTCTCTTTTCTCTCTCTTCTTCTTAAGTTGTTCAGTTGTGTCTTGCAGTATAAATAACACTTATGATCAAAAGTCTTATGTTTTGAAAAGGACAAAAGAGCTATTTCAGTCGTTACACAAGTATCGGTTGATATCGGTATCGGCAGATGTGTAATTCTAAAGTATCGGGATCGGTATCGGAACTGAAAAAGCTGGATCGGTGCAACCCTACTCCAAACATACATAGAGTTTCTTACAGAGTCAGTAACAGAAATAAAGGACCAACTTTTTTTTAGCTCAGTTTTAAAACCATTGTTTTAATGTATTCAGGCAGCATGTTCCACTCTGTGGTGGCCATCACTGAAAAGGCAGACTGACCACAACTTGAATGAGGGAAAGGTATGATACAGTCATGTAAAGAGGCTATTCTTGTGGATCTCACTGAATTAACACTTCGATAATCCACAAAATCCTTCAAACAGCAGGAGCCAAGCCATTTAAAATTTTGAACACCAGACATGTTGGAAAAAAGTCGGAAATTGTCAAAACTCAAAAGATTATGTTTGGCCAAGATGTTACAATGATGGTGCATTAGAAGTGCTCATTGTCCTCACAGGTGATACAATCGCATCTGTCATTTAACATCTATTCATCTGAGTTCTGCAGAGGTGACAAGTAACTAAGTATTTTTAATCAAATACTGTACTTAACCCTCAGTTCACCCCTCCAAAAACTCACACTCGTATCCGCTAAGCCTGAATGTGGCCTTATTTTACCTTTAACCCTATTTTCATCTTTTCTCTTTCTTTAAAAACTCAGATTCAGAGAACTACTTCTCCTTGACACGTACATGCCAAATATGTGTAATTATTCAAATGTTTTTAACCCTTTATTGTCCTGTAAACATACAAAACACCATTCTACACCATTCTATTGCGTGAAATTGTTTTGTTTGTTTTTCTGTAATGTGAGATTTTGTGTTCCCCTAGTGGCCTTTAGATGTACTCACCTTTACCCACCCATAAAATCAACATACTCTCAACTTTACTTCTACTTTAAAAATTCAGAGAACTACTTCTTCTTGACACGTACATACCAAATATGTATGTAGTTTGTAATATTTTATCCCTTTATTTCCCAGTAACTCGACAAAAGTCCTCAGTTATTCCAGACACAAAAACCTAAACCTAAATAAACACTGCAAAATAAGATTCCAACTGCGATGAGTTGGCCATTTTTAGTAAATTCTAACTTTTTCTGTTTCTCAGCAACAAAAGAAAAAAAAAAAAGTGAAATAGTCGAAATGTGCGTCTTCAAAAATGATTAACCTGAGACCATTTTCAGCTCCATTCAGCAAACACAGACACGATGACATCCAAATGAAAATGTCAAAAACCCCAAAATATAGCCTAGGATGAACAGAGGGTTAAAGGGAACCTATTGTGTGTGTTTTTTTTTATATTTAGTAAGAAACTGTCACATATGCAGATCAGTAATTTACCTTTTGTTCATTGTAAAACACAAAGTTGATCTAAAACAACTTAAAAATAGGAACAGCTTGACTGACTTCCTGTTCAAAACTGCAGATCTGATAAGCCCCGCCTCTTCATTTTAAAATGTACCAGTAACTGTAAAAAGCAATAGATTTTAAATGTATTATTATTGTTGGAAAGTGAATATGGGACAGTTTTGAACCATTTATGCTTCACTTTGAGCGTTAATCTTTTGAATTATAACAAGTAAATACAGACAAGTGGGAGGGGATAGGTGGTAGGTGAGAATGAGGATTTCTGAGCACTTGAGCTGCAGCTGAAGAACAAAACAAGATTACTCAAACATGCAGGAATCAATTCAAATATAACTTTGAGTAAACTAATGATGAAGGAAGGTCATTATAACAAGGTTAAAAACTTAGAAAAGTGAATTGGACATAATAGGTTCACTTTAAGTAGTATTGTGAGTATCTGTACTGTACTTGAGTATCACAAGATCTGGTGACTTTTCACTTTTACTTCTTACGTTCTTCAAGAAATATCTGTACTTTCTACTCCTTAGGGTGAGTTACTCTGTAAACCCATACACATTTTTTTCTTTTTAAAGCCTTTATTTTTGGTATTTCTTCTGGTCCAGATGGTTTTACTTGATGTATCTAGATTATGTGACTTGTTTCGTTGTGTTTTTTTTTTTTTTTTTTGCCTTGTTTCAATACATGTGTTATTTTTTTATGCCAAACATCAGAAAGTCGTTACTTAAAATGAAATAACCTGCCAAATTCTAGATCCATTTTGGCAGTGTGGCTGTACTTTTTGTACTTACATGTGCACAGTGTAAATTCTGGAAGTGAAAAGTCATGTACACAATTCAGTAAAATTAGAAAGTTAGAACTATACTTTGGGACTTTCTGAATGGAGATGAATACATTTTATACCTTAATATGAAAAAAAAATCAGCTGAAGGATGGGTTTCTTCCTTTTCTGACTATGATTCTTCTGCTCTACACACAGCAAATTTGTGTGTTAAAAATAAATCTCGGAGAGTTGATTTGGCTATGCTGAATTTGCTGTGCACCAGTTTAAACCTCACACTGACGAGACGAGAGCTATAACACTATTGACATGGACCACACCTCCCTGAACAGTCCAACATTCACCCAGCAGGTCACGTAAACCAAAACTCACACTGACATTGTGCAATTGCAGGACATGGCGATTGAAAAGCCATAATATTTATCTTTCTGCTTTGTGTCAAGTTGTGAAAAGCAGGTAGATTATTCAAACTTTAAGCAATTTTCTTGTCTGTAAGCAGTTGAAAAATGAGTCTGAATCTAAAGTTCATTAGAGCTGTTGAAGTCGATCACAGACGCAATCAGATTATGAAAAGCAGGTACGCAGGTGAGCTAAATCTGTCGTCATTCAGTTTGAGCTCCACCAGCACCATCAGAAAATATGTTGTTGTAAGCTGTAAGATGGATAGACTGTTTACAGTGCATCTTGTTGCAGCTTGCACATCAGAAAGTCTGAGCGTCTGATCTGAAGTGTGATTCTTACCGCCGGTCTGGGGCCCAAAACCGGGCTGCGGGCCATCTGCTACCGGGCCCCCAAGAGATCTTTAAAAATGTATCATAGTTTATTTTATGTCATAGTCATATACAGAGATGGCTAAAGTACCGAAGTTCACTACTCAAGTAAAAGTACAGTTATCTGTGTAAAAATGACTCTGAAAAAAGTGAAAGTCCTGTTGGAACTCCTTTACTTGAGTAAAAGTACAAAGGTAAAATATTTTAAATGTACTTAAGTAGAAAAGTAAAAAGTACAACCACATTGCTAAAAGTAATGACCTTGTCTTGTTAAAGCGACTTGAATTCAGAATGTTCATATTCATTTTAGTTGTTTTAGTCAGATTCTAATAACATTTTAGTTAGTGTTAGTGTTAGTGTCATATATTTCACTTGTCTCAAGACATTTCTGAGTATTTCAAGAAACTTGAGAGGCAAATTTGAATCTGGGATGAGTAAAAATGTCAAATAGGAATGAATGTATTAAATCAAGGAAGAATCACTTTGAAACAAGTCAAATCTTCTAGATCAGTGTTTCCCAACCAGGGGTACGTGGACCCCAGGGGGTACGCGACCATTTGCCAAGGGTTCTTGGCATGATTGCAGATTTAAAAGAAAGGTAAAATATAAAGTATTGTAATGTGAAAAATGTTATTTTCAGCACATTTTACATATTAAGAGGCAGCAGTTTGACATGAAATACATAAAAACAATAAAATGCAAGGGTTATACATAAACATATATGAGTAAAGATAAAATACCCCAAAAAACATATGACATAGGGGTACTCCGTGTGTTAGATCATGATTAGGGGGTACTCAAGACAAAAAAGGTTGGGAACCACTGTTCTAGATCCATCAAATAAAATCTTAACCACAAACAAATGCCAAAAATAAAGATTCAAATCCAGGTTTTAAGGCCTTTTAACCAATCTGGAGATGCATTTTTTGCAGTGCACAAAGTTGGTTTGTTAGCTTTATAGTGTGAGATGAGATTTACAGTGAATGTATTATAATCCTTTTGTGTTTGAGCTCATAAAGTAACATGTTTTTAAAATGTAGCGAGTAGAAAGTAGAAATATTTCTTGAAAAATGTAACAAGTAAAAGGAAAAGTCATCGGACTTTTTTCATATACAGACACTGAGTAAAAATACTTATACTTAATATAGCACCACTCAACCCAATGAACAGCAAATTCCAGCAATAACAGACACAAAGAAACATACTCAATAATCAGTTGTGTGCATTTAACATTGTTGTAATTGGCACGACCTCAACTGATCTCTGGGAAATATAATTGTGACTGTGCAGATCCTTACAAGTAAAAAGGTCGGGGGTCGCTGATGTAGGCTAATGAGGCCATGTTCAAATGACTGAAGTCCCAGGATATCATCACTGTTGCCTGTGGGTCTAACTCAGGGATGTCAAACAGTTTGACTCCAACTACATGTCCCAGAATACACTGCAGCCTAGCACTGATGAAAGGAGTCTCGAAGGCCAGAATGAATAAAAGCCTAAGGAAACAGTCATTTAAAAAGCTGATATTGTTCAGATGTGACTATAAATCCTAAAATGCACTGGAATACAGCAATATTCCTGACAGAAACACGTTCTCTGCTAACAGCAGCTACGACTCCATCAGAAACAAACACGCTGCTGGACTTTATATTTGTGTTTTTATGGATCCAGCCCCATTAACACGCCCAGTGTGAGTGACAGACGAAGTATCAGAGCAAAGACAACATGGACTTTCACTTCCAAATGCCTCGAGCAAAGCGTAACAAAAAGTTCTACCTTTCTAGTTCTTTGAGGGTGATAAAGCTAATATTTAGCTTTATAACTAAATATTAGATGAAAGTCATTTTCTCCACAGTAATGAGAGCTCTGGTGTTACTTTCTGCATTTGCTTTCATCTAAGGGCCCAGACACACAGCAAGCGACAAAAATGACGTTCGTGAACAAGCGAAACTACAGCCGTGCGTCCACGCATGGGTGGCCACACCGCCAGATGCAGCAGATGCCCCGTGCGCGCCTGTGGTGCGTCAACGCGAGCCACTGACCCTGTGTTTGTCTATGGGAAAGCTGTTCAAGTTTGTCTGTCTGTGTTTCTGCTCTTGTATCAGGTCTATAGTGAAAATAACCACATGAATAGGCTTCTATTTCCCCTCTGGACCGGCTGATCACGGTAAACGCGAGGTTTTCAATAGTAAATATGAAAACTCAAGCAGGCAGTTCTATTGAAGCAGGGCTCCGTCACACAGTCCAGGTCTGTCCCAGGACGTGTGGTGCTGATGGCAAGTACACACATACAACAGTAGAAGCCTGATTTCTCTGTATTCTCTGTATTCTACGCGCGTCAAGCGCCGGGTGGGTGGCTGGTCTCATTGACTTTACATGTTTTCTAAACGATACGCGTGCATCGGGCTATTTTTAACGCGCGTAGGGCTTGCGTACTGTAAAATACGCTTGCAGTGTGTCCCTGGGGTAAGTGTTATAACTTTGTTCTTTTTGTAAATAACATGAGAAAACTGAGGTATACGGTCGTGTGATCATAATGAATTCTACCTGAATCATCCCCTGTCCTTCTCCTGTTACTTTCATGTGTTTTGCGTCGTATTATTCTCATTATTGATCTCACACATGCTGTTTGTTTTAATTTTGAACCTCACATGTGTCTCAGCGTGGATCACGTCTGTATTCACTTCCTGGTTTTGTTTCGCTCTCGGTCAGTTTGATTTATAAAACAAACAAACAAACAAACCGCTCCAGAGACCGACCTCTGCAACCGGACCAGATTTGGACATTTTGGATCAGATCAGAGTTTGTTGAATCGAACAGGCAAACGAATTCTGATCTGAATCAAAAGTGTATTGTGAGTGCAGCCTTAGTCACTAGGTCAAGCCTTCATTGGGGAAATGTGTGCGTAAATGCAACCTGGATTGCTTTCTTATGTGTGTGAAGATAGATTTTTGGGGTGACAAAATAAAAGCGCAATGAAAGAAAACCTTGGAAAATCATGTATTTGTGAAGCTGATGTCATGTTTTCATCTGTCAGGTAGTGATCATAAACCGCTTTCATCCCTGGGCCTTCACGGAGACATATTTTGCATTTTTCCATGTATTTCTTATAAAACTTAAAACAAATCCAAAGTAAGTGCAAAACGCTAAAGTGAATAGGTGGCAGGTGAAAACAGGACTTTCTGAGCGCTGGAGCATCAGTTGCTACAAGATTACTCCAACAGGCAGGAATCAGTCCAAATACAACTGTGAGGAAACTCATGATGATAGACACTGATAACAGATGGTTACACAATAGGTCTCTTAAATTGAATAGGCCTGCCCTAAATATAATTAGATGACGTCAGTAGAAAATTAATTGACATCAAGGAAAAGCATAGAACTAAGTCTTGGCCCACCTCCTAATGTAACTGTAGACTGTCCTGGGCCCTGGGGAAAGTGGTCCCCTTTAGCCCCGCTGTCCTCCAGCCCTGTCCAGCAGCATCCACCAGCCCGGCTCCAGCTGCCACTCACAGGCCCGCGAGCCCACTCAAACTATCCCAAGAATCCGGCCTTTTCCGAGGGTATTTTAGCCGGCTGTTTCCCCGCGGACTCTCGGAATAGTCTGCTGCTTGTGCCGCTTGACTCGGCCGGACCGGAGTTTCCATGATGTCACTGCACCTGTCAGAGCTGGAGGTTTTATCAGAGAGACAACAAAGCAGCTTGGTAACATCACAGTTAGAGAAGAAAATGGTCCTTCACAATTTACAGTGTTTTCAACCACATTTATAAAAACAATGAGCTGCTGTACATCAGATCTGAACCTAATAATACCTTTGAATGTTGCATGAGTAAAGTCTCATTGTGTCGCCATGGTAATCGATTCTTCGTCGTTACTTTTAACAGTTCTTACAGATGCACTGTGTAACTTTTATATAAACATAGACTTAATGAGTATGATATAAGACCTCCTTAAGAATTTGCCTAATACCAGACCGGACAGCATCAAACCATCTAATTTTGCATGTTGAAGTGAATTTTGACGCAGAATATTTTCAAAGCTGATGCACCAAAAGCGTCCAAAATGCAACGCACGTCAAGGCGTCGGTGGACAGTCAGTGGACAATTTTTACGACCCAACGCGCTTCTTTGTGTTCCCGCTTTTATTGCAAAAGGTTGGGTTTTTTCCACATAGACAGATCACACTGCCTTTATAAAACACCCGACAGCACAACTTTCTCCTCCTCCTGGTAGTTCTTGTACTCCTCGAAAGCTACGTCGTACCGAAGCGGTTTAAACACGGCAACGAGCATGTAAATAGACCCATGTGAGTGCATTGTCAGTCCAGATCATGTCATCTTGTATTTTCCCCAGATTTTCAGAGCAACAAACAACCAAGCCTTTGAAAAAAGTTATTAAAAGACTAAACAGGCCTCCTTTGCCCTTGATGTGAGAGGAGAACAGCAGCGTGTCACTACGTCACAGGAGAGTTCATCAGCGCCTAACTCGGACGTCTCCGCCTGATGAGGCCAAAGCGTCCGCCGCAGGTTTGAGCGTCTACTTTGCGAGACGCCCGAACAATCGAATTTCAATGCACTAGACACCAATTCGCAAATACGCTGGACTCTCAAGACGCACACTTAACATGTACACTGGACACTTTGGATGCTCCCACGCTGACCAGTCTGAACGCAGCATAGTACAAATTGTATTTATTTATTTTTTACTGTGCTGTTTTTTAGCACCAAATACATGTATTGAGCTGTTGTTTGGCCTGGTAGAGACCCTCCTCTTGTATGTTTCGATGAAAAGATGTTCCTATTGCATGTATAGATGTTTTTCACATCATGGCATCCCCATTCAGAAGGTCCCAAAGCATGAATTTAACTTTCTCTTTCTACTGAATTGTGTAGTTGACTATTCACTTGTAGAAATATTGCTTATATATTAAATCATTGTATTTGTCAGGAATCAACAGCTCTATTGTCTTATGTACAACTCTGGGGGCAAGCTATCATAAGTACTTGTACTTGCTTCTTTTGAGCTTTACGCAAACTTGAATGTAAATGTCTGTTTGCTTGTCTGACTATATTGTACCAGCTCAAATAAAACATTCATTCATTCATTCAGAAAGTCACACAGTGCACTTTTAGTCTGCACTCTTTAAAACAAACCGATCAGACACCAGTTCCAGCCTCCTTGTCACGTTATGACTCAAGTGGTCTTATAAAGGCTTATGTTTACAGTACCATTGAGTTGAATGATGCAGCTTTAGATATCCTGGATATTCCTGTGGTTCCCTGATGAGGAGCGCTTGAGTCTAGAGAACACACAGGACACAGCAGCAGCAGCAGGACCCGGTCTATGTGTGGACAAGAGTCAGAGAGAACCAAGACACACTAAATGCATATTACTTTAAGGGCCTGATTTATCAAGCCAGGTGCTAAATTGCAAAAATAAAACAAATCATGTTATTAATGAGCACTTTACACAAACTTTAATATTGGAAGATGCACATACAACAAACTAAACAAAACAGTTATGGACCATCTCAAATTCTGCATCTTTAGTGTGTGTGAGAGAAAAATATCATCTCTGCCAAGGTTTTGCTCCAGCTAACTTGTTTTACACATGAGCAAATGTTTGATAAATCTGACCCTAAGTGTGCAATCCTATTGGTTCAAACAGCAAATGCATTAAAGAACTAAAAATGTGTGTTTAATATCATCCAGAGACAACAAAACTGATATGTCACAATGCCCTCAGAATTATGACATCCACAGTTAAAGACTTGTGAATCTAATGTCAAACTTTTACAGTCCAGGCATCCAGATACACCAAAAGTCATCTATACAGTTAGAAAGTTAAAACTATACTTTGAGACTTTCTGAATGGAGATGCTTTAGTTGTCTCTGCTTCGGTAGAAAATAGTTTCACATTATGTAGATTGTTCGACGACTGTTACCTAACAACAAGACAAAATCCAGGATTTAAGAGTCGTTCAAATATGCAAAGACATGTTAATCCAGCATCTGACTTCCAATTAGGCACAGGAGTCGAACCAACCAGCAGTGGGATGGGTTTAAAGCAAAAAAAAGTCGTCATCTGCACTAAAATCGTCTTAAAACTATATTAACGTGACATGATGAATGACTTGTTTAATTTTTCTTTGACATTAGTGTGAGTTATTTACAGTTTCACACTGATATATATATATACTGTATAATATTTTTTTCTTTTCACCTACATTGTCTTACCTTAAGAGGAAAAGTCGTTGGGTTCACGTCTTCTTGTGCAGAATGGGCTCTATATAACTCCTGTAAATAGCCCTTCTGGAGCATGTGTGTGAAAAAGCATTCTTCACTGCTGAGTGTGAAACCACCGGGTCAGATTTACACCTTTTATCAGGGCTGAGTGGATGTGTGTGACAGGTGCAGAGCAGGAGCAGACAGATGAGGTCCTCCCACAGCCCTCCATCAGCTCAGGCCCAAAAAGAGCAAAGACAGTTCTCCACCTGCTTGTCTCCAGGGAGATGGAGCTGCTGCCAAGAAAGTTCCACAGTGTTACCAACAAATTATGAATGTTTTTGTATTCTAAAGATAATTTGATTGGATGTTTCAGAAATATGTTTGGGAAATTCATTCTGTCTACTTTAGGGATGGGACGATTCACTTAAGTCACAATTCGATGAAGCCACTGTTGTTATTGCTCAGAACACTTGAACAGTAAACAGTCACATTTAGAGGTCCACCCATCAGTTTTAACACAGCATAATAATACACATTCAGTCAGGTCTTGCAGACGTTCTGTTTCTTCAAACAGCGTAGCTATTATTGTTTGTGATATACAACTATATAGTGTGTGTAGGTCTGTGGCTGTGTGAACAAAATGGAACGATTCGGGTCTTTTGATTTAATCGTTAATACTTTGAACTTACTCCAACGAAGTTTATTTTGATTAAGTGTATGACTTTTTACAGATAAGACAGTTGTCATAAACTATTACCTCGTACTTGACAGATTGGGCGACAGGACGTCCTCCTTCCTCAGAGGTGACATCTTCTGCTCCGGCCTGGTGGTCTCTGGAGAAGTGTGTGAGCTAAGGTGGAAGCTCCCTCGTCTCTGTTGATGGTCTGTGAGCTCTGCTTCCTGATTACAAGAGTCTCTTGCATCTCATAGTTTAAGAATACAATGTCTTAAAGAAGACCTATTGTGATTTTTCCGTGTATTTAGTAAGAAACTACGGCACATGCAGATCAATAATTCACATTATATTTATTGTAAAACACAAAAATGATTTAAAACGACTTAGAAATAGAAACAGGTCCATTGACTTCCTGTTCAAAACTGCAGATCTAATAAACTCCACCTCTTCATTGTAAAAATGTAACTTACATAAGCCACAGATTTTAAATGACCATTTATTGTTGTTACCTTACATGTTTTACTCGTCATCTGAATTTTAGAGTAATTGCAATTGATTGATTTATTTTTTTTTTTTTTTTTATTTCGAGTTTAGTGCCAAAGAAATTTACAATGTTTACTACATATTCATTCATAAATACAGAATAGCACGACTCTCGAAAAGGAGTGGGCAGAAGACTAGCTTATGTTAACACACCCCATGTATGTAAGTAAATACACACAAGTGGGTGGAGATATGTGGTAGGTGAAGATGGGGATTTTCTGAGCACTGGCGCATCAGCTCCAGGTCAGTATAAGATTCCTCAAACATGCATGAATCAATCCAAATACAACTTTGGCTAAACTAATGATGAGAGAACACAAGAGACACATTACAACTTCAGATTCATGTTCGAGTTTAGAGCTGATTATCAGAAGAAAGTCATACACTGAGACGTTCCAGAAGGTTTGTGTTTGGCAGCTTATGCTAGGTTCATTTTGTGATGTTAAAATGCCTAGAACTGTTCTAACATGTTTGTGAATACACTATAACATTTTTAGCTCCTGCACATAAGAAGGGCCAGGAACTGCGGAGGCCACTTTGTGGACCAATAGAGCTCCTGCTCCGGGACAAGTACTCTTCTTTTACTCCCAGAATGTGACGTCACACAATTGTTTGAGACGTTCTCGGTGCAAGTTGTAGCTCTGCATGATGCACCACAACATCAGTAAAGTTAGTCTCTGAAAATAATGTTTTCGAGTTTGCTGATGGTGATGAGCCAGCTGTCGAGAACAGTGGCTTTTGACTGTATGGATGCAACTTTTACTCAGGCTGGTTTTATTGTCTTAAATATTAACAAATGGATATGTTTATATAAATATGAAGCCTGCTTCTGCATTTTGATGGTCTGGATCTTGATCTTCGATAGTTTTATTGACATAAGTTGGCCACATACCACTTAATTGCCTACTGACTAATTCATGCCTACTGGTGTAAAATGATATTATATTGATTGATCAGACAATTTAATATAATTGTGGGCATTGGACTTTGATAACTGGCAAAGTATTGACCATAGAACCTCCAAAGAAGTGAGTCAGGAGCCTCCCTCACACTTACAGGATCCTACCCCCCCTCCCTCCTCACACCTCCCGGGGCCCATCCATCACCTCCGTCTGGGTCAGAGAAAACAGTCTGCTGTGGACGGGGCTGTGTTAACATAAATGAGATATTTCAGCTCCAGGTCACAGAACAGTGAGGCGTCTGTCAGAAAACAATACTTTGTGCTAATATCCTCCCACGTGTGCTGGTGGAGTTATTACATGAACGTACGGCTCCTTCAGGAGGAATGTTACACAGAAGCACCAGAACATCTGCTCTTCAGCAACACTGCAAAAGTATCTGTCTGACCCGGATCTGTTCGAAGAGAATTTGGCTTAAAATAGGAACCATAACCTTCTTGCTGTGAGGCAACTTGTTTCCACGTGTTAGTTTTAAGACATTTGGGCAGAGTGTGGTAGAGTATCTGTGACAGACTTGATAGATACATGGAATCATATTTAAACCAGACCACAGTGAACAGGATTACTACTTTGAGCGTTTTCACTGAGATTGGCTTTTTAAATGAGGTTTGTAGTTGTATTTTGTCCAGCAAATATGACATAGATGTGAATCCACAACTGTTACCTGGTAAATCCATTGTAAATGTGGCCAAAACCCACATGCCACAGATGCCTCACCAGAACATGGGAGAAAAATACTTCATGTCTATATTCCTTACTTACTTACTTACTTGTCGTGTTTTTTATAAGAAAAATCATTTGTATTGGTCGTATGTGTTTGATTTCTCATGATTTTCATTGAGTTTTGTGGTTTCACATCTCCAAAGCTTCAGGACTGGCAGATATAAGTCAGCGCTGAGGCTCGTCTCACTCACACTTGCGCAGACACACAATGAACTGCGCATTCGATCAGCGCAGGCACCCACTGTTTGTGCACAAAAAACGATTGTGTTTGTATGAACTTTTTCTCTTGTGAAAGAAAAAGTTGAAAGAGAATATAATACAAACGTGAGCGCTTTTAGTGAGTTCATTTGACAGTACAAAGCCGAGGTGAGGCAAGCCCACCACAGCTCTTACTCTCTACAACCAAAATACGATTCTAAGTTTAAACGTGTCTGTTAAGCTTCACTTAAACAAATCTATAAATCATCACAAGCATCATCATGATCTGTTCTCCAGTACAGAGGGAGCTTCGGTCAACGTCACATGCTTTATGCAGAAAGAGCCGGTCTCCATCTGCTTAGCGGGAGAAACTTCTTTGATAAAAACAACGAAACAGGACGAGAGCAGCTGTTTGGATCAGGTCTGGACCGGTCTGACAGAGGTCTGTCTCCTGAAGCTTGAGACACTGTTTTTCTCAACGTTTTTTTATCTGAATCTAACTTTTATTGGTTGATTCAGCAGCAGAACTGTTGCTTTCTCACCGTGATAAACTCTTGTAGTTCGTTGACAACACCTTTTCGACCTGTTTCCACTGTTTGTGTCTATGAGTGGCAGCTCTTTCTGCAGGTCGGGTGCACGTGCATTGGCCCCTGTGGAGATAAACAAAAAAAATTCCTCTATAGGTCTCTTGCAGTAGAGGAGCGTCAGCTTTCATTTGAAACTCACAACACTTTTCTCATTTAATTTTGTATAGAGACAAAAAACTCACATGAGATTATATATTTATATTGTGCCAACTTTCATACACAGGACTGGTATACAGGGCTTAATTTGAGCCGGAACAAGCCGGAATAAGATCCGGGAACTCTCGAGGGGCATTCCGGCTACAGTTGTGTCTGCTCCGGTGAACACTTTCTAATAAGTCTTACTTCTATGAGACACGGCTCTGTTCCTCTCTCGTCTGTCATTCACAGTAAACGCTTATATTTGTGGGGAAGACGGAGTCGCAAACTGATTGGTTAAAAGCGAAACTGACAGGAAAATTGACCAATCAGAAGCAGCGCAGGCGGGTTTAAGACTTTTCATTGGTTCCAGGCGAGCCGCGCTCTTGTATCTTCTTCTAAAACAGGAAGAAGATACAACATCGTCTAAGTGGATTTTGTGAATATTTGTTGTTATTTGCGACTCGTTTTGATGGATTAAAAGCAGTCTTTTGTGTCACATGTGTTTGGAGTGTCACATGTGTTTGGAGTGTCACGTGTGTTTGGAGTGTCACGTGTGTTTGGAGTGTCACATGTGTTTGGAGTGTCACATGTGTGTTTGGAGTGTCACATGTGTTTGGAGTGTCACGTGTGTTTGGAGTGTCACATGTGTGTTTGGAGTGTCACGTGTGTTTGGAGTGTCACGTGTGTTTGGAGTGTCACGTGTGTTTGGAGTGTCACATGTGTTTGGAGTGTCACATGTGTGTTTGGGAGTGTCACATGTGTTTGGAGTGTCACATGTGTGTTTGGAGTGTCACGTATGTTTGGAGTGTCACATGTGTTTGGAGTGTCACATGTGTGTTTGGAGTGTCACATTGTTTGGAGTGTCACATGTGTTTGGAGTGTCACACGTGTGTTTGGAGTGTCACGTGTGTTTGGAGTGTCACGTGTGTTTGGAGTGTCACATGTGTGTTTGGAGTGTCACGTGTGTTTGGAGTGTCACGTGTGTTTGGAGTGTCACGTGTGTTTGGAGTGTCACGTGTGTGTTTGGAGTGTCACATGTGTTTGGAGTGTCAAGAGTGTTTGGAGTGTCACATGTGTTTGGATGTCACATGTGTTTGGAGTGTCACATGTGTTTGGAGTGTCACATGTGTTTGGAGTGTCACATGTGTTTGGAGTGTCACATGTGTTTGGAGTGTCACATGTGTGTTTGGAGTGTCACGTGTGTTTGGAGTGTCACGTGTGTGTTTGGAGTGTCACATGTGTTTGGAGTGTCACGTGTGTTTGGAGTGTCACATGTGTTTGGAGTGTCACGTGTGTGTTTGGAGTGTCACGTGTGTTTGGAGTGTCACATGTGTTTGGAGTGTCACATGTGTTTGGAGTGTCACGTGTGTTTGGAGTGTCACATGTGTGTTTGGAGTGTCACATGTGTTTGGAGTGTCACATGTGTTTGGAGTGTCACATGTGTGTTTGGAGTGTCACGTGTGTTTGGAGTGTCACATGTGTTTGGAGTGTCACGTGTGTTTGGAGTGTCACGTGTGTTTGGAGTGTCACATGTGTGTTTGGAGTGTCACATGTGTTTGGAGTGTCACATGTGTTTGGAGTGTCACGTGTGTTTGGAGTGTCACGTGTGTTTGGAGTGTCACATGTGTTTGGAGTGTCACATGTGTGTTTGGAGTGTCACATGTGTGTTTGGAGTGTCACATGTGTTTGGAGTGTCAAGATGTCACATGTGTTTGGAGTGTCACATGTGTTTGGAGTGTACACATGTGTTTGGAGTGTCACATGTGTTTGGAGTGTCACATGTGTTTGGAGTGTCACATGTGTTTGGAGTGTCACATGTGTTTTGGAGTGTCACGTGTGTTTGGAGTGTCACATGTGTTTGGAGTGTCACGTGTGTGTTTGGAGTGTCACGTGTGTTTGGAGTGTCACATGTTGTTTGGAGTGTCACATGTGTTTGGAGTGTCACGTGTGTTTGGAGTGTCACATGTGTGTTTTGGAGTGTCACATGTGTTTGGAGTGTCACATGTGTTTGGAGTGTCACATGTGTGTTTGGAGTGTCACGTGTGTTTGGAGTGTCACATGTGTTTGGAGTGTCACGTGTGTTTGGAGTGTCACATGTGTGTTGGAGTGTCACATGTGTTTGGAGTGTCACATGTGTGTTTGGAGTGTCACATGTGTTTTGGAGTGTCACATGTGTTTGGAGTGTCACTGGTGTTTGGAGTGTCAATGTGTTGGAGGTCACATGTGTTTGGAGTGTCACATGTGTTTTGGAGTGTCACATGTGTTTGGAGTGTCATGTGTTGGGTGTCACATGTGTTTGGAGTGTCACATGTGTTTGGAGTGTCACTGTGTTTGGAGTGTCAATGTTTTGGAGTGTCACATGTTTTTTGGAGTGTCACAATGTGTTTGGAGTGTCACATGTGTTTGGAGTGTCACGTATGTTTGGAGTGTCACATGTGTTTGGAGTGTCCCGTGTGTTTGGAGTGTCTCATGTGTTTGGAGTGTCACATGTGTTTGGAGTGTCACGTGTGTCACATGTGTTTGGAGTGTCACGTGTGTTTGGAGTGTCACATGTGTTTGGAGTGTCACATGTGTTTGGAGTGTCACGTGTGTTTGGAGTGTCACATGTGTTTGGAGTGTCACATGTGTGTTTGGAGTGTCACATTGTGTTCGGGTGTGTTGGAGGTGTCACTGTGTTTGGAGTGTCACATGTGTTTGGAGTGTCACATGTGTTTGGAGTGTCACGTGTGTTTGGAGTGTCACGTGTGTTTGGAGTGTCACGTGTGTTTGGAGTGTCACGTGTGTTTGGAGTGTCACATGTGTTTGGAGTGTCACATGTGTGTTTGGAGTGTCACGTGTGTTTGGAGTGTCACGTGTGTTTGGAGTGTCACATGTGTTTGGAGTGTCACATGTGTGTTTGGAGTGTCACATGTGTTTGGAGTGTCACATGTGTTTGGAGTGTCACATGTGTGTTTGGAGTGTCACGTGTGTTTGGAGTGTCACGTGTGTTTGGAGTGTCACATGTGTGTTTGGAGTGTCACATGTGTGTTTGGAGTGTCACATGTGTGTTTGGAGTGTCACATGTGTTTGGAGTGTCACATGTGTTTGGAGTGTCACATGTGTTTGGAGTGTCACGTGTGTTTGGAGTGTCACGTGTGTTTGGAGTGTCACGTGTGTTTGGAGTGTCACGTGTGTTTGGAGTGTCACGTGTGTTTGGAGTGTCACATGTGTGTTTGGAGTGTCACATGTGTTTGGAGTGTCACATGTGTTTGGAGTGTCACGTGTGTTTGGAGTGTCACGTGTGTTTGGAGTGTCACATGTGTTTGGAGTGTCACATGTGTTTGGAGTGTCACATGTGTTTGGAGTGTCACGTGTGTTTGGAGTGTCACGTGTGTTTGGAGTGTCACGTGTGTTTGGAGTGTCACGTGTGTTTGGAGTGTCACGTGTGTTTGGAGTGTCACATGTGTTTGGAGTGTCACATGTGTTTGGAGTGTCCGTGTGTTTGGAGTGTCACATGTGTGTTTGGAGTGTCACGTGTGTTTGGAGTGTCACGTGTGTTTGGAGTGTCACGTGTGTTTGGAGTGTCACGTGTGTTTGGAGTGTCACATGTGTTTGGAGTGTCACGTGTGTTTTGGAGTGTCACATGTGTTTGGAGTGTCACATGTGTTTGGAGTGTACGGGGCGATAAAGAGGTGAGAACCAGCGCGGATACAGCGGTCGCAGTTTCTCGTAAGTGCAACTAACTTCACTGTGTTACTTTAATGTGTATTTTAGCGTCACGTTTGATGTATGAGAACCGTGTAAAGACTGTTTGTGACCTGTGTCTCCTGTGTAAAAGCTGTTTGTCCTGCGTTGTTGTGGTGACAGACTTGTGGAGAGTCAGATATGATGCCGAGGCAGTGCTGAGCTGCAGGACGAGCGTGTGTGGGAGGGCTACTTGTTGCTGTGGATCAGATTTAGGTGCGCTGATTTCTGTCAGAAATAATGAAAATCTCTGTGTGACGTGTAAAAAAACGTGTAACACAGACATAATTACTTTTATATCGTTTAAAACCGAGTAGGGTGGACAGTTGGGTTGTATTTTAGCATTTCTAAGCCTCTATGTTCACTTATTGTGTGCGCTCCGGTAAAGGTTCGACCTTGTCTGGAGCCCAGTCGAAAACCCACATTTTGTTCCGGCAACAGTTGATTTACAAATTAAGCACTGCTGATATATAAAGGAAATAAAAAGGACTCTTGAACTGCAAGTAAGCACAAGACCTAGTGCACTGTTCCAGCAGCTGTAAACCTCACAGCACGTCACAACATCAATAAATACAGACAAGTGGGCGGGGACAGGTGGCAGGTGAAAACAGAGATTTTCTGAACCGCGGAGCATCAGCTACAGAACAATACAAGATGCCTCAAACACGCAGGAATCAGTTCAATCACAACTGTGAGCAAGCTAACGATGAGAGAACGCCGCTCCGCTCAGAAAAGTGGAATTCGTACAATCTGCCAAGTCTGAGAAAACTGATTAAACAATGTACCTCCAGCACAACTGTCGTCCAATCAGAAACAGCTCCGAGAGGCCTCACCAGTCGTTGGATTATTAGTTTGGCATCGACTTAAAGAGACAATAACGAGCAGAGCACCTGACCTGCTTTTGGATGTAGAACAGGCTGAGTTCTGCAGGACCCCCAGTGGACTCGCCCCCCCGACAGACCCCCCCCCCCCCCACACACACACACACACACACAGACCCCCCCCCACACACACCCTGCTGCTGCTGCTGCTGCTGCTGGCATCTGTGTAACGCCTGGCACTACAAACAGCCCTGGAACTCTTCAAAACGCTTTACCTCATGAGAATGTGAGAGTGATAAAAGAAGTGTGGAGCAGGTGAGAGAGAAGGGAGGAGGGGAAAGAGAGAGAGAGAAGAGAGAAACAGAGAAGGGAGGAGAGGAAAGAGAGAAAGAGAGGAGAAACAAGAGAAGAAAGGAGAGGAAAGAGAAAGAGAAGAGAGAAACAAGAGAAGGGAGGAGAGGAAAGAGAGAGAGAGAAGAGAAAAAGAGAAGGAGGAGGGGAAAGAGAGAAAGAGAGGGGTGGGGAAAGAGGAGAGAGAAGGGAGGATGGGGTAGAGAGAAAGAGGGGGGTGAGGAAAGAGGAGAGAGAAACGGTAGAGAGAAAAAGAGGGATGAGGAAAGAGGAGGGAGGAGGGGGAAAGAGAGAAAGAGAGGAGGGGGAAAGAGAGGGGTGGGGAAAGAGGAGAGAGAAGAGAAGAGGGAGAAGAGAGAAAGAGAGGGGTGAGGAAAGAGGAGAGAGAAGGGAGGAGGGGAAAGAGAGAAAGAGAGGAGAGAAAAAAGAGAAGGGAGGAGGGGAAAGAGAGAAAGAGGGCGTGGGGAAAGAGGAGAGAGAATGGATGAGGGGAAAGAGAGAAAGAGAGGGGTGAGGAAAGAGAAGAGATAGAGGAAGGAGGGGTAGAGAGAAAGAGAGGGGTGAGGAAAGAGGAGAGAGAAGGGAGGAGGGGAAAGAGAGAAAGAGAGGAGAGAAAAAAGAGAAGGGAGGAGGGGAAAGAGAGAAAGAGGGGTGGGGAAAGAGGAGAGAGAATGGATGAGGGGAAAGAGAGAAAGAGAGGGGTGAGGAAAGAGAAGAGATAGAAGGAAGGAGGGGTAGAGAGAAAGAAGGGATGAGGAAAGATGAGAGAGAGGGGAGAAGGGGGTAGAGAGAGGGATGAGGAAGAGGAGAGAGGGAGGAAAGAAAGGAGAGAAAGAGAGAGGAAAGGGAGATGGATAAGAAAGAGATAGAGGAAAATAAAAGAAAGACAGAGAAGAGGAAAAAGAGAATGATGATTGGGATGGAGAAAGAGGAAAGAGAGGAGAGAAGTGACAAAACATGTAGACAGAGAAAGAGAAGATGAGATGAGAAAAGAGGTAGGAGACAGGTGAGAGTAAATGGGGAAATAAAGAAGAAGAGAGAAGAGAATAATGGTGTAAAGGGGATAGATAGAGAGAGAGAGAGAGAGAGGGAGAGAAGGTGGAGCGAGAGAGAGGGTGTGGCAAAGAGCAAGAAAAGGGTAGAAAATGAGAGCAAAGAAATTATGCAGAAAAAGGAGAGAGAGAGAGTAGAAAGAGATGGAGAAAAAAGAGAGAAAGATGGGTAAAAGAGAGAGAAGGGAAGGGGTGAGGGCGGGTCAAAAGACAGTGCTTGAGAGTGAGGAAAGAAAAAATGAAAAGAAAAAAAGAAAGAGATGGGAGAGGGCTGGAGAGGAGAGAAAGAGTGGTAGAGAGAGAGGAGACTGGGGAAAGAGAAAAAGAAAATAGAAGAGAGAAGTGAGAGAGGCTGGCATAAAAGGAGAGAGAAATGGAGAGATGCTGTAAAAGTAACAGGGCAGATTATTAGAATGTCAGTAAAGTTTTGTCCATTAAACTCATCTAGTGAGTTTTTGTTATTCTCTCTTTTATTTCTCCTCTCTTCCACCGCTCTTGTCTTATGTCTCTCTCTTCTTTCACTTTCCTCTCTCTGCTTCACACTTTCTCTGTCCCTCTCTCTCATTTACTCTCTCCTCTCTCTCTTTCCTCTTTTTTCTCTCTCATCTCTTTCTCCTCCCTCTCTTTCTTTCTGTCTCACTTTTTCTTTCCCCTTCTCACTTTTCTCTCCTTTCTCTCCTTTTTCTCTACTCTATCTCTTTTTCTCATTTCTCTTCTTTTTCCTCTTCTCTTTTTTCTCTCGCTCTTCTCTTTTTCTTCTTTCTCTCTCTTCTCTCTCATCTCTATATTTTCTCTCCTCTTTTATTCCCCACCATTCTGTCTCTCTCCCCCTCTCTCTTTTCCTCCCCTATCTCTTTTTCTTCTGAATCTTTTTTCTCTTTTTCCTCTTCTCACTCTTTCTCCTCTCTCATTTCTCTCTCTTTTCCCTCTTATCTCTTCTTTCTCTTTTCTTTTCTCTCTCTCTTTTCCCTCATTTTTCATCTCTGCAATCTTTCTTCCCCTCTCTCCTGTCTCTCTCGCCCTCTCTCTTCCTGTCCCTCTCTCTTTTTCTTCTCTTTTTTCTTTCTCTCCTCTCTCTCTCTTTCTTCTCTCCCTCTTTTTCTCACTACTAACCTCTCTTTTCATTCTTTTTTCTATCTCTCTCTCTCTTTCTCTCTCTTTATTATAACTTAAAAGTTTGAGTTGAAAATCTTTGACTCACATTGTTAAGTTACACCAACACAAAGATTTCAGTTCATTGAACTAACTGACTTTTTAAAAAGAGAGACGGAGAAGTGAGAAAGGATAGAGAGAGGAAGAGAGGAGAGAAATGGAGGAGAGAGGAAGAAGGGAAGAGAAAAGTAGAAAAGAAATCTTTGATAATGTTCGATTTTAAGTTAGGAGAGAGAGAGAGAGAGAGAAGGGATGAGAGAGAGAAAAGTGTGAGGGAGAGAGAGAGAGAGAAGAGAGGGAGAGAGAGAAAGAAAGGGATGAGAGAGAGGGAGAAGAGGAGTGAGTGAGGGAGAAAAAGGGAAAAGAGGAAAGAGAGGAGAGAAAGAGAAGAAACAAGAGACAAGAGAGAGAGACAGACAGCGAAGGAAGAGCAAGAGAGGAAGAAAGGAGAGAGAGAAAAATAATGAGAAAAGAGAGAGGTGAGAAAGAAGAGGTTGAGAGAAAGAGAGGAGAGAAGTAGAGAGAGTGAGAGAGACAGAATGGTGTGAGGGAGAGAAAAAAGGAGGAGAGATGGAGAGAGAAAGGGATGAGAGAGAGAAAAGTGTGAGGGAGAGGAGAGATGAGAGAGAGAAGAGAGGGAGAGAGAGAAGGGATGGGAGAGAGAGGAGAGAGAAGAAAAGAGAGAGTGATAGAGAAAGGGATGAGAGAGAGAAGAGGAGTGAGTGAGAGAAGGAGGAAAAGGGAAAAGAAGAAAGAGAGGAGAAACGGGTAAGAGAGAGAACAAGAGAGAGAGACAGACAGAGAAGGAAGAGCAAGAGAGGAAAGAAAGGGCGAGAAATAAAGAGAGAGAAAAACTGACATAAAACTTTAAGGCAGAAACAGCACTCACATGTTTAAGTTAAACTGTCTTCTATTTTTTAGAGTGTAGAGACTGAATAAAGAGAGAAACAGGGAGCAGAGGAAAGGCAGTAAAAGAGAGAGAGAGAGAGACAGAAGGAATAAGAGAGGTGGATGTGTTCTGTCTCTGGAGCACAGCAGCTCTCTCTCTCTAATGGCTGTAATGAGAGATATTAGCTCCGATATGATAAGAACAAAGTGTTCTGTAAACATCTCTCTGGTTTCTCCTCCGTCTGTCTCTCTCTCTCTCTCTCTCTGTCTGCCTCCGGAGGTCCTGCCAGATCCCTATCAGCCTCCAGGACCTGTGATAGGCGCAGGTGAGCCTCGTGTTGGTCATAATTCGAGCGTGAAATTGCTCACATATTCATTCATCATGCGAGCTCGGGCTCTGACGGCCCCAACCATGACCTCAGTCCACAACAAGAGCATTTGTTATTTACGCAACAAGTGAGTGAGGGCCAGGCTGTTTGTGGTGAGAGAGCTTTGGGTTTGGGATGGAGAAATAACAGGCGGGCGAGTGAGAGATAAAAGAAATAAAAGAAACTGTTTAATAGTACGCAAAAGATTTTCTTATGATGTTTCAAATCAAATAGAATAGAGGTGTACACTGTAAAAACAGAAAGACAGCGAGAGAGAGAAAGAGAGGGGAGAGAAAAGAGAAGAGAGAGAAGACAGGAGAGAGAGAGAGAGGGAGAGAAAGAGGAGAAGAGAGAGAGGAGAGAAAGAGGAGAGAAAGAGGAGAGAGAGTGAGGGGAGAGAGAGAAGAGAAAGCGGAGAAAGAGAGGAAAAAAGAGGAGAGGTAAAAAGAGACGAAATGATTGAGAGAGGGGGTGAGAGAGAGAAAGAGAGATGAGAGAGAGAGAGGAGCAAGAGAGGAAAGAAAGAGGAGAGAAGAGGAGAAGAGAAAGAGAAAGAGAGCGAGAGAGGAAGGAAAGAAAGAGAAGAGAGGAGCGAGAGAGGAAGGAAGAAAGAGGAGAGAGAGAGGAGCGAGAGAGAGAGAAAAGATAGAGATGAGAAATAAGAGAGATAGGAGAGAGAGAGAGGGAGAGAGAGAGAAAGATAGAGAGGAGAAAGTAAGGTATAATAGAGAGGGGAGAGAGAGAGAGGGGAGAGAGAGAGGAGAGAGAAAGGAGAGAGAGAGAGATGAGAGAGAGGAGCAAGAGAGGAAAGAAAGAGGAGAGAGGAGCGAGAGAGGAAGGAAAGAAAGAGGAGAGAGAGAGGGCGAGAGAGAGAGAAAAGATAGAGAGAGAAAATAAAAGAGATAGGAGAGAGAGAGAGAGAGAGAGAGAGAGAGGAGAGAGAGAGAGAGAGAGAGAGAGAGAGAGAGAGAGGAGAGAGAGGAGAGAGGGGAGAAAAAGAGGACAAAGAGAGAGAGGAGAGAAAGAGGAGAGAGAGAAAAAGGGAGAGGAGAAAGAGAGAGAGAGAGAAAGAGGAGAGAGAGTGAGGGGAGAGAGAGGAGAGAAAGCGGAGAAGAGAGGAAAAAAAGAGGAGAGAGGTGAAAAGAGACAGAAATGAAGTTGAGAGAGGGGTGGGAGAGAGAAAGAGAGAGATGAAAGAGAGAGAGGAGCAAGAGGGAAAGAAAGAGGAGAGAGAGAGGAGCAAGACAAAGAGAGAGAGAGGAGCGAGAGAGGAAGGAAAGAAAGAAAGAGGAGAGAGAGAGGAGCGAGAGAGAGAAAGGATAGAGATGAGAAAGTAAGGAATAATAGAGAGGAGAAAGAGAGAGAGAGTGGAGAGAGAGAGGAGAAGAAGAGAGAGAAGAGAGATGAGAGGAGAGAGAGGAGAAAGAAGAGAGAGAAGAGAAAGAGAGAGAGAGAGAGGATAGAGGGAGAGAAAAGATAGAGAGGAGAAAGAGAGAGGAGCGAGAGTGAGGAAAGAGAAGAAGGAGAGAGGAGAAAGAAGAGAGAGAAGAGTGAAAGAGGAGAGAGAGAGAGAGAGAGAGAAAGAGAGGAGGAGAGAAAGAGGAGAGAGAGAGGGAGAAGAGAGAGAGGCGAAAGGAGAGAGTAATAAAGTTGAGAGAGGGGGTCAGAGAGAGTGTGAGAGAGGAGAGATAGAGGAGAGAAAGAGGAGAGGAGAGAAAGAGAGATGTGAGAGAAGAGAGAGAGAGAGAGGAGAGATGGGGAGAGAGAAGATAAAGAGAGGAGCGAGAGAGAGAGGGGAGAGAGAGGAGTCAGTCAGTCATGCAAGTTTGTCATGACATAATTTGAATAAACTCTTATTGACTATAGACAACAGAAGAGACATAGACAGTGAGATTATTTGTAAAAAGATGGGTCTTTCAGCAGGATTGTGTTAAGAGTGAAACGTCCGCTGCTCAAACGTGGAGTGTGATCCGTCTTGTGCGCTGAAGTGCGCTGAGTGAGCTGGTGAGCAGGTGCAGGTCCTGATTTACCGTCGTTCATGGAGCGTGCTGTTGACGTTGTCCGCTCTTGCAGGACAAGGTGGACATACATTTAGGTTCTGCTCATGGTTCTGCGCACACACATGATTTAGCGGTCTCCTAGAACACCTGCTCCTGTCCACAAGTCCTCCGTCGGGCGTACATCATGTGGTCCGGTTGGTAGGTCGTGCATCATCCGTCCGTCAGCCGGTGTTGGTCTAGAGCAGAAGATGAGCTCATGTGCTACAGGTCTGCAGAGGTGCAAAGGGTGCATTGTAGAAGTGTCTGCACCTTCATTTGAGACGCACAAACTAATGACACTAAGGGCGGATTCAGACCTACAACATTTGGGCCGATTTAAACGGTCCAGAATTTGTCTCCCCCTAAAGTCCGGACTTTCTTTCAGGTCTGAATAAAGACAAGCGAACTCTGATCCGAATCAAGCAATCGGCCCGAGACCACCTCTTCAGGTCGGTCTTGTGACGATTGCAGACGGATTCTGGTGTGGATCACTTATGGTCTGAATACAAGCAGCCTCGATCCGAAACAAACACTAAAAACATGCTCTTTTTGGACTTGACGAGCCACCGTCACAACACACAGACGAGAGAAGGGCTGTCCTACAGCTACAGAGACAGAGTCGCTTTTAACTGTGGTTTTGTCTTTGTGAATGTTGCATGCATCTGAAGGATTATCATGCTGAAGATGGGTTTTCCAAGCACAATTTCCCACCTACACTCTTTCATTCATAACCCTGCTTGTTTTCACAATAAACAGCAAAACAGTAATGCTTAAACAGTCTTCTCACCATGATGGAGCAGAGACGAGGATCCTTACAAACCAGACTATCGAAGCACCTCCGGGTCCAGACTCGCTTAGTCCATTTAAATCCATATGTCCAGAAAAATAAGAAAGCATAGACAGACTACTCTTCCATCGTGAGCACTGCTGCGCCCGGTCCCGCCGGTACAGCGAACATCGCTCGTTTGCGCCAAATCTTTGTGAAGTACATCCTCCCCGCGAGTGTCAGGTCTGGGTTTAGTCCAACACAAACCCAGGCTCCTGCAGCCTCACCTCGGGCTCTGCACAGGGTTGAATTCACCTCTATTGCTGGACTGGAGTCTGGGTTTGGACCTGGTTTGGACCCATGTCTCTTCCAGCTTCATTTTCGCTTTTCTACACTGATAAACATAGCTCTAATTCTAAGTCTATGACAGTAATTATAAGGCCGTTATGATAATGAACGGATAGCGGGCAGCTACTTTCCTATAAAGCCTAACTTTTATCCACAAACGCTTCTTCTGATTAGCTCCGCCCACATGTCAGATCTATCCAATGAGAGCGCTGTTTCATATGTGCGTCTGTTTACATTTTAAATCCACTTGACAGCAGCGCAGTGAGAATACGAACCGAACCAACTGAAGAAAATTAAGTCCGGATCGGATTCGGATCAAACAGACGGACTTTTGCACTTTTCAGGTCTGAATACACCCTAAGTAGAAATGCACTGAACAGTGAACAGACATGTCCTTTATATGGGAACTTGGAAATGTTTAGGAGAAATAATATGTTGTTTTGTCAAGAATAATTTAACTGAAAGAAAGGTTGAGCTTAAAGGGATAGGTGAGGATTTTTGCCATGAGTCTGTATGGCATCCATCCCTATCACCAGTGTCGTGCATCCACACTGTCTTACCTTCGACAGAGTCCAGTGAGCCCAGTTCCTGTCCACTTTTGGTCCAGACTAAAGTAGTCCGGCAAGTTTACTGGAACCATGGAAATAAAGACTTTTTCTTTTCAAAACAATGTGTGTTCAAAAGAGTGATGTATGTGCAGACAAACCCGAAAAAGTCAGAGCTCGTTATCGCTTGGCTCTATTTTCTCTCCCTTCATATCACTGCGCGCTCAAGAAAGGGAATATATATAGGAGGGGAAGCTGCCGTATTTTGTACTAGAGACAGGAGAGAGAGCAGACATAAGCTTCAAATGGCCCAATATGTGACCATCATCAGGGAGACTTACAAAGACTTAGTTCTGCTTTAACTCAGACCCAAACTAACAGCAGAATGTCTCATGTTGTAGTTTTCCTCATAAAGTAGCTGCAGTGCTGTTTGTGATGATCTGAGGCTCGTCTGAGTTACTAATGCAACACTTTATTTGACGTGTCTGTTCTGTTACTTGAAGTCGGGAGGTCGTGAGTGTAAGAAGAATGAACGGCAGTTTATTAAGTTTAGAATGTGTAGATCTTTCTCACAAAGAGTAATGCCCCATTTAAACCCTATACGTGACCTTATCACAGCGATATTACTGCGCCACAAAAATAGTTCCAAACATCAGCTTAATACAAAATAGTACAAAATAATAAACAAAAATATAAATCCTCTTACATGTTACAGGTTCTCATAAATCTTCTCTTGCTACTTGGCACAATGGGTAGAAACCAATAAAAATACCATGTAACTCTGGGTCTATGAATCAGATCACACTGACTGACAATGAAATAAAACTAGTTTGATATAAAGGGCAACTGAAAGTTGTTTTCTAACAAAGAGTCTTAAAAGTGAGAAGATCACATAGACCTATTTTTGTTTGTTTGCTTTAGCTCTTTCATTTTTTGTTCTACAAATGTGTCCACGATAAAAGCAACACAAATGATCTTAGTATTAGACTTATTACCTCATCATTATAAAATCATTATACTTTGTATAAATGTATGAGAAAATGATAGAGAACTAATTATGAATGAATGGATGATTGGTAAATTTACAGAGACAGATGTCTGTCAAAGTGCCCCGAACTCAATGATAACAGAAGAGTCGCCTAAACACCTCACGTCTCAACTTCGACCACCATTAAGCGCAGTGAACCTGGGGGAGGACCTAAGACTAACTCTGGCAACTGAACATCAAACACACCAGGAAGCTCTCACTTCAAAACTATAACTCAGATCAAATGTCTAAATGTGTTCAGAGTTGGACTCTGCTGGAGTGGTCAGCTCCAGTCTCATTTTGTTGTCTGTAAAAATGTGTTTTTAAGGTTTAACTGTAGACAAAAAATAATACAATTACCTTGTGTTGAAATAATTGTGAGAATTAGGACCAAGACAATCAGCTCCTCGATCTTTAACCGCCCAATTCCAACTTTGAAGCCTTTCTACTAATAAGTTTGTAGTTTTGATGTGATACAGTCATAATCGTTGCCTGTACATTCTGATAGATGAAGGCATTTCGAATCATACATGTATAAAACAAGGCAGAGGATTTCAATAAAGGATAGAGAGATCAGTTCTGAACAGTTCTCTCCACAGCTAATCCTCTGTCAGTAAAAGTATGTGGTTTGGAGCTGGAGCCAGACTTTGGAAGAAGAAACGGGATTGTTTTCTATGTTAAACGGCAGAGATTAGAAATGTGTTTAAGTTATGTTTCAGAAGTGATTCCCAAAAGCCATTATTGGTATTATTGTTATTGAAAACACAAAATGAAAGGAAAATTCTCACTGGAAATGAATCAAAAATGCAACTGCAAGAAAAAAAAACCAAACATAGATCAATAGACAAATATGATGTTTAAACACATTACTGACACATAAAGACAGGCGTTAAGTTGGCCACTATCTATCCCACAGAATTACATCTACAGACAAGGGAAAATGTATTTGTTTGCTTTTTGGAACGATTTATGGAGGTCTGATTTTAAGTTGATGAGTGTCTTGTAGGCCTGGGTATTGCTAAAACTCTCCTGATACAAAACTGTATTGAGCCTGCTTTAGTGTCCTATGAATAAGTGATTCTTCAGTCCAGCAGTTTCAGCCTTAAACCAGGTTCAGAAGTGTCAAACTTATGAGTTCTGTTTTGTATCCATGTTTTGATGCACCTTTTGACAACAAGTTTGTCCCGATACATCCTGATACACCGAGTACAGCCCTATAGTGGTCTTGGAATTAAACACAGATCTTTTCTGAGTGTTCTTATACGACTTCCGCCTTACTGAGTACAGAAAGAGACGTTGTTCATCTGGTTAGCTGGGGACACTTCTTTGATTAAAACAACTAAACGGGACGAGAGCAGAGCCCTGTACTACGAACGTCGCTGAACTTATCCTGGATAAGTTTCTCTTACCCGGGTTGACTAACCCAGATATGAGCCTTTCTCGATAAACTGTTCTATGAAACGAGTTCACAACTGGATCTGTTAACCCTGGATTTCTCAATGAAGTCGTGCGCGTTCACGGAGCAGAGGGCGGTGTTAACGCAAACTGACCAATCAGAACACCTGAGTTGCGGACTTCAAACGTGAGGAAACGTCAATCATGAAGCGAATATACGAACATTAAAATCTAAGCGAAGGAAACGTGCTGCAGCTTCCAGTGGAGTCTGAGCTTACGAGGTCAATCACAGACAGAAGTTACGTTAAAGAGTTCATTTATATGTCATGGATGGATACAACAGACTAAAGGCTCGTGCAGACAGGATGCGATGAGCGGCAAATGTCGCTTGAAATCCCATTCATGTCGTTCATGTACGTGGCTGTCAGCGGCACCTCATGGCGCTCCTCCGCTGACAGCAACATACACATGAATGGGATTTCAAGCGACATTTGCCGCTCATCGCATTCTGTCTGCACTGGCCTTAAGCACAAATGTACAGACATGACGAAGCATTTAATAGATCGACCGCTTAGTCTGAATGAGCTGTGTCTTTAGACAAGTGTATTTTGTCTGAGTCAAAGTGATGTGTAAAGATCCACAGCCAAATGTGCACAAAGTGCATTCAATCATTATTTCTGACAATGAAAGCGTTTATTAATCACCACACAGAATAAACACTATAACACCTCTTGGCTCCTCTTAATAAATAGCCTACGCTACGCGCGCATAAAATTGTAAAAGAATACGCTGTGACTTTTGCATTTCATCATTTCTCCGCTGCTCTCTCTCTCTCCCGTCTCTTCACAATGCCTAAATTCTCGTCTCTGATTGGTCAGCGCCTCGTCTTTTAACTTATTCGGGAACTTATCCTGGTCCGGAGCAAGTTATGAGTTGCCGCATGTTGCCATGGAGATCTGCCCCAATAGGAAGTGATCAACTTTCGTAGGACCAGACCAGGTTTAACCCAGAACTTACCTTGCTAAACCCAAATCTAGCTTCATAGTACTGGGCTCAGCTGTTTTAGATCACCTGTTGATAAACAAATAATCCTCTATTGCCATGCTTCGTCAAACGGTGAAGAGTGGGTCTGGTCACCACCAATGTGTTTCAGATGAGTAATATTCAGATAAGCCAATCAGATTAGTTTGTTTGTGTGACTCATATGAAACAATAAGCTGATTGGTCGTCTGTCATTCAGACCCAAATCTACCTTCCCTCTCATCTGGATTTTCAAGCCAAACATTGACAGCCTCCATTAAACCTTTCACTGGCTGCATCTAAAGTTGAACTCACTTTAACCATAACCCTTCTCTTCTCGGAGGTGTTTAAGTCCATTAATCATCCAGACTCGACTGGAGCAGTGGAAGAGTTCAATGGCCAAAACAAACAGTTGATCTCTGTTTTGAAAAATTGTCATAAAAGTATTTTTGTATTTGTTATCATCTTCAGATATTATCAGTGCAGCTGAACTCCCCTTAGAGGTTTATTCAAGTGTACATCAGGTATACATATTTTACTATTATACAGTTTAGTCTGCTTTCTAAATAAGAGCAGCAGATGAGAGCTATGCTTAAGTTCATTCAGACCAATGAAAACACATGGAATTCAAAGTAATCTATCTCTATAATCGCATATACAGTGGTCCTCGTTGATCGCGGGTTTAGGTTCCAAAATAACTTGTGAAAGGCGAAACCCGTGAAGTAGTGATCTTCATTGTTTACCAGTAATTTCAGTTGATAACCGGCCTGGTTCTGATGTTTAGTGTCTTTTGTACAGTAATAATGCACAGAACACATGATTCACCGCAGATTCAACAGCGTGAGTCGTTTATGTGACGTTTAAAGAGGGACGGTGCTGTGTTCTGCTTTTGACACGTTGCCCGTCCCGCTGCGCTCCACAGCCGACCGCAGAGCCACGGATCACACTGGCTAAAGGGGCCGACACCAAACACATCACAACACGCTCCTCAAACACATCTCTGAACTACACAAAGGACGTTCCAGCGTGAACAAACTTATCATGGTAACTACGAGCTCAAAGAGTCTTCTCCTCACCTGAAGAAACGTCCCAGCGTCAGGTCAGCTTCCCCTGCATGATCCAAACTGTCTCAAGTTTTCTAAAAGAGCTTCTGTGCCTGTGAATGCTGCCATGTGACACGGTCACAACAGTGAGTTTGAGAGAAAAGCAGCTTACAGCCACATCTATAGGACAAGCACTGTAAAAAACAATGCAAAATTGCAAAAAAAAAAAAATCCGCAAAACAGTGAAAGTGAACCGCAATAGAGCGAGGGACCACTGTACTATTGTTGTATAAAGTATTGTTGCATTGTCCTAAGTTACTCAGTCATATGCAGTGATCTGTCATGAACTGTTAATGACCCAGGTGGACACAGTATGTTCGTGTGTTTTTACTGACACCAGCTGAAGTCTGCAGTCATCTGGGGCTGTAGGTCCTTCTGTCGTTTACTAGTTTAATCAGTCGATGGAGTCCTCTTCACAAGGAATAATGTTAACCGCAGCAGTACAACAGCTCAGACCAGAGAGATGCTGTATGAGCGCTTATACTCGCACATACAGATGACAGAGAGCAAGAGAAGAGTGTGAACGACGCTGTATGACTGAAGAAATTTAGAGAAGATTGATCATGAAAGTCAGACAGATTCAACTTGGTGCTCAGGCATTCGGCTTGAGCACCCTACGCCCATCAATGTCATTATGTATTTGTTTTGTCTGTATGTGTAAGTGTTATTGTCATTGGATGCCAAACTTGAATTTGCTACAACAAATCTATGACCTAATGACTGATTCTTTTATTCAGTTGCAGAGATTGAAATAGAACAGCAGCACTATGAAGCAGGTTAGATGAAAACGTGACAGTAAACCATTGAATCCTTCTGACCTTTTCTACATGAACCCTCCCGTTCTCTTCGTCCTCTCTGGCCGTTTTGACTCCAACTTTGTGGGTCTGTTACAGTGGTATACAATAATGTTGAGCAACTTTTTTTGTACTCATCTTTTAATTTAGATTCTTTCTGACATGTTGCCACAAAAATGTTCCCATATATTTTATTTTTTTCGTGTGAAAATTATGGCAATTTAAGCAAAGAAAAAAAGATTGAATAAGCGGGAACAAACAGTTGAGGGTAGAGCAGCAGTGATATTTTAAGTATGACAAAAAAATATATTTTTCCAGCTTTTGTTCTTTTTTTTTGGTCCTCCTGCGTCATGTCCATTTAAGATTTTTGGCTTAAAGGTGCACTGTGTAACTTTCTGGAGGCGAAAAATCAACTACACAATTTAGTAGAATTAGACAATTAAATCATATTTTGGACATTCTGGATGGGTCTAAATACATTTTATGCCAAAAACAGTACAGTAAACACTTTTCTATAGAAACAAACATGAACAGGCTCCTCCAGAATGAATAACTGTCCATTTTGTGGCCCTGCCAGCCTGTTCAGAGAAAAGACACAGCTTTTTATTATGTATTTAGTGCAGCAAAGAAATCTAAATGACAAAAACATGCTTTTATTCAAGTCTATTTTTGACCAAAAAGTTACACAGTGCACCTCTTTAATTTAGCTTTTACCATGTTTGAGTCAAAATGACCCAGGCAGACAACAAATGCTTTATTCTTTCATAAACAGTGCAACGTTTAACAGAATTGTTCAAACGTTTTATAAGATACAATAAGATTGCACAGAATGACGTCTGGGACACTCCCTGAAAGTTTCATTATCATAGGACAAGAGAATTTAGTGTTATTGACAATCATAACCAAAACCAGGTCAGAAAGACCTGAATATAACACACAGTTAGTTCATATGCAGAAGTAATCCTCCTCACTGTTCTTTGCCAGGCTGCTGGTGGACTTGTGGCTCTCGATGCTGCTGCTCCTGTTTGTGCGCAGGAATAAGGAGGTTCTTTTTGCAGGTGTGTGTTGTGGATACAAGGGCTTTGGGCGCTGGGATCTGACCAAAGACAAATCCGCCCCGGGCCCGAATGAAAACATGACGGAGCAGCCAGCCGCGGAGGAAGAGATTAGAACAGCCACAGAACCTTTCTGAAAATGTGTTTTTCTGATGCAAATGTTCAAACAGCAGATACCAGTGGAAAGGAGGAAGACAAGAAGCTATATGAGTGTGGTTTAAGGCTGCTGCTGGATCGGGTTGTTTTCTGGTAAAGTGATAATCAGAGAAGAGAGAGAGAGAGAGAGAGAGACAGTGGAGGTACTGGAGGAGAGAGAGTAAGAGAGAGGAGAGAGAGGTACTGAGAGAGAGAGTAGAGAGACCGAGAAGCAAAAGACAGAGAGAGAGATAGAGGACAGAGAAAGAGACAAGAGAGACAGTGAGTACTGAGAGAGCTAAGAGAGAGAAGAGAGAGAAGAAAAGAAGAGAGAGAGAGAAGAGATAAGAGAGACAAAGAGAAGAGAGAGAGAGACAAAGAGAGGAGAGTGAGGTACTGAGAGAGAGGAGAGAGAAGAGAGAGAAAAGAGAGAGAGTGAGGTATGAGAAGGAGAGAGAGAGAGAAAAGAGAGAGAGAAAGAGAGAGAGAGAGAGAGATAAAAGAGAGAGAGACAAAGAGAGAGAGAGTAGAGAGAGACAAAAAGAGAGAGAGAGAACAGAGAAAAGTCAGAGAGAAAGACAAAGAGAGAGTAAAAGAGAGAGAGAAAGAGAAAGTGAGAGAGACAGAGAAAGAGACAGAGAGAAAGACAAAGAGAGAGTGAGGTACTGAGAGAGAGACAAAGAGAGAGAGAGACAAAGAGAGACAGTGAGGTACTGAGAGAGAGAGGGAGAGAGTAAAAGAGAGAGAGAAAGAGAAGTGAGAGAGATAGAGAAAGAGAGAAAGACAAAGAGAGTGAGGTACTGAGAGAGAGAGACAAAGAGAGAGAGAGTCAAAGAGAGAGAGTGAGGTACTGAGAGAGAGAGTAAGAGAGAGAGATGGGGACAGAGAGAGAGTGAGGTCTGAGAGAGAGAGGCAAAGAGAGAAAGTGAGAGAGAGAGAGAGGGGGGAGAAAAAGACGGAACAAAATGTAGACAGAACAAGTTAGAGAAAGGAGGGCAGAGAGAGAGAGAGAGGCAGGCAGAAGGAGAGAGAGAGGAGAGAGAGAGAGGCAGGCAGAAAGAGAGAGAGGAGAGAGAGAGGCAGGCAGAAAGAGAGTGAGGAGAGAGAGAGCAGGCAGAAGAGAGTGAGGAGAGAGAGAGGCAGGCAGAAAGAGAGAGAGGAGAGAGAGGCAGCAGAAAGAGTGAGGAGAGAGAGAGGCAGGCAGAAAGAGAGTGAGGAGAGAGAGAGGCAGGCAGAAAGAGAGAGAGGAGAGAGAGGCAGGCAGAAAGAGAGAGAGGCAGGCAGAAAGAGAGAGAGGAGAGAGAGAGGCAGGCAGAAGAGAGAGAGGAGAGAGAGAGAGGCAGGCAGAAAGAGAGAGAGAGAGAGAGAGGCAGGCAGAAAGAGAGAGAGGAGAGAGAGAGAGGCAGGCAGAGAGAGAGAGAAAGTAAAGGTGTGAGAGAAAGAGAGACAGAGGGGAGAGAATCACGGAAGAAAAATGGAAACAGAAAAAGGGAGAGAAAAAGGGCAGAGATAGAGGAGAGAGAGAGAAAAATGGGAGAAAGAGGAAGAGAAAGGAGGGCATGAGAAAAGAGAGAGAGAGAGAGAATGAGTGAGAGAGAGAGAATGGAACAGAAAGACATACAGACATAGAGACCAAATCAAACCATGAAACAAGCATTGGTTAATAACAGCAGTAGAATGGTCCAACATCTTCTGTCCCAGAGCACCTTCTACAGACCAGGGCTAATCAGTAGACCTTGTGCCTGATAATGCAGGTTTTCCGGGAGGCTTGACGGCTTGCTTGATAAGCGGTCTTGTTCACAAATTAGATTTTCTCAATACAACTTGCAAAAATGGAAATGTTGTGATATAGCACTAACATAACTTTTTCTCATTCATTTTAGTGTTATTTATAATGTCCTATTCCCTGTCATAACAAATGCACGCTGCTGTACACAAACCCAACAGTGACATGACAGATCACCAATGAGAGCTGTGCCTGGTCTGGAGCTAGATATTCTTGCAGTATTCATCCCGTCTGAGGGCTGAGGAGAAGATTGCAGACTTGGCGCCTGATTTATCAACCAGGAGCTAAATTGCGGGTGCAAAAAAATAAAAAATCATGAGCACTTTACACAAACTTTAATATTGGAAGATGCGCATAGAACAAACTAAACAAAACAGACATTGACCACCTCAAATTCTGCATCTTTAGAGTGTGTGAGAGGAAAATGTCATCTCTGCCAAGGTTTTGCTCCCCTTAACCTGTTTTGCACATGTGCAAATGCTTGATAAATCTGGCCCTTGGAGCGCAGGAGGACAACCGCCTGAGACAAATACAGGGAGCACGAGGACCAGCGCGGGGGGACAAAGCGATCGCCTACAGCTGGACACAAATACGAGGAGGACAGCAGTTAGTTTGTTGTTTCATTCATTTATTCCTTTCATGACAATGTTTCAAATTCAAGAAAATAGTTTTACATATTTACACAACACAACTTATTTGGACATCATCATGATTGGAAAGGAGCAGAAAAGAAGAATATCTGCCCCCTTTTTACAAAAGCATTATTTCCATTTCTCTCACCATCACCTGTGCTTAGTTATTCTGTTTCAACTTATATTTTCTAACTTCACTTCCAGTCACTTATCAAGACTGTACATTCTAAATAGTTTTGTTTTATACGTCCTTTTGAATTGACCTATATTTTGCTTGTTTCTAGCATTAAACAGAACTAATAATGTCTGCAGTTCAATAATATGTCTCAGTTTGAATAATCCTGACTTAATAAATAGTGCGTTTGTATGATCTCTACATTTAGATTTGTGAATGATTCTAATAGCTCTTTTCTGTAATAAAATGAAAGGCCTTATATTAGTTTCACATGTGTTACCCCACACTTCAACACAGTATATAAAGTAAGGAAGAACCATTGAGCTATAGAACATTTGCATAGTTGAACAGGGCAAAACATATTTAGACTTATTCAAAATAAAAAGGCTCTTGGCTACTTTATTGTTTACATAACTAATATGAGATTTCCATGTTAACTTGTCATCCAACACAAATGTTATTTCAAACACTCTTTCAATGATAAAGTTTTCAATAGACAGAGTGACTTCTGTCTTTTTTTTATTATTTGTTTTTGATATATTCAAGGACAATTTATTATAATCAAACCATGTCTTAAGTTTTACCGTTTCATTTTCAATACTTTCAGCTAAGCTTTTTAAATCATTCCCTGAACAGAAAAGATGTGTATCATCTGCAAACAATACAAACTGTAATAATTTAGAGACATCACAAACATCATTTATATATAAGATAAAAAGTTTAGGTCCTAAAATTGAGCTTTGTGGAAGACCTCCATGTATAACCTCCAAATTGTACATATTGTTGCCTTTTTTGTAAATAACTAATGTTACTCCTCTAACTCCATATGTGTATAATTTAGAAATAAGATTAGTGATTGTTTGGATCAGGTATGAACCAGTATGTCGGTACCCGCCTGTGTTGATAAACAAAAAATACCTTTAAAGATTCTTTTTCACAATAAGTGTCATATTCTGCTGTGAGCACAGTGCAAAATCTGACAGGATAAATAGATAAAATGTAAAAGTATTAGTAGTTTTACATGTACATATGTACAATGCATGACAACTATCATTATGAACAACTGCTGCAGACAGACAGAATAAATAACCACTGAGTACATTTGAGGTCAAAAGTCTTTGGTATGTTTATGTACAGAGGCAAGGCAAGGCAAATGTGTTTGTAAATAAATAAATAATATCAGCTAAAGTGACATGAGTGAGTTGTACCAGAGATGGTTCACAGTATTGCACAAGAATATAAATGTTATGATCTCCAGAGTTAACCGTGTTCATTGTACAGTCTGACAGCGGCAGGAAAGGAAGGACCTGCAGAACCTTTCCTTCACACAGGTACTGAGAGAGAGAGGGAGAGTAAAAGAGAGAGAGAGAGAGAGAGAGAAAGTGAGAGGACAGAGAAAGGGACACAGAGAGAGAGACAAGAGAGACAGTGAGGTACTGAAGAGAGAGTAAGAGAGAGAGAGTAGAGAGAGAGAGACAAAGAGAGGCAGTGAGGTACTGAGAGAGAGTAAGAGAGAGACAAAAGAGAGAGAGAGAGGACAGAGAAAAAGTCAGAGAGAAAGACAAAGAGAGAGAGTGAGGTACTGAAAGAGAGCGTAAGAGAGAGAGAGTAGAGAGAGAGAGATGGGGACAGAGAGGGAGTGAGGTCTGAGAGAGAGAGGCAAAGAGAGAAAGTGAGAGAGAGAGAGAGAGAGGGGAGAGAAAAAGAGGGAGCAAAATGTAGACAGAACAAGTTAGAGAAAGGAGGGCAGAGAGAGAGGAGAGAGGGCAGCAGAGAAGAGAGAAAGAAAAGTGTGAGAGCCAGAGAGAAAGAGAGACAGAGGGGAGAGAGAATCAGGAGAAAAATGGAGACAGATAAAGGGAGAGAAAAGGGCAGAGAGAGAGGAGAGAGAGAGAGGGAGAGAGAGAGAGAGAGAGAGAGAGAGAGAGAGAGAAATGGGAGAAAGAAAAAGTGGGCAGAGAGAAAAGAGAGAGAGAGAATGAGTGAGAGAGAGAGAATGGAACAGAAAGACATACAGAGATAGAGACCAAATCAAACCATGAAACAAGCATTGGTTAATAACAGCAATGTCCAACATTCATAGGAAGCAGACAAATGGACAATCTTCTGTCCTGAGACACTCATTCTGTCCCAGAGCACCTTCCTTAGACCAGGGTTTTTATTGCTCAGTGCTTTTGCAGCACAGTACTGTTCACAATTCACAGTACGCCAGAAACAGTGTTCCCCAGGCTTCTCCTTTACCTGTAATATGGGCCAGATATTATTGCTTAGCTTAAACAGCCCTGCCTTATCGCGCTTACACCAACCCAACAGGACCCAACCCACCTCTAAACTTGATGTTGTGGGTTTGACTCCCGGGTCAGACCATATCAGCATCTCATCATCTCTCAGGGTAGAGTTTGCATGTTCTCCTCGTGTCCCGTGGGTTTTCTCCAGGTACTTCCACCTCCAAAAACATGCATGTTTATGTTCATTGGGCATCACTGTAAATTTCCCGTAGTGAGTGAATGAGAGAGTGAGTAGTTGTCTGTCTAACTCTGCGACGAGTTGGCCACCGTCCAGGGTGTTCTCCCACCTAAGGCCTAAAAGTCACTTGGATAGGCTCCAGTCACCCGACTACTCCACTTTGGTGGGACACAGTCTTGGTATACTGTATAGATAGCAGAATCCAAAGGCATCCACATGAGGGATGCTTCACCAGTGTTGGTTCATTTTCAGTCCAAGCCAAATGTAAATGGTGAACAAAAAAGAATAATTTCAACATGTGTGCATAGTCTTGCAGTTGTTTTATCTCTTGAGATCTTGCAGCACGAGATCTAGTCCAGTGCTGAACAGACAAGCTGTAGATGTGACCAGGACTGTCCTTCTCATCAGCGCAGGTCTCCGTCTTCACGCGAGTTGACCTCCATTAGAGCGTTGGACTCAGTCAGAGCTCCAGCTTCCATCAAAAGACTCCATAAAAAGTCAAAAGGCATGTTCCACCTTTGCATATTTATTTATTTTTGCTTTAAGATGAACGGGACGCGGCTGATCCTCCGTACTCCTCCATATGAAGCGAGGTCTTTATCGTGGGTAATTTCACAGTAAAGCAGATATCCATGGCACTATCATTGGACGCCATACACTTCAAACCAAAGCAAACAGGGGATCAGCGCAGCAAACCCGAGAGCCGCTTCTTCACTTAATGAAATTTCCAACAGCGCGGGGAACACCTAAACACAGCATGCGGGCTCTAATTGAAGCTGCCGTCCGATAGGATCTGCGGGATTAAAAGAAAGTGGTACATTCCAGAACTGAGGTCCGACTGCGCTCGGGACTGAAAAGGAGACGACTTTATCTTAACTTACTGCTCTTAAAGTGGATACAACGAACCCAGTCGAACAGAGTAATGAGTGAGTCTAAAACAAATGAACCGTTCAAGCTGTAGTGGCAAGGTCCATGAGATGTTAGCTCATATAAATCTATTTCTGTATCTTTATTTCATCTGATAAAACCCATTGAGATCAAAACTTCTTTTTCAAGGGTGACCTGAAAGCACACAAAATGAAATGTACACTTTATTGGAACTTTAGGGTAAACTAGCGAGTTTGAGGTGAAAGACATCCTGCTCTTCCTGTGTCTTACTACTGAGGTCAGTGTCATTTCTAGACTTTGTGATTTGTCCACTCAATACTGCGCTGATCCCAAACCAATCACACTGCTGCTTTCTTCTCTAAAACAATCTAATCCCTTTCTCCTAATGCTATTCCAGTTTAGGGCAGACCTGTGTCATTGCTTGTTTTCCTAATGTTATCACAATAAATGGTTCATTGTTTCCCCAGTGACAGCAGTTCAACCCTCCACCACGTGTCCAGTTTGATATGGTCCACCAGAAAAACAAATTGCCCATCCCTGGTTTGGGGGTTAGCTTCACTTTAAACTCATGTAAAAATCTGTCAGCAGAACAGCAATCACATTTCTGACTAACAGAAGTTCAAGGCTACTTGTGGTGCCATGTTTCTTGTGGGACCAAGATTTCATAAATAGGGTGGTGCCGGCACTCTGCCACAAATAGACTAATGCAGGGGTGCTCAAACTCTTTCAGGCCATGGACACCTTATCAGTCTGAACATATTTCAAGGACCCCTTTTGTTCGGTGCTGTGATATAACAACAAAACTTAAGATGTCAAACCATTTTTATTTTAAATCGTGTGTATAAAATAACAATTTCTCCCAATTCCTTTATGTATTGATATAGTTGTCTCTATCAAATCATGTGTCTGGGATTGTTTATTAGTTTATTATATAAAAAAATGTAGAATTCAATGTCATCAGAGATTTGAGCCCACTTTTAGAACCAGTGACTAGTATTCATGTTATTCTGAACCGCCCACATGTCTCGTGCAGTGCACTTCCTGTTTATCTAACATGTTGTTATAACTAGTGGTGGGAGTAACTAGTAACTAAGTAGTGTAACTCATTCCTTATGAAAGTGTTGACATATGACTAGTTACAATCTGAGTAACTCAAGTTACTTGAATATCAATAAATTGCTTTTATGTTCTACTGAAAGTGACACTTCAGGACCAAAACACTCAAATACTGTCTGTTGGCTTAAAGGTGAATAATTATTATGAGGAAAATGTGTTGGGACGTCACATTTCCATAAATTAACCAGTAATCAAGTGTAAATGTGACAGGATTAGTTTTGTATAATGTCTTAACAAATGTGTGAGGAGCCCAAAGTAACTCACACTGTAACTCAGATACGATTTTGAGACAGTAATATTGTAATACAAATGTATTACATTTTGCTCCCTGTAACTAGAAATATACAATGTATTACAATTTTAACTTACCCAACACTGGTTATAATGACCAGTGTTAAAAATAAACCTAATACTACAGGTAAGCAGGAAGTGTGCTGCCAATAAAAGTGGGCGTGGTGGAATAAGGTGATTACAGTAACTTAAAGTCTTCCAGTGAGCGACTCTCCAAGCTCTCAACGGCTTGGCTTTGAAATAGAGTTCACAGTGTAGTTCTAATTTAGTCTCCAAATGGGACCAAGTCACTGTTTTCAGTCTCAAGTGAGTTTATTACAAAGTGCTGTATTTACAATAAATGTTTTGCTGAAAAAGCCATGGTTCACTCAGTTACAAAGAGAAAATCTTTCACTTAGCAGACATTGTAGCTGTTAGCACTGATGTATTATTCTTCTTCGACTCTGAATGGCTCGGTCTGAGTGTGAATTCAAAGGTCATGGAGCATTAGGCCGAGTGTGACTTGTGATCATGTTATTCTGTGTACAGTCTCGTAGCTACAGAACGTCTGCTCTCTGTCTGATAGAGTCTCATAGTAACAGAAAGTCTGCTCTCTGTCTGGACTCACCAAAGTGCAGCTCCTCCTTTCACTAATGCAACACGACCTTTTCACTACACGCTCTCAGACATTATTTAAAGTCTGTGTATTCCAGCGCAGCACACACAGTCAAGAACACAGTACGCAGAACTGATGTGTAGCTCTAATGAAAGTCCTTTTTCAATGATTCTAGCTTTCACTCTCCACATTATACTAGTATATTGCCATAGTAATAGTCCATTAACTTGCTTTGGTAAAAGTAAAAGTTCTGCTGATTCACTTAGACTACTAAAGTGCAAAAGTGAAAGATTAAAATTTAGTGAATGAATTATGATTGATCTGACAAAACAGAGCTGTTGGCAAATGCACAGAAAAAGTAGATTCATAAAAATAACGGAATTGTGAACGACCGAGACAAGAGTTGACCCGTGAGAGGGAACTTGTTTGACCACTTGTATCTGTGATCTTATCCTTTCGATTACTACTCAAAGCTCATGACCATAGGTGAGGGTTTGCTCCTTCCTTTTCTCAAAGGTCCGATACCTTTACCTTTGCACTGATCTATCTGTCAATTTCACGCTCCATCCTCACTGTGAACAGGACCCTGAGACACTTGAATTCTTCCACTTGGGGCAGAACTCTGCACTTGAAAAGGACAAAAGCACCTTTTACCGGCCGAGAACCATGGCCTTGAATTTGGAGAAGCATTCCAGCCCCTTCACACTCTGCTCCAACCGTATCAGTGCATGTTATGTTACAGGTTCTTCACATCGCCATAGATCCAAAGACGTTAAACAAAACAGATGAGATCTTCTAATGAAGCAAGATGAATTCTCTGAGTATTTGGGTTTACAAATCTATGAGAAACTGTTTTGAAGTACTCCCTCCCAATAGGGTTATGCACTAACGTCTTTCCGGTCTCAGATAGACATAGGCCGCAACATCCGGTGGCGTCGTTGCCATAGTGACAAAGCTGTTTACTCCAAAGGCGATGTACATCAGACGAGTTCTGAAGCAATCCTCTCAGAAAAAAAAGTTCTCTTTTGTCATCTGTTGTAGACGTAGTGACGGCTGTAATTGCAGGAAAAGTGCCGCTTGGTTTTCATAATGAAAAGTTGTAAAAGTGAGCGGACTACGCGAGCTCCGCCCACATACGAGAAGCTCCGCGCACCTGCCGACTGTGCTTAAAGCCCAGGCAGAGGCGCCGTGGGCTGGGAGCTGTCTGGCAACAACCAGCGTGTGTGCTCACTTCTTCACGGCCCAAAGCACCTCTGCCCGGGCTCATGCTCAAATTAAATTAATAATCTTGGGAAGTCCTCAGAGACGACTGTTGTTGTGATTTTGGGCTATACAAAAATAAATTGATTTGATTTGATTTGATGAGCAGCGAGTCTTGTGCGCGGAGTTCTCACTTGTTTTATTTTTTCATGTGAAAACCTCCGTATGCGTGGAGCTTGCGTTGTTCGCTTACTTTTACAACGTTTCCTCATGAAAACCTGGTTCAGAAGCGGCACTTTGCCTGCTGTAACAGCCGTCGCTGCGTCTAAAACAGATGACAAAGAAAACATTTTTTTTTCTAAGAGGATTGCTTCAGGACTAGCACAAAAAACCTCGTGTGATGTCCATCGCCTTTAGAGTAAACAGCTTTGTCACTATGGCAACTACTCCACCGGATGTAGCGGCCTATGTCAATCTGAGTGCGGAAGACGTTACTGCATAACCCCTATTGTTCTAGCCGAGTGTGGAATGCTTGTTCCAATCAGAAGGCTTCTCTACGGGGGAGGCGGGATTTACAAATGTGACGACAGCAGCGAGTGCCAGGCGTGCTTACAGTAAAACTACAAACATGGCGACGTGGCAGACGCAAGGACTAGAGCTAAGGCTATTGAATCAGTTTCAACAGAAATGCAGACAAAGGAGCAAGAGGAAACACTTGGTGCATTTGTCCAACTGGATTTTAGCCTGATGCATCAAGCTTATTTCATACTTGACGCATCCGCGAGGACCGCGAGGGTCCACGCCGGGGAAATATGTAATTTTTGGAGACACCGCCATCCGCTTGGACCAGGTTTACCGCATCGGCGTCAGGGAAAAATCTGTGACTACCGGATGGTCCACGCGGCAATCAACAGGCTTTCGATGGCAGCTCCCTACTGCCCTCTACAAGCAGCCGCTTGAAACACACAGAAACTATAAACACTGTCAGCGTCTGCTCCGCTCTAGTCCATGCGTCTAATTTCCGCGCAGACTTCACGTGCGGGAGCCATAAACCAAGCTTCAGTGAGATTCATTTCACTTTGTAGAAACGTCATTGGACCTCGTTCACTTCACAGGAGACAGGGACTTTTTTGATTAAACCAATCACTACTTAAACCCCCTCTGGTTGGTTCTGGCTAACGCACCACTCTGCTCCTGTTCGCTGATTGGACGACCGTACTTCATGCTTTTTGGGAACCGTCTGCAGTCCTGTGATAGCTGACCTACAGCTGGAGTGAAATCTAATTGACCGGAGGCACTAGCCTCATTTATGATTATGTACAGTGATTGGCTAAAACACCTCTTAGGTGGGGTGGGCGCTTCATCCAATCAGATTCAAGTATTCCCCTGGAAGTTCCTCCCTTTCCCACTTATGACGAGAGCCTGTCCAGATCCATTATGTGTAGAACTCACTTCAGACTGATGCACAGATCCATCCGCCGTGAGCCAGTATGTACTCCCCAAAACACACAGAACACATTCTGTATTAATAAACAATACTTACATTCAGTAATTCAACCTAATACAGTCTGGATCAGAAAGGAGCAGACTTTTCAGGTTCATTCAGTGTGAGACAAGTTACAGTAAAAGTCTAAAACATTATACTGTATGTCCCCAGTTACAGAGATGAACATATATAATATAATTGTATGACAATACGTCTCTGAAATGTAACTGTGAGTTACTTTTAGCTTGGCACATAAGATACTATACAAAACTAATCATTTTATTTGTACAGGATTATTGATTTGAAAATGTGCCATCACAAAAGAATCTTTTCCACATAAAGTTTTATTAAATGTGGGTGGTCCACGCTGCTTAATATAAATGTTCTTAAGCTGTAATTGAATGTGGCAAAAACTTGTGGGAGCTATGAAAAAGTTTAAATTAAGGTTCAATGACTGACAGCCCTGCTTTATTCAGCTTTATTCAGCCTGCAACAGTAAATAGTAGTTCACAGAAGAGTTTTTTTACTAATGCAAACTTGTCTCTGACTTACTGTTCCAAAGCCAATATAAAGTCCTTGACCAAATTCATTAGCATTCCTCCTGAAAAGACGTGCAGTGTTTCCAGCTCGGGGGATTACTCATTTGTGGCGTGTTGTTAGTGCTTGTGCCGGCCTTGAGTGAGTCTGCGGCAGATAAAGTTCAGTGTGGCCCAGATGATTCCTGTTTCGGAGCAGTGACAGCAGTAATCCACCGTAAAATCACCAGTTCGGAGAGTGAACACACACACACACACACACGTTCAGGTGAGGAAGGACAAAACACAGATCATTCTACAGAGCTCCGTTTGTCCTGGTGATGTCATGAGGTGGTGTTCTTGGACTTTGCTGACAGTGAGTTTTAAGCTGGTATGATTGGGTCTTGTGTTTTTTATGAGGTAGTTTGCTGTAAAAGTCCGAGTGTGATCATAGAGTTGTAGCTGTGAGGTTTCAGTTTTTGAGGAAAAAAGACAAACAAGTTGAATATTACAAGAAGCAGAGCTGGATTCTGAAGTAGTATCCCTCAGTCTGTTTCATAAAAAATCTTAAAACAATAAATAAATACTTATGAAAGTGTTTTCTTCTGTATCAGACAAGTATCGGTAAGAGATGGTTTATTACCTGATGGTCACTTCCGTCTTCGTCAGAGGTGTCGCCATTTTGGGTTTTTGATTGTGAGGCTCTTTGGTGTTTTATTTTCCGCTTTGTATCGCAGATTAAAATGTGGATGGCTCTCCTTTAACGCAGCTTCTTTTTAATAGACCAATATCAGGCCGATATTGGCCTTATTTTGGCCGATATTTGATTAGGCAGTTGTTTGGACAGTCGTCTGCATATAGAGCTGCACTCACAGTGATCAGCTGACCTCCAAACTAGTTTTAGGGAGAAATGATACAGTTTGTTTTATATTTCTCCATTTTGCTGTGTTTTAAAAAGGAGCACTTTCATGAATGACTCTTTAAAATCTCTAAAATGGTCTGTAATGTGCATAAACACGTTGGATTCATTAAACAATGAGATAGACTATATCATCTCAGCTATGTTTTAAAAAAACTAAAACAAGAAAATTGGCCTTGAAAATCGGCCATCGAGATCGGCATCGGCTGACATCACGGCATCGGTATCGGCCCAAGAAAAACCCATATCAGTCGATCTCTAGTTAGGGATGTTCATCATGTCTTAAAGCAGAGTTGTCACCTTTGACAAGGACTGAAGTACTGATGTTTGTCTGATAAAGAAGAAAAAGCTTTCATAAATACTTTAAGAAGACATGATGAACATCTCTAACATCCCTGATCCAATAAATAAATTAAACTGACACACAACTGACAGTTGTGACATGCATTCAACAAATGAATGCTAATATCAAGACAAAACTATTGTTAAATGACCTCGATCGTGACTCAGTGGCACAGCTGTTAGCAGTTTCGCCTCATAGCAATAAGGTCCAGGCTTCATATCCCAGGCAGTTTATCAAAGCTTAGACATGATAAAGTATAGAAGTGTGACCAGAAGTCCAGCTTTGAGCAGGACTGCACAGCATTTTCAACCCAAACCCACGTCACACAAATCGAAGCTGTGTCCTGCATTTCATTTAAGCATCGCTCTTGTCCATAAACTTGTCTACCATAGTGTTGCAGCATGTGTGACTAGAACACATGAGAGATGTGATAAGTGCATGCAGCCACCGGGACAAAACCGCACAAACCGGCCGTACGAAGAGAGAGCGCATGAACCTCACTTCTGCTCTGCTCTGAGTAGAAGCAGCATCATACGTTTTCTACAAGTTCTTCAGATATTTTCATGTAAAGTTTCCTCTAACAATAACTCAAAGGCTTCCAATATTGTCTTAGGCCAATATCTACATTTTTTGTTGGGAAATAACAGACATGCACAGGTCTTTGCAATCAGGCCTATGCAGTTCATATGTTAATAATATTATTAGTAGGGATGGGACGAGACAGAATTTTCACGAGACGAGACGAGCCACGAGATTGAGTCCACGAGATCGAGACGAGACAAGATTTTTAAATAATTTGCATTAATTGTTTCAATTTAGAATTTAAACAAGGCACATTACAAAATGTGATTTGTATTATTTATTATTGTTAGTTTATATTCTTTTAGTTTAGCTTTACCTTTCATTATGTGTATCACCTTAGATTTTATTATTTGAACGATATGAGTTTGACTGAAATTGATCCACTCCCCCGTGTGTAGCTCAGACTCCGCCCCCTTCCCCTTCCTTCACAGCGCTGCCGCTGCTGCTGCAGGGACCAGATGCACACAGATGAGGAGACTTTCCTACTTTTTACATGACAGAGGCCAAAATATCTCTTTGTGGATCTATTTTAAACAATGTTTAAGTGTGAAAAACACTGCGCTGTTCCCGCGATGTCCGCGCGTATATTTGACGATTATATATTTTTCGCGCTAACTTTTACAATGTTTAGGACTAATTATCTCTGTCAATATTGGTCCTATCTTTACGAAATAAAAACTGAGACAGAGTTTAGACTGTTTTCTGTCAGAATAAGTCCGCTACAAGTCTGTGTGTGGAGGAGAATATTTACTACAGCTGCTCAAAGATACAAAACTTAATTTCATGACCATGGAAAAATCTCACGAGACAGATCAGTACGTGTGCGCACAGTATCGTGACAGTTTGATCTCGCGAGATCTCGCGGCACGAGATCTCGTCCCATCCCTAATTATTAGTCTTTTACTTTTTTTACTTTTCATCTGGAAAAAATGTCCTCATAAACACATATTGCCCTGGTCCTGTCTGGTCACCTACTGAACAGCTAAGGTTTGGAGTTATTGTTGAGGGTAATTGAGTAGTTACTAAGCCTTAATACATTTTTTCATCAATTCAATTGTGTAAACAAAAAGCACTGGACATGTTGTTCAAAGTGAACCAAGACTAATGAAAACAAGGCTTAGTTCTTAACTCATCGTCTTATCTCCATGGTGATATTTTGTTCAAAGTCCATCTGTGTGGCCTTATACATTTTTATTTGCAATATTCATTTACATGTTTTTTTTTTTTTTTTTTTGTTTTTTTTTTTGCATTAATTCTTAGGTCAGAACACCAACCACCAGTTTATCTTTAGGCTATTGTTGCTCCTATTGTCATTATGTTCTTGAAGCTCGGGTGGCCATCTTGAAAAGTCACTATTGTGGGACAAATATAGAATATCTAGCATTCAGGTGTTTCAAAAACGTCATCATACTAGTGTTTGGAGCATAGCCCTTTTGAAGTATGTATTTTTATTTATTTTATGGTATGTAGGCCCTATTTATTCATTTTATAAGGAGAGGCTTATAAAAGCGTCAATACTGAATAGTGTAACCTGGGGGGTTTGGGGGTCCTCTCCCAGAATTTCTGAAGAAAATAAATACAATGTCAGGTATTTTGACCAATACATGCATTATTAACAATGAACAATATAAAGTATGTATATATTTGACGTAAAATTCATGATTGCACTTCTCATCAAAAATCTGAAACTTCCTCAGCTTTTATGTGGCTTCTGAAGATTTAGACTGAACTGAAGAGGCAGTGATTTAGCATTTTGTCTGCTGGGTTTCAGATGACGTCACAGAAACAGCACGAAATGCAAACAGGGAGCAGGAACTTAACGCAGCCGCAGAATCCCATGTATTTCCCATAGACGTTAGCATTAGCCCGAAATAAATTAAAGTTAAGAATAATTGTGAGAGTGTCAGCTGGTACAAACCCACCGACCACATTTAAGAGGTAAGAGCCTCGTTAAAAGACATTTTTGAGATTAGAAGCGTTGTGAGATTTTTAAATAGTTAATAATTAGCCGCGTTTAGAACTGCGTTTCACCATAGAGCGTGTAATATGTATGTGTAACAGTATTTTACGTGTCTGTTGTAATACGTATGTGTAACAGTATTTTACTGTCTGTTGTAATACGTATGTGTAACAGTATTGTACTGTCTGTTGTAATACGTATGTGTAACAGTATTGTACTGTCTGTTGTAATACGTGTGTGTAACAGTATTTTACGTGTCTGTTGTAATACGTATGTGTAACAGTATTGTACTGTCTGTTGTAATACGTATGTGTAACAGTATTTTACTGTCTGTTGTAATACGTATGTGTAACAGTATTGTACTGTCTGTTGTAATACGTATGTGTAACAGTATTGTACTTGTCTGTTGTAATACGTATGTGTAACAGTATTTTACTGTCTGTTGTAATACGTATGTGTAACAGTATTGTACGTGTCTGTTGTAATACGTATGTGTAACAGTATTGTACTGTCTGTTGTAATACGTATGTGTAACAGTATTTTACTGTCTGTTGTAATACGTATGTGTAACAGTATTTTACTGTCTGTTGTAATACGTATGTGTAACAGTATTTACTGTCTGTTGTAATACGTATGTGTAACAGTATTGTACTGTCTGTGTAATACGTATGTGTAACAGTATTGTACATGTCTGTTGTAATACGTATGTGTAACAGTATTGTACTGTCTGTTGTAATACGTATGTGTAACAGTATTTTACTGTCTGTTGTAATACGTGTGTGTAACAGTATTGTACTGTCTGTTGTAATACGTGTGTGTAACAGTATTGTACTGTCTGTTGTAATACGTATGTGTAACAGTATTGTACTGTCTGTTGTATACGTATGTGTAACAGTATTTTACTGTCTGTTGTAATACGTGTGTGTAACAGTATTGTACTGTCTGTTGTAATACGTGTGTGTAACAGTATTGTACTGTCTGTTGTAATACGTATGTGTAACAGTATTGTACTGTCTGTTGTAATACGTATGTGTAACAGTATTTTACTGTCTGTTGTAATACGTATGTGTAACAGTATTTTACTGTCTGTTGTAATACGTGTGTGTAACAGTATTGTACTGTCTGTTGTAATACGTGTGTGTAACAGTATTGTACTGTCTGTTGTAATACGTATGTGTAACAGTATTGTACTGTCTGTTGTAATACGTATGTGTAACAGTATTTTACTGTCTGTTGTAATACGTATGTGTAAGAGTATTTACTGTCTGTTGTAATACGTATGTGTTACAGTATTTATTTGTCTGTTGTAATACGTATGTGTAACAGTATTTTACTGTCTGTTGTAATACGTATGTGTACAGTATTTTACTGTCTGTTGTAATACGTATGTGTAACAGTATTTTACTGGTCTGTTGTAATACCTATGTGTAACAGTATTTTACTGTCTGTTGTAATACGTATGTGTAACAGTATTTTTACTGTCTGTTGTAATTAGGGCTGTCAAAGTTAACGCGTTAATCATGCGATTAATCATAAAAAATTAACGCATTAATCATGAATTATCGCAGATTAATCGCACTATTTAATTTGACCGTTCAGTACGCGCTTCACCGCGGAGGGAGCGCGTACTGCGCGGAGGGATACCTGGAAGGCGGCGGCGCAGGGTGTTATTAGGTCTGCGTAGTAGCTCGAGTGAACGCATACGCGGCGTAAAGATGATGGAGAGACAACGACCGGTGCGCTCGCCTCGGCAGAACTCGGGCGGAACATCCAGACGTGACTTCTAGATAAAACGAAGGTAGTGTGCATATATTGCAATGATGAACTCTCCTTTCACCGCAAGACAACAAGCTTGAAATACCACCTTAAAGCCAAAACGTGTTTGAGGCAGCGGCTGCAGGAGCGCTGCTACTAACTTACATCGACACAAGCCGTAACAAAAGCATCATAGATAAGTTAAGCAACGCTTTTGCCAAATGGAGTCACAGCATGTAGACCCACTAACATCGTTAAAGACCAGAGGACGCAAAATATTAATGATTATGCACATGGCCACAGGTGATACATACAAGTTACCTTCCAGAGGAACAATCACAACCAGAATAAACCAACTGCTATAGTGCAAATAATTATAAATATCATTATAATTATTTAATAATTAATAATTACTACATATTCAAGTAAACATTGAATGTTAAGACAACAGTCCATTTTCAAAATGTATGTCTTTTATAGAATATCTTTGAAAGTTTGCACATCAAGCAATTAACTGTGATTAATCGTGATTAATCAAAATTTTGAAAGTGTGATTAATCTGATTGACAAAAAAATTAATCGTTTGACAGTAACAGTCTAGTCTGTTTGTAATACGTATGTGTATGTACAGTATGTACAGTATTGTCTGTTGTAATACGTATGTGTAACAGTATTTTACTGTCTGTTGTAATACGTATGTGTAACAGTATACGGTCAGTAATACGTATGTGTAACAGTATTTTACTGTCTGTTGTCAATACGTATGTGTACAGTATTTTACTGTCTGTTGTAATACGTATGTGTAACAGTTTTACTGTCTGTTGTAATACGTATGTGTAACAGCTATTTACTGTGTTGTAATACCGTATGTGATAACAGTATTGTAGTACTGTCTGTTGTCAATACGTATGTGTAACAGTATTGTACTGTCTGTTGTAATCGTTGTGTACTGTCTGTTGTATATACAGTATTGTACTGTGTAATACGTGTGTGTAACAGTATTTTACTGTCTGTTGTATAATACTGTGTAACAGTATTGTACTGTCTGTTGTAATACGTATGTGTAACAGTATTTTACTGTCTGTTGTATACGTATGTGTAAGAGTATTTTACTGTCTGTTGTAATACGTAGTGTTTACAGTATTTATTTGTCTTTGTAATACGTNATGTAAAAGACTTATATAAGACCTTCACACATAGCCAACTGCCATGCACATTGCTGTAGTGTCTATTAAGCTTAGATCACCTGTTATAAAATGAAATAAGTCGCCTACAAATGCAAAAATGAGATTTCATGATGTACTATATTGCACACAACTTCGCTCTGAATTGTAAGTGCACAAGCCAAAAATAAACATATTTAGAGTGGAAAAACATGTTATAAAATCGCATTGGAAACAGTGGCACTTTTTTTGGCGGGAATTATTACATATCGAACACGACGTTTAACAGAACACGGTTTACATGTTTATTGTCCAATCTTGCTCCTGTTCACGCTTTATATGACCAGGATCTTGCACAGAGGCCAAGGAACGCTGATATGAGGACAAAACTACAAGATGCAGATCAAAACATGACTAAACTCTGCATAAAACAGCTTTTATATATCACTAAATCATCTGCAATAAGTAGCAGCCTATTGTGTCCATTTGACGTTCAATGCGCGATGTGAGTGTAGCCTCTTACCTGAGACGAAGTTCCACACATCTCTTTCCGCTAAATCCAGCTGATTTTGCCCAAACTTCCGCGTGTATTTCCGTGTCTTCATGCTAAAATACAGTCCTTTCATTCATTCTTCGTCAAGTTTTCCCCGGCTGCTCTGCTGTGGATTTCTGCCGAGTCACCGTCTTGAAACGGCTTATCAAGACTTCATATTATTTTGCTTTATTATCTCTACTCGGGTTGCAATAAAACTGACTGCATTTGCAATGAAAGCAAATGATTCGTTTCCAAAAACTGTTTCCTGTGTCTAATCGTTTCTGTTCTACTGTTCGGTGTGCATCCATGGCTCCTCTTGTGTTCACGCAGCTGCCGTTTGCTGCCTCATTTGTTTCACCAACACCCGCCCCCGCTCATCCAAGGCGCAACGCGACTGGTCGCGACGGCGCCTCCGTGACGGAGTCCCTAACTTTAGGAATTTTTCCAGAGCACTGTTTGTTCGATGGTCCGCTGCGTTTCCGTTCTTCGCGTTTTTTTGCTGTGGGCATTGGCGTGGATTCTTGTGCTTCGGCACCGGAAATGTATTTGGCGGCAGATCTAACACTGGACGGGGTTGTGATTGGGTCGCTGGCACTGTAGACATTTCGTGGTCAGATCGCGTTATATACGAAGCCATAAGCTTGTGTAAGGAGTCTCCTGAACCGTTCCTCATACGTGTGTGCCTCCGAGACGCGATAGGGTCTCTATTAGAGTGGTCAAAGTTATATTCGCAAGTGCCTCGCACGCAAGCTCGGCTGCCTGTTTTCTTTTCTTTCCCGCCGGCGATTTGCGACGGCTCGTCGTTCTACTGAATCATATGTATAGATATTATTTATCAATTTTTACTTTCATTATTTTTGAACGATCAACAAGAGCCAACAAGGGGTGGGCTTAAAGTCCGCATGGCTCTAGAGCCGCAGGTTGCCGCACCCCTTTTTTGCTTTTAGACAATCTTTATTTCGCAGGTTTATAGGACACATATTGGGATTTTCGAGGATGAACGGCAGTTAACTTAAGAACGGCTGCAGATTTTATATACACGCAATATTACAATGGTCGAAAACGAGCGGATTTTTCGACTTTTCTTTTCAGATTCTTTCCTGAGGGTCACAACATGTATCTAGTCTTATTGTCCTGACAAAAGTTACAGAAGCTCTAGTATTAGCTTCAACTGTAGCGCAGAGGCCGCACAGCTTAAGTTGAGCTGTGATTCAGATGAGAGCGCACGGAGAGGGAACAGTGCGCGAGGGCACGCGCGCGTCTCTCTTGCGCGCACGGGCCAAGAGGTCTGGTGGCCCCACTGAGAAGTCAAATCTGCAAAAATTTTGAATATATGGCCCTTAACTGTTTCTATAAAACATCCAGATAAAAAACAATGCATCTATTATGTGAAAAAAAATAAATAAATAAAAAAAAAAGGAAAAATAATAAAACAAAAAAATGTTGGGGGAATTTCAAACCTGTCTCTTAAATAAATAGATACATTGTGGGGTCGGTTTGGGGCTGGAAATTTATCTTATTTGTATTTGTATTGTTTTTTTTTTTGTTTTTTTTGGGGGGGGGGGGCACCTTTTTGAAATCTGCATAGGGCACCAAATGGGCTACGCGGCCCTGCTGATATGTTCAGGCATTTTTTCCTGACATCGTGTTTGTGCTGGTCCATTTAAGGCTTTGAAGTACTCTATGTCATTCTGTGTTTGAATGAGAGCAAATCACTCCTTGCGCGTCCCGAGGTCACGTGAGTGAAACCCAGCAATACTGCCTGTTCTACTCTGAGGCCTAACTCTGCTTAAATGCTGCACTTCCCTCTTAACTGCTGATAGTAGTATATATAAAAAACAGAAAACAAAACACATCTTATGGAGTGTTGCATGTTGTCCCTGCAGAGACATGGTCATCAGAATGTGGCCTGGATCCTGTCCTCCAGAGTTTTAATGTGCAGGGATGGGCTGTCTCTTCTTCTTCAGCGTTTTGTCTATAAATGTGTCAATATTTTTGTAACCTCGTAAAAACTATGGAACTATTAAACAAGCTTCAACAGAGCACAGTTGTACGTGAGAATCCTTCTGTCCTCTGAAGAAAGGTCGATGAGTAAAGAAAGAGGAGACATGATGAGGAGGAAGAGACAAAGAAAGGAAACACAGGAAGGAGAGAGAGTGAGGAGACAGTGAGGAGGAGGAGACGGAGGAGAGAGTAAGGGGAGAGGAGAGAGTGAGGAGAGAGGAGACACAGTGAGGAGACACAGTGAGGAGACACAGTGAGGAGAGAGGAGACACAGTGAGGAGAGAGGAGACACAGTGAGGAGAGAGAGACATAGTGAGGAGACACAGTGAGGAGAGAGGAGACACAGTGAGGAGAGAGGAGAGACAGTGAGGAGACACGTGAGGAGACACAGTGAGGAGAGAGAGAGGAGATAAGGAATGACTGATATACAAGGACAAAGGAGACACAAACAGGGCGTTTCCATTAGTACCTGCTTGGCCCTACTCTACTCGACTCGACTCTACGCGCCTCTACCCGGCTTAGCCCCGCTCAGAGGGAGAGCTTTTCCATTACAAGAGAGGCCGAGTGGGGCTGTTGTGAAGCTGGTCGGTACGGTTGCCAACACTGTCACTCCCCAAATGGGGACATGATGCAAGCTCATAGAAAACAACGAGAGTTTCAATGTGCATCGGCTTTAATTAAAGATAATCAGACCGTTCGTTCTCCAGAGATTCATAATCTCAATATAAAACAAATATCCACCGCCGCATTGGCCAGTAGAGTGAAGCTTTTCATGTCAACACGTTCACGGACTCACCTCTTCTTCACGTCCTTCACACGTCTGTCTAAAGTCCCGCTGTGGTCCCGATGTACATCACAAGTCAGCTGTCCCATCTTCCTCCTCCGTCACTCTGTCCTGACGAAGCTGCAATATAATCTCTTGTTTCAAAATGTGCATCGGATGTCCATCAGTGTTTACTGTGAGAAGCAGGACCCCCGCAGCAGCACAGGTAACCTGCATGTGCCTACGTACAAGCTCGTGTGGTCTACGCACACACTCATACAACTACTGTCTTATGTATTTAGCGGATAGGGACAACGGACTCGTTTTTTTATGTCATTGTGCTGTTTTTTGCTACAGAGAGTACGAATGAAGCATTATGGTGCTATCGGCAGCTAGCTTAGCGGCAACTCACGTTAGCGTACAGTAACAACAACAAATCAGCGGCACTTGTGTGACGCAACAGGCGACGTGCGTCTGACGTCAGGTTTAGTATCTGCTCGGCTCGACTTGGCCCTGGGGTAAAGCAGGGACTGAAAAGTACCTGGTCGGAGGGATCAGCCCCAAATGGAAAAGCTCCGCACCAGGGCTAAGTCGCGTCGAGTAGAGTAGAGTAGGGCCAGCAGGTACTAATGTAAAGCCCTAAATAGGAGTGAGGAGACAGAGAGAAAGAGGAGACAGAGAGAAAGAGGAGACACAGGAGGTGCCACTGCGAGGAGAGACAAGGAGACAAAGACGACCAAGGCCGGAGAAATTAGAGAGAGGAGAGTAACAGCGGGTGGCAGGAGACACAGCAAGCAAAAGTGGGGACTTTTAGGAGAGAGAAACGATAATGAAGAAAGAGAAGACAGAGAGGAGGCCAAGAAGGTGAAAGGCAGGGAAAGAGAAGACGAGACTCAAAGAGAAGAGACTAAAACAAGCTGTGGAAAGAGGAAAGAACACAATGTGGAAAAGAGAGGGGACATAGTGAGGTGGTTTCCTTCTCTTGCCGTCTCTGACTTTGGGACAACTCTTAATATGACGCATTTGATTGACAACTAAAGAACGAAGGAGATGAGGAGAGGAAGTAAGGAAGCAAAGACGAAGGATTGAGACTCGGCCTATGTACTGTTACCTCATCAACCACGAGCGGACGAGAAGCCAGACAGTGACACGTCTGGTCAGCCTGACACTCGGCTCAGAACCACACTGACCCTCCCCCCCCCCTCTCTCTCTCTCTCTCTCTCTCTCCCTGACTTATCCACGTGTTATCTCTCCATTTTTCACGTCGGACTGTTTAGCCGCGTGTCGAGGATCTTATCGCGCGGCGTTTGTGTGGCAGTGCCGGAGCGGGTGTGTGGACAGAGTGACGAACACAGTGTGACGTTGGGGGGTAGTGGGGGGGGGGGGGGGGGGGGGGGAGGGGGGTGAGGCCGTTTGGAGGTAAAACATTAAACTGGTGATAGGACGGACAAAGGAACTTTAGAAAGAAGCCAGGAGACAGAACCTGAGGAGGAGGGAGAGAAGAAGGGAGAGAGAAAGAAGAGGAGAGAAGGAAGAAGAGAAAGAGAACAGAGAGAAGAGAGAGAGAGGAGAGAGAGAGAGAGAGAGGAGGACGAGAAGAAAGAGGGAAAGAGACAGAGAGAAATAAAGAGGAGAAGAGAGAGGAAAAAGAGAGAGAGAGAGAAATAAAGAGGAAGAGACAGAGAGAGAGAAGAGAGTGAGAGGAGAGAAATAAAGAGAAGAGACAGAGGAGAGAGAAGGAGTGAGAGAGAGAGAAAAAAGAGGAAGAGACAGAGAGAGAGAAGAGAGTGAGAGAGAGAGAGAAATGAAAGAGGAAGAGACAGAGAGAGAGAAGAGAGTGAGAGAGAGAAGAGAAAGAAAGAGAAGAGACAGGAGAGAGAGAAGAGAGTGAGAGAGAAGAGGAAGAAAAGAGGAAGAGACAGAAAGAAGAGAAGAGAGTGAGAGAGATGAGAGAAAATAAAGAGGAATGAGATCCGCGACACAGCCCGCAGACCCGCCCACCGACATCAACGCAGCACAGATCGCAGAGGGAGACGAGAAACGAAAGAGGACCAGAGACACACACGAGAGTGACAAAGACGCAAGTAGAGACACACGAGAGAATGAAAAGAAAGCAGAACAAGCGACCAGAGAGAACGCACGAACAGAGAGGTTGCGAGAGAGAGAGACAACAGAACACCAATGGCACATGCTCCACGACTATACCACACAAACGAGAGAGCAGCAAGAGCCAGTGAGAGAGAGAGAGAAATTTAAAGAGGAAGAAGTACAGAGAGTAGACGAAAAGAGAGAGAGAGAGAAGAGAGAAGAGGAAGAGAAAGAGAAGAGGAAGAGACAGAGAGAGAGAGAGAGTGAGAGAGAAAGAAATAGAAGAGACAGAGAGAGAAGAGAGAAAGAGTAGAGAGAGAGAGAGAGAGATAAAGAGAAGAAGAAAGAAGAGAGAGAGAGAGAGAGAAGAGGGAGAAAGAAAGAGAAGAGAGAGAGAGAGAGAGTGAGAGAAAGAAAGAAGAGAGAGAAGAGAGAAAAGGAAGAAAAGAGAGGAGAAAGGAAGAAAGAGAGAGAAAAGAGAGAGAAGAGGAAGAGAAGAAAGAGAAAGAAAGAGAGAGAAGAGAAGAGAAGAGAAAGAGAGGGAGAGAAAGGAAAGAGAGAGAGAAAGAGAGAGAGAAAGAGAGAAAGAAAAGGAGAAGAGAGGAAGAGAAAGAGAGAGACAAGAGAGAGTGAGAGAAAGAGAAAGAAAGAGAGAGAGAAAGAGAGAGAGGAAGAGAAAGAAAAAGAGAGGAAGAGAGGGTGGAAGAGAGAGAGAGGAGAGAGAGATAGAAAGAGAGAGGGAGGAAGCGAGAGAGAGAGAGGAGAGAGAGGAAGAGAGAGAGGAAGAAATAAAGAAAAAAAAGGAGAGAAGCAGAGGCACAGCTATAATGGGGAGAAAAGAGAAAGGCTCATGGTAGAGGAGAGACACAGAGCGAAGGAATAGAGAGGGAAAGAGACTGAGTGAGAAAGAGAAACACTCAAGACGAGGGTTTCCATTGACTAACATTGACGCTGTCCTGTCTGAACAAACCATAACACTGCACTATTCAGACAATCCACACTCCTCAGTAGATATTTGTGACTGATATTTTCAGAGGAGGTTCTTTGGTTTCTCTGTGCAACTGCTTTAGTCTCAGTTTGTCTTCAAAGCACCACATTTGTTATTCTGAACAAACAACAACAACAACTGAGTAAAAGTGAGATTGTGGTTAGCCTGCAGAACTCAAGACACTGGGTTTATGTTAGCTCAAAGTCCTATACCTTAACTGAGCTAAACAGTAATAAAAGTGGGCGCAACAGATGAGGTGAACAGGTCAAATGGCATCATTGTAAAGCAGTGTTAATTTTGGCGAAAGATTTTAATTTAGTTTAAGTCTTAGTCTTCCGACTAAATCTACTTTCCATTTTAGTCTAGTTTTAGTCATCTGATCCGTCCTAGTTTTAGTCACGTTTTAGTCGACTAAAATGTCATGCAATTTTACACTAATCTAACTCCGATTTAGTCAACTAAAAGCTTTTCACTGGTATATTATAGTTTCCTTTGAGTTAAAACAATCATTTAACTACAAACCTCATATAAATAGCCATCCATGTGAAACAAGCAAATTGTTTGGTGAAATTTTAAATATAATTGTTCTTTATGTTTTATTGAAAATATGTTCGAACCTGTCATATGCACTAAATTGGTGATCAGCATGTGTGTTACTGTAATGTACAAGGCCTTTTTGTACAGTAAGACTCAATGTTCACCACAGAAACTTAATTAGTTTATGTTATGTTTTTAATGATTACAAACTAAAATAGCAGTCATGAACTTAGTGGTGGCGAAATTCTCTAACCTTTGAAAATAGCTCAGCGTGTGCAGTTCCAAATGCCGTTTTAAGTTAGTTGTGTTTTGCCCTTTGATTACGGCAGCGCACGGTTTACAGGTGTCTTTGTTGTCGAAGGTGAAATGAGGCCACAGACCGGGCCGTCTTTTCACCTGTGCTCCCTGAACTGTCGCCCGTGTGTCTCCACCACGTCTCTTCCACGCCACCGTTCAACAAGGCGCGCTTCTCGGCAGCAGTCAGCTCAGCTCTGTTCGGCAACTTTCGGCAACAACATGAAACAATACGCGCTGTGATTGGCTTTCAGACAGCGGTACCGCCAAGTTCCACTCACTTCATCTCTCCTTCTTCTCAACTTTCTTTCGTCAATTTAGTCATTTATGTAATTTTTATTTAGTTTTCGTCTGAAATTGATATTGCTATTCGATATTGATATGTTTTATCAGCCGGTTATGTCAATGAAATGAACGGGGGAGGAGCTGATCGGAGTGTTTCCGATTTCTGTGCGTAATGGTAGAAAAAGTGGGCGAGCCAAATAAGACTGATTATGACAACCCAGAACACAGCAAGAGTTTACCATTTTATTTTTTTCAAACTTTGAACATTCACATGCTTTGACGTCTGTGTTTTGACCATGGATGTGTTATGACAGCGACCGCATACCACCAACATGGCCGACTTCGGCTAACGAACGTTAACAAGAGATTTCTGATCTTGTGCATCTTTTAAGACTAATGACACCAAGCTTCCACTTTTATATGTTACTAGTGAGAACAGCAGATAAATGACCAAAGACCAAATAAAAGTTTTAGCTGTGGAGATGCGTCTGTTGCATCGACAACTGATGGAGTTTGTAGCATTTCCAGTCTACGAATATAGTAGTTTGAGAAATATAATCTCACATCACCAAAATTGTTTAAAAAAGCTTCATAAGACACAGATCAGTCTGTTTTGCTCATGGTTTTGTTGCTTGTTTAAGCTCGTTTTATCCATAAAAGTGCAACTTCCCTAATTGTGTTCAATTGATTTGCGTCATCACCTCTACCGGAGGAACATGGCGTCGCTCTGTTTGTGTTGTTTAATGTCTATGGTGGGGATAGGTGTTAAGTGAAAACAGGACTGAGCAGTGGAGCATCAGCTGCAGAATAATACAAGTTTACTCAAACACACAGGAGTCAATCCAAATACAACTGAGAGGAGACACTGTTGGAATTACAAAAAGTTCCTCTGTGACACAAGCAGTGATGTAAAGTCTTGTCTTATCTCACTGACTCTCCATCAGCAGAAGTGCACTGGGGGTCTTCACTGGGCCGGGGGAGGGTTCCTGGTCTCTCGTGTTGTTTCAGCTTTGTGAATGAACCGGCGAGGAGCGTGTGTGTGTGCGTGTGTGTGACGACATCATCCATAATAAAGTGTGTTTGTGTGGGGCCAGTCAGCGTCCAGCAGAGAGACCGGAGCGTGTGTTTGGTTTGAACGCCAGCGCGACGCAATGTCACTGTTCATGAATGTTACACAGATAAACACACACAGGCTCTATTCTTAGCCCTGTGTCCTGGGGGTCAAGTGGAGCAGATACAGAGCAGCGGCACAGGCTGAGTCTCCAAACTTTTACAGTTTGTGACTTTGTTTATTCTAACACCATAGTAAAGATCTCCTGCGGCCGCCATTACAGCAGTGACGCTACCTTTGAATCTAATGGGAAGAAGCCAAAAATGTTGCTTCTGTGGTTATCTTTGGCATAGTAGTAAGTATGTGCACGTCTAAAAAAACAACTCTTACACACACAAACTTTTACACATGCACGTTCCCTTCACGCTGAATGATCAATAGTCTCTATGTTCACTGGATCTGATTTACATTTAGGGAACACACGCTTCACACGTTCAAGCCCACTCTACACCGTCTTTTTCTCAAGTCGCTGTTTCTTCCCAAACTCGTTTGTTCAATCCACATGTACCTCTCCACAAACCCCGGATCACAGCGCAAAAACCATCCTGTGCATGTGGCTCTAAGCTTTATAAAGCGATGTAACAAGTACGATCTTTACAGCTGCACCAAAACAGTAATTTGACAAAGTAGACTAATGTGTTCTTAAATGACAGTGTGCCTTCACACCGGACTTCTCTACTGTATTTATATTCGCCGTTGGTTGCCAGGTTTGACCTCTGTGACGACTACGTTCTAGTGATATGGTAACACTTTAAAGTAGCCCGCTATTAATAGAACACGGTACTTACTGTACTTCTGTTGTACATGTACTTACTGTAGCTACAATGTACTTGGAATGTACTTACAGTAATGGTAATAAAGTGACAGTTCCGCTAGTTAGTATATTATAGTGATAGTTACTGTACTTTTTGAATGATAATTGGATATGGTCATCTTGTACTAAAGTGTACTATACGGTACTCTAGTGATTCTTAATTGTACTTGGTGGTTCTATTTTGATGCTACACAAACATAAAGACTGTAAAACAAGTTATACTGCAAATTGTTAAACAAGTTATGATAAAAAAATCAAAACGGCAACTAATACAGAACACCTCTTTATTATGCCACAGCACAACAATATGAACAATTGATAGCTAACTAACACTGACAGGGTCATACTTAAATGACGTGTACTTCACTGTCAGTTACTCGTAATTATATGTAACGGTTGTCTTACACATGTCCGGCAGTCGAACCTCTCCAACGCGTAACGACAAGCACTATAAAAACGCTTGGCGTAGTTTAGTGTTCTTATACTGAAGTGAGTTACTAAATACTGCAGTGAGACCTTGTCACTTAAATACGCCAAAATCGCTGTCAGTGATTAGCTATCAATTACTATAGTAACTGACAGTGAAGTACCCTTGTCCACTTTAAAATACGACCCCTGTCAGTTAGTTAGCTATCAATTACTATAGTAACTGACAGTGAAGTACCACCTTGTCCACTTTAAAATACGACCCGCTGTGTTATTAGCTATCAATTACTATAGAACTGACAGTGAACTACCACTGTTTATACTAATATACTGGTAACTGTCACTTATACCATACTGTGACTAAGTACCACTAAATACACTGTAGTTACAGTAACTCATGATACTAACACCAGAAGTACCAGTACCTCGTAGTACCTATAACTAGCGGGGGTACTAAAGTGTTACCGAATAGGTAATGTTGAGTGCACAGATGAAAGTGAGTTTGTGCTTTCAGCCCTTAGTCATAGTTGAACGTGAGGCATGAGATGTTTGGGTCCTCTGGGCAAGAAGCCCTTTTTGTGCAAACTGTGGACAAACAAACGTAGCGTGGCGTGGTTGCATGTGTGCAAAGGTGATTCCAAAACAAAATGATCATGCACAAAGTACTGTGTTGGGGACTATGTAACTCAGATTGGAGATATCCTGAACAGCTGCTAAAGGGAACAGTTTTCACCCCGTTTCCAAAACCCGGGAAGATTTGCGACAACATGACACAATGGGGAAGAGAGCAGGCCAAGGTAAAAACGAGAAAGCAAGACGATGGCAGTATTTATGTGGTCAGGCAGATTTCCAAAGTGTGGAGAGGATAACTAGCAACACATACATCTGTGTTCTGCACTTTGACGGTGGGAAAGGCCCTAGATCTGAGGCTGACGAACCAGAACTAGCTACGCTAACAGACTGTGAGCTCTGGAAGAAGCAGCGTGCAATAGAACGGCTCCAACAGAACGTCCCCAACTAAACAGCCGGTCCAGCCAAGCGTGGAAGGAAACAGCTTTTAACAGAGGAAAGCCTAACGAAAGCACATCGTTACCATTGGAAATAAGAACGTAGAGTGTCTGAGGACAAGTGACTGAATCTGAACTGCCAAAAAGACTGCAACAAAGAACAACACTGCAGTCTGTATGAGCAAATGGACTAGGTATTTGATGGCCGATAAACCGTGGTTTGCAGCACTGGTGACGTCAGTTGTAAAGCGGGCTATTGGACTGGTGGAGGTCCAGATGGTTTTTCTGTGAGTTTGTGAAGTGACAAATATTGATAGAAAATCCATCTGGCTAGACAGGTTAACTCTGACCGACCTTTTGCAACATAAACAACTAATGGAGAAAGAGAAAATCAACTGAATAACTTATTACCAAATAACTGTTAGTTGCAGCCCTGCTTAACGTTACAAAAACTGTCTTTACTGTTCTCAGACTTGCATCTCTGACTGTTGCGTCCTTGAAGAGCCTCCATTTGCTTGTTACCATGGATATCTTGTTCCTATATGGCTCATTCCATAACTAATGTTTCAGAAAGTGCCACAGTGCCACTTAAAGACAAACTCCACATCAGAGAGTGTGGTTCTGGGAGGTAACGTGGGCGTCCCGAGGTCTGTGAGGGGTCCCACACGGAGGACAGGCACTACGGACACTTTGCCAGAACATTTTCAGCTAAGAACACATTTTGTGAATGCCAGAAATGTTTGTAAGAAAGAGAAAGATGGATGGATAATAATGTGCAGCCTGAGCAAGAGAGAGAAAGAGAGAGACAGATGAGAACAGTACGTGCCTTTCTTCTTTCTCACTTGTTTCTCTCTCCCTCGCTGTCATTCCTCCTTGCTCCTCCATCTTTTTCCTCTCCTCTCTCAACCTCAGCCAATGCTTTCTTCCTTCCCCTTCTTTCTCTCTCTCCTTCCTCCCTCTTTTTCCCTCTCTCCATCTTCTCCGACATTCCCTCAAACCTCTCTCTCATCCTCCCATCTTTCTTCTTCTCTCCACACTTGTTTTCCACACTTTCTCTCTCTTTTCCTCACTGAACCTTCCCTCTCTTAATTCCTCTCTCCCTCATCTTTGACATTTGCTCCCTCCTTTCTCTCTTCCTCCCATCTCTCTCTCCTCTCTTATCCTATATTCTCTCTCTCCTCCTCCCTCACCCTTTCTTCTCTATACTTTTGTTTTTCTCTCCTTTTTTCTTCTTCTCTCTCCCTCATCTTTGACTTTCTTTCTCTCTCTCTCTCTCTGCTCATCACTTCTCTCACTTCCCTCTTCTTCTTCCTTCCTCCTCCCCTGCATTCTTCTCTCTCCATCTTTCTCCCTCTCTCATTCCTCCCTCCCAATCCTTTTTCTCTTCTTTCTGTTCTCCCTCATCTCTGACTCCTTCCCTCGCTCTTTTCTTCTTATTCTTCTACTTTTTCTTCTTCTCACACTCCTTTTATCTCCATCTTTTTCTTTCTCTACCTGTCCCTTCCCTACATCCTTCCGTCCCTCACCTTTCTCTCCTTCTTCGTCTCTCTGTCTCCCTTTCTCCTTCTTCCTCTCTTTTCCCTCTTTCCTTCTCCCTCTCTTCTTCTCCATCTCTCCTACTCTCTCTCTTGTCTCCCTCACTCCTCCCCTCTTCGTACCTCTCTCCTTCTCCCTCTCTCTGACGTCCCTCTCTCCTCCATGTTTTCATCTCTTTCTTTCTCCGTCCCTCCTTCTGTCCCTTTTACTCCCTCTCTCCTTTTCCTTCTCTTCCTCCATCTCCCTGTCTTCCTCCCTCTCTCTTTCCTTCTCCATCCCTCCTTCTCTCCCTTTTCCTCCCTCTCTCCTTTTCCTTCTCTTCCTCCATCTCCCTCTCTTCCTCCCTCTCTCTTTCCTTCTCAATCCCCCTCTCTCCTTCTCCCTCTGTCTTCCTCTCTCTGTCTTCCTCTCTCCTCCTTCTCCCTCTCTCCTTTCCCCCTTCTCTTCTTCTCCTTCTCTCTCCTCCTCCCTCCCTTCCTCTCACCTTCTTCCCCTCTCTCTATTTCCTTTTCCCTCTTTCTCTCACTCCTCCTTCTCTCTCTCCTCCTCCCTCTCCCTCTCTTTCCTTTTTACTCCTCCCTCTCTCCTCCTCCCTCTCTCCTCATCCCTCTTTTCTCCCTCTCTTCTTCTCCTCCCTCTCTCTCCCTGTTCCCCTCTCTACTCCTCCATCTCTTCTCCTCCCTCTCTTCTCCTTCCTCTCTCCTCGCTCTCTTCTCCCTCTCTTCTTCTCCTCTCCTCCTCCCTCTCTCCTCATCCATCTCTTCTTCTCCTCATTCTTCCCCCTTCCCTCTCTCCTCCCTCTCTTCTCCTCCCTCTTCCTCCTCCTCCCTCTCTCCTCTTCCCTCTCCCTCTCTCCTCCTCCTCCCTCTCTCCTCCTTCCTCTCCCTCTCTCCTCCTCCCTCTCCCTCTCTTCTCCTCCCCTCCCCTCTCCTCCCTCTCTCCTCCTCCCTCTCCCTCTCTCCTCGTGCCGTGAGAACCTTGTGCTTTCCGATAAGGCTGATTGGCCGACGATAAGAGCGAATCAAACGGCTCAGACTAACCCGACATCACCCTCGAACGCACCGAGCCAGATCTAAATGAAAAACGATGGCTTTCCAAAACAAAGTTTCAAATTCTCTTCAACACTAAAATAGCTCGATTATGAAAGAAATGACTCAGAGCGGCCAGACGAGCCAAGTAGGATTGTTCAGACCCAATAACATTTCTTTTAACTATATCAGAGCTCTTACCCACGAATTGTGTGTTATTTGTCACGCTTTTGCTCTTTACCTTGGCATCTCTCTTACTTATTTCTGTTATCGCTGGTAACAGAAGAAATGATCACGATTTGAGACACACTATTGGTCCATAACTGTCAGTGCTGTTACACCATTGGTCCATGCTTGACACCATATGTTTATATGTGTTATTACTGTCAAACCATTCGTCCATACTGATCAATACTGTTACGCTATTGATCCAAGACTGGTGAACCTGGTTTTTCATGACCTTCTTTAGCTTCCCTACTTTAATACATCCGTCATTAGTCATTAATCCATAACCGTCAGTACTGTTACACTATTAGTCCATAACTGTCAGTACTGTTACACCATTAGTCCATAACCGTCAGCACTGTTACACCATCAGTCCATAACCATCAGTACTGTTACACCATTAGTCCATAACCGTCAGTACTGTTACACCGTTAGTCCATAACCGTCAGCACTGTTACACCGTTAGTCCATAACCGTCAGTACTGTTACACCATTAGTCCATAACCGTCAGTACTGTTACACCGTTAGTCCATAACCGTCAGTACTGTTACACCGTTAGTCCATAACCGTCAGTACTGTTACACCGTTAGTCCATAACCGTCAGCACTGTTACACCGTTAGTCCATAACCGTCAGCACTGTTACACCGTTAGTCCATAACCGTCAGTACTGTTACACCATTAGTCCATAACCGTCAGTACTGTTACACCATTAGTCCATAACCGTCAGTACTGTTACACCATTAGTCCATAACCGTCAGTACTGTTACACTCTTAGTCCATAATCGTCAGTACTGTTACACTATTGGTCCATAATTGTTAGCACTGTTACACCATTAGACCATAACCGTCAGTACTGTTACACCATTAGTCCATAACTGTCAGTACTGTTACACCATTAATCCATAACCGTCAGTACTGTTACACCACTGGTCCATAATCGTCAGTTCTGTTACACCATTAGTCCATAACCGTCAGTGCTGTTACACCATTAGTCCATAACTGTCAGTACTGTTGCACCATTGGTCCATAACCGTCAGTACTGTTGCACCATTGGTCCTTAACCGTCAGTAATGTTACACCATTAGTCCATAACTGTCAGTACTGTTACACCATTGGTCCATAACCGTCAGTACTGTTACACCATTGGTCCATAATCGTCAGTACTGTTACACCATTTGTCCATAACCGTCAGTACTGTTACACCATTGGTCCATAACCATCAGGTACTGTTACACCATTTGTCCATAACCGTCACTACTGTTACACCAGTAGTCCATAACTGTCAGTACTGTTACATCATTAGTCTATAACCGTCAGGACTGTTACACCATTAGTCCATAACCGTCACTACTGTTACACCATTAGTCTATAATCGTCAGTATTGTTACACCATTAGTTCTTAACTGTCAGTACTGTTACACCATTAGTCCATAACCGTCAGTATTGTTACACCATTAGTCCATAACCGTCACTACTGTTACACCATTAGTCTATAATCGTCACTACTGTTACACCATTAGTCCATAACCGTCAGCACTGTTACACCATTAGCCCATAATTGTCAGCACTGTTACACCATTGGTCCATAACCGTCAGTACTGTTACACCATTGGTCCGTAGCTAAGCCTGATGAACTCACTGGAGATAACAGTTCACTGGATGTGGATTCGTGGATAAAAGTGTGTCCATTGTGGTGTGTACGTTGTGAATGGGAGTCGTGCGTGTAGATGGAGGGCCCTGAAGCACTTGTTTGTAGACATGTGTACACAGGATATGGGTGTGGGGTCTCGGGGCACCAGCCCACAGGACGTCTCTGAGAGGGGCAGCAGCTGGACCCTGTCACATTCAGACAACAGCACACATCTGGGACCAAAAAACAAGCCGTGAGTTTAGAGTCCGCACAGGGCTGGAAATCCTCACGAAATACTTGAACAGGACAAGACACATTTCAAGTTCATTGACTAGAAATTATGGTTTTGGCATTTGGTTTTATTTAGCTTGTTAGACCTTTGAATCGGTATTTATTTAAACAGTGACTGTGTTTTATGTGGACAGTACAGAACGTTTTTGTGCATTTCCATCAATCAAAAGGCTGTTTAGGAAAATTCCAGTGAAATAAAAATCTTTAGTTTATTATGACACCGCCACACTTGCTTTGGGATGATTTAACCCCCAACAAAGACTGTTCAAACATCACATTTTCATCACAAACACAGCTGCTGTTCTGTCTGTGAGATACTATTTTTTTCCCTCTGAGCCTCAGAAAACACTGTTCTGAATGTTGCAGTTTTTGTGATCTGTTCATAAATCACCCAGACTCGACTGGAGCATTTCTGCAGCTGGAGCTTATCATACTATAATACCATTTCCTTTGTAGCCAGTGCATGAAGCTCTAACTGAATTCATGGTGTGGGAAACACATGAGTGACAAGAATGCATTATTAGTTCTTTCTTCTTAAACATAAATTGAAAAAGTAAAAGTTTCTAAGCCAGTAGTGTCAAACTCAAATGGAGCTGGGGCCATTCAAGTGGAGTCAAAGTTGTTTGAGGGCCGCAGTTTAAAACATAGGACCCTTTGTGTTATATTCACAATGGGCTAAATTAAGTTACTATATAACATTACATTATCTTGTATTATATTATATTGTACATGCAGATTCCAAGAACATTTTGGACATCCTGTTTGCAACTTACTATATTTCAGTGCACTTCAAGTTTTAATGTTAAATCTCAGCTATTCATTTTTTTAATAATACATTTTATTCATATAGCACTTTTCTGTCTGGACTCTCAAAGACGCTTTACAAACAAAGGCAGATAAACAAAGTGCAATGTATTCTGGGACCTGTAGTTCAAATTTTTGTGTGTTTTTTTTTAGGAAACCACTGTCAATAATATTCAGAACTCATCCACATTTGGCCCCCAGGCCCCTGTTCTAAGAAGCATGCATAAAAGAACAAAAATGTCATTTTAAGGTGAATAATTAACCTCTATGGAGAAAAGTTTTACTCCGAATTATCTTATAGACATTGTAATTTGTAAATATACTGTATTTACATAATGTGTGTTTTTAATCAGATTGATTTAGCTTCAACTACAAAACCATTAGAACACAACACACTGGTAATTACCTCTAACCCTAAGTAGAATTGATTATAATTACTAGAGCAAATGAAGGCAGCGTTATTAACTGTTCAAACTGAATACATTGTAAAAAAAAAAAAAATCATACGACCAATGAGTTAAATGAACTTAAATGTTTGTGTTGATTTAACTAAACAATGTGAGTTAAAGAACAAAGAAGGGAGCGGGAGAGAGAGACAGAAAGAGAAGAAACAAGAGAGAGAGAGAGAGAAGAAGAAAGGAGAGAGAAAGAGTGGGAGAAAGAAGAAAGGAGAGAGCGAAGAGACACACAGAAGAAACAAGAAGAGAGAAAAAAAGAGAGAAGAGTGGAGAGAGAAGAAAGAGAGAGAAGGAGAGAGAAAAGAAAAGAAAGAAACAAGAGAGAGAGAAGAAAAAGAGAAAGAGTGGGAGAGAGAAGAAAGGAGAGAGAGGGAGAGAGACAGAGAAAGAGAAGAAAGAAGACATAGAGGAGAAGAAAGGAGAGAGAGGAGAGGAGAGAGAAAGAATGGGAGAGGAGAGAGAGGAGAAGAAGAAAGGAGAGAGAAAGGAGGGAGAGGGAGAAAGAGAAGAAAGGAGAGAAGAAGGAAGAGAGAGAGAGGGAAAGTAGAGTGAGAGAAGATGAAAGAAGAGAGCAGGAGAGAAAAGAAAGGAGAGAGAGTGTGTGCGTGAGAGGGAGAGAGAGATAGAGCGAGAGAGGAAAAAAGAGAAAGAGTGGGAGAGAGAAGAAAGGAGAGAGAGGGAGAGAGACAGAATGAGAGAGGAGAGAGAGGAGAAGAAGAAAGGAGAGAGAGGAGAAGAAAGGAGAGAAAGGGTGTGTAAGAGAGAGAGACAGAAGAAATCAGAAAGAGTGAAAGAGGAGAGAGAGAGAAAGAAAGAAGAAAGGAGAGAGAGAGAAAGAATGTGTGTGTGAGAGAGAAGGGGGATGAGAGAGTACAGAGTGAGAGTGAAAGAGAGATAGAAGAAGAAAGGAGAGAGAAGAGGAAAGGAGAGAAAGGGTGTGTAAGAGAGAGACAGAAGAAATCAGAAAGAGTGAAAGAGGAGAGAGAGAGAGAAAGAAAGAAGAAAGGAGAGAGAAAGAGAAGAAAGGAGAGAGAAAGAATGAGAGAAGATAGACAGAGAGAAATAGTGCAAGCGAGAGAAGAGAGAAGAAAGGAAAGGGAGAGAAGAAAAGAGAGGAATTTCAGACAACTCACAAACACGAGCATAACAGACATAAAATTTCAAGCATAAATTGTTCTTACATCTATACAGTTATAATGTAGGAGGGGCCCCCAGACACACTCCGACCCCAGGCCCCGTGTTGCTTTGAGACGGCTCTGCTCTGCTCTCCTGCAAACACACTTAATCTTCATCATAAAACCTGCTGCCGTCTCTGCTATCTTTTGTTCTATTTCAGCAAAATCCCATCTGCTCTTCGTAAAACCGCCCGAATCAGACACAACACAGTCATTTGGTGATCTAGCTGTCTGCACGCGGGGCCAATAAACACGCACGGAGCGACGCCTCACTGTTGTTCTTAGCAAATATCCACAATAACTTACTGACGCGGCCATTGTGTACGTTACAATGTGCTGCGCTGTCGGGCTTGATCTACGCTCCAGGCCGGCGCGCAGGCTTTCAGATGGGACCTGTCATGTGCGCTGACACCGGACCAATTACGCGGGAGGATTAGTCCGGGACTGGGTGACCTCTGCAGGAATCTGTGTGGACGCTGTCAGGCCCGGACGCATCCCTCTAAGCACTTTCACCTGCTAATTAGCCCGCGGTGGCCAAAGAGCGTGCGCGCCAGGGAGTGTGCGTGCGTGCGCGAGAGAGTGTGTGTGTGTGTGTAAATACCACGGAGAGTGTCAGCAGTAAATTTGTGACCATGAGAAGCAGAGAGTAAATATTTGAATCAGACCGAGGCTGGAGCAGGGACCAGGATTGAGCAAGAAGCAGGAGGGACGTAGAAGAAGCAGGTCGGACGTAGAAGAAGCAGGAGGGACGTAGAAGAAGCAGGGCGGACGTAGAAGAAGCAGGGAAGACATAGAAGAAGCAGGGCGGATGTAGAAGAAGCAGGACGGAAGTAGAAGAAGCAGGGCGGACGTAGAAGAAGCAGGGCGGACGTAGAAGAAGCAGGGCGGACGTATAAGAAGCAGGGCAGACATAGCAGAAGCAGGACGGACGTAGAAGAAGCAGGGCAGACATAAAAGAAGCAGGACGGACGTAGAAGAAGCAGGACGGACATAGAAGAAGCAGGACGGACTTAGAAAAAGCAGACGGACGTAGAAAAGCAGGACGGACGTAGAAGAAGCAGGGAGACGTAGAAGAAGCAGGGCGGACTAGAAGAAGCAGGGCGGACGTAGAAGAAGCAGGACGACGTAGAAGAAGCAGGACGGACACAGAAGAAGCAGGAGGACGTAGAAGAAGCAGGACGGACATAGAAGAAGCAGGGCGGACATAGAAGAAGCAGGCGGACAAGAAGAAGCAGGGCGGACGTAGAAGAAGCAGGACGGACATAGAAGAAGCAGGACGGACTAGAAGAAGCAGGACGGACATAGAAGAAGCAGGACGGACATAGAAGAAGCAGGACGGACAAGAAGAAGCAGCGGACACAGAAGAAGCAGGACGGACATAGAAGAAGCAGGACGGACGTAGAAGAAGCAGGCGGACGATAGAAGAAGCAGGCAGACGTAGAAGAAGCAGGACGGACATAGAAGAAGCAGGACGGACGTAGAAGAAGCAGGGCGACGTAGAAGAAGCAGGACGGACGTAGAAGAAGCAGGACGGACAAGAAGAAGCAGGGCGGACGTAGAAGAAGCAAGGGCAGACAATAGAAGAAGCAGGGCGGACGTAGAAGAAGCAGACGACTAGAAGAGCAGGACGGACGAGAAGAAGCAGGCGGACGTAGAAAAGCAGGACGGACGCAGAAGAGCGGGACAAAAGAACGACATAGAGAAGCAGGCGGACAAGAAGAAGCAGGACCGGACTGCAGGGGCAAAGAACGGACTAGAAGGGGCGAAAGACCGTAGAAGAAGGGCAGACGTGAAAAGCAATAGAGCACATAGAAAAGCGACAACCGAGGCATGTATTTTTGTTCAGTGTCCTGAGATGTGTTTAACTTGGGCTGGAGTTATCGATTAAACAATTACAATGGTTACTGTTAGTCAAGTTTATCTATAGTTGCATTTTTAAAAGTGTAACAAAGATATTCTGCGTAATAACACAATTATTTTTCATTGCACATAAATAAACAGCTGCTTTTTCTTTTAAAACACACGTTTAAAATAATAATATAATAAGTGAGACACATTTCACTTTCTTATTGAGATTCACACAGATGCGAGGGTCTGACAGCTTATTCTGATGTTTGTGGATTAAATATTAAATGTAATATGTCTAAGTACCACATATGTCCAGCGACGTTTGGTCAGAGGAGGCAGGGGCCTCACCAGTCCAAACGAAGAAAAAATACTTTGGTTTATCTAATATGTTTCGTATTTGTCATTTTTGTATAATTCTTGTGAAGTTCACTGAGTTTTGTGATTTAAAATCGCAAAATCTCCAGGACTTGTTGATATAACTCAGGTCTACAAACTCCACATAGAAAGGCCCCGGGCGGTCTGGGAGTCCAACCCAGACTTTCTTGCTGTGAGGCCAGAGCACTAACCGTGTCGCTCATATCGCTGTTACTTCAAATATTATCCATAATGACATGACAATGTAATATATGGAGGGGAAAAGCTGTAAGACAGTAACCCAGGACTATTCAACTCATTTTCCCGAGGGCCAGATTTGTAAAGAGCCATGGCCCTGGGCCGGTGGCTCCACAGCAGGTGACCAATGTTGCCAAGATTTAGAGTTGTGCAAAATATCCATATTTTCCAGTAATGTTAGTCACAACTGCTAAAGCCTCTGTTTGATTTGAATTGTTCTGCAAAATATCCAAACAAGGACCAGAGCAGAACTAGCAGAGCCAGAATCTAGAGTAACCAGCATTAAACACTAAACACTAAAACTAAATACTGTGGACCAACTCAGGTCTACGATACTCCCCAAATTAACTCTGCAAACAAGAAATATATGTGAAGTTGCAATATTTTGCCCCTGGGCCTGAAGTTGAATAGGCCTGCTGTCATTCATTATATACTGTTTGCCATTTAAAGGTGCATGGTGTAACTTTTAAACAAAAACTGAACCTTAATAAACACATGCTTTATCATTTAGATGTCTTTGTGACACTAAGTAAATAATAAATAATGTGTTTAATGTGAGACTTTATAGTCACAAAATGAAATATTTTTTGGTCAAGAGCAGGAGTATTTATCCCCGGTAAGTCAGTTCAAAAATCACAGGAGCAGCAGAGAGACTTGACTTCTTTCTGTAATGCACAATTGTCCAATGGATTCTTTGCTCAGAGAAGTACATTTTAAAAAGTAAAATGTCTCTGTTGCCATCAGGGCAAAAACAAACAGGTACCTTAAACTTTTACTCCTACTTCTGTTTGTCTTTTAAATGTATGTTTTTATGTGTATTTTACTGTATTGGTTGCCGTGACAACCTCAAAGCTCCTCTTTGTTCAGAATTGCTTTAATATGTCTTGTATGTGTTTTTTGTAGTCTGGATTTGCTTTTTTACTGCTCGAACTGATTGTGAATAAAGTCATCTGAATGTTCAAGAATGATTTCATTTTTTTCATTTTTGTTGGATTGTGCAGTTGACTTTTCATCAGAACCATAAAAGTGTGAGTTTTTTTCTCTGAACAGGGTCAAGGATGTGTGAGTCATTTTTTATTGTTGCTGGTGGTGAGATGTGTTGTAAGTAACCCCTAAAAAACCCTTTGGACCCCCTGAAAAAGACCTGGTTCATCTCAAGGGTCTGTTCATACATTTAATAATATAAAATTAGGTTGTAAATAATGAACCATTCATTTTTTTCCTACACAAAAGTCATTATACTGAGAGAGCAAACTGACAAACTAAGTATAAAATAATATATATACTTTTTTTTTTTTCCTTCACGCACTAGAAACTTTCATTGATATCAGGTAATCCTCCAAATAAAATTAGAATGAGACAGTTATGAAAATCTGTGATATGCCTTTTAATAATCCAGGTGTTACATTGCACCTGGACTTGTCTCTCTTTGACTCAGACTTGTCTCTCTTTGACTCAGACTTGTCTCTCTTTGACTTGGACTTGTCTCTCTTTGACTTGGACTTGACTTGGACTTGTCTCTCTTTGACTTGGACTTGTCTCTCTTTGACTTGGACTTGTCTCTCTTTGACTTGGACTTGTCTCTCTTTGACTTGGACTTGTCTCTCTTTGACTTAGACTTGTCTCTCTTTGACTTGGACTTGTCTCTCTTTGACTTGGACTTGACTTGACTTGTCTCTCTTGACTTGGACTTTCTCTCTTGACTTGGACTTGTCTCTCTTCTTGGACTTGACTTGGAGTCTCTCTTGACTTGGACTTGTCTCTCTTTGACTTGGACTTGTCTCTTGACTGGACTTGTCTCTCTTCTTGGACTTGTCCTCTTTGACTTGACTTGGTCTCTCTTTGACTTAGACTTGTCTCCTTTGACTTGGACTTGTCTCTCTTGACTTGGACTTGGACTTGTCTCTGCTTACTTGACTAGACTTGTCTCTCTTTGACTTGACTTGTCTTCTTGACTTGGACTTGTCTCTCTTACTTGACTTGACTTGTCTCTCTTGACTTGGACTTGACTTGACTTGTCTCTCTTTGACTGACTTGTCTCTGACTTAGACTTCTCTTTGACTTGGACTTGTCTCTCTTTGGACTTGACTTGATTCTCTCTTGACTGACTTGTCTCTCTTTGACTTGACTTGTTGACTTGGACTCCTTAGACTTGGTGACTTGCCTCTTGACTTGACTTGACTTACACTTGTCTCTTTGACTAGACTTTCCTCTAGATTGACTTGTCTTCTTTGACTTGGACTTGACTGTCTCTCTTAGACTTGGACTTGTCTCTCTTTGACTTAGACTTGTCTCTCTTGACTTGACTTGATTGGACTTGTCTCTCTTTGACTTGGACTTGTCTCTCTTTGACTTGGACTTGTCTCTCTTTGACTTGGACTTGTCTCTCTTTGACTTGGACTTGACTTGGACTTGTCTCTCTTTGACTTGACTTGTCTCTCTTTGACTTGGACTTGACTTGGACTTGTCTCTCTCTGACAAATACAAATATTCTTTTGAGTCACAACTCACAAATGTTAACGTTCTTCCAGAGCCACGACTCTCTCTCTCTCTCTCGCTCTGCTTCCAGACAAGGGGCGTGGCCTGGAGGGGGACCCCTGTAGCTCCACCCACCCAGGGCATATGCGCGCAGGGTCCAGGACTGGCTCAGATCTCAGCCGGAGTGAGCAGAGAAAGAAAAGAACAGAACAGAGAGAGAGAGAGAGAGAGGGAGACAGCTCTGTGGATGAACATCTACAGCAGCAGCAGAGAAGGTCCACAGGAGAACGTGTGGAGAACGACTCTGGAGAAAAGGAGAAGAAGAAAGAGAAGGTCTGGTGGAGAAGTAAAAGAGAAGAAGAAGACGAGAGCAGTTGGAACTCTGGAGAAGAAGAGTTTTTGTGGAGGAGCAGAAGAACCTGTTGGACTTGGACATTATGACTTTGCTGGGATCTGAACATTCTCTTCTCATACGCAGCAAGTTCCGATCAGGTAAGAACGTTTCCATTTGGTCTTCACCTTCGCAGCATCAGACATTGTTTGTACATTTTTTGGACAGTTCTCAACGTTAACATTTTATAGTTGCGACTACTATAAAATATCAGTATTTAGCGAGACAGATCTTTGATTTTCTGTCGTTCTCGTTGTTGTAACACATCCCTTTTTCTCAAGTTTGTGACCAGTTTATCAAATGTAAAAAGTGTGTTTGTTCTATAGACGTCTAAAATGGTCATGTTTAGAAATGGGTCCATATTTTTTATTTATTTATTTGTTTATCGATACTTACACAGCACTCACACATACACAGCTGTTTATGCTCTCAATATTAGCCTTTTTTCAATAAACCAGACTGAAACATAATGTTTTCATCCCTATTTTTTATGGAATTAAAGAAAAGAAATGAACTGTTTAAGTTTGCTTTTTAAATTTTTACAATTAGGCCTCTTCTTCTTTCATTCTTTTGATTATATTGTGACTTGATTAATCACAATTGCTAATAATCTTGACCACCACACTCAACACAAGTGTCCAGTCTGCTCTTAAAGTTATAAAGTCTTAAAGTTATCGTGTCGTATGTAAAAACATTGCAGGCTGTTTTGTCTGAATGTATTTTCCTTCACGTCAGTGTCTGTCACTGCTGCACACTAAACTCCACAGACTTTATACAGGAGGATATGTTAATATAATATCTAAAAAAAAGTCTGAGTTGTTAAAGTTTTCTGAAAGTGAAACTACACGTTTTAGTAGAAAATGAAAATCTAAAGCACATTTTGGAACCTCGTCAATAGAGATCATTTTCTGGACGTGCAAAACCTCAAAAATCCAGACGAAAAAATACAGTACCTGTATATCATCTGGTCACGATGTCCCTCCTTTGAGTTTTAGTGAGTGTGATTGACAGATTAATTAGCCAATCAGGCACAGGTGTCACCTCCCATATGAAAACCAACATGGCTGCTTATGATGAAAAAATGCATACTGTATGTTAGAAAAATTCTGCAGAATCAAGAAGTAAAGCTAAAACGGATTTTAGTGTGATGTGAGTGAAGTTTTTGTTCTAAATTACAGACGGCCAATCAGCTCCTTTGTTCTATCTGCGTCACACAAATAAAACAATCTGATTGGTTGTGGAGTTGATTTGAAACACAGACGGTAGAGTGGTGACCAGACCCACCTTTAAGTCTTAAAAATGCATCCAAACTTGAATTGTTATATTGTTTTTTTCTTATTAACTTGTTTGAGTCTAAAACAGCAACATTCTTTTCCAATGGTTCACATGATCAAAGAAATCAGACGAGGCTGTAAAATCAGACTCTATTTGGTTTTCCTCTCAAACTGGTTGAAGCAGTTTAGTCCTGTTTACATATACAAAGTGAACCCTGGAGAGACATGTCCTGCTGATTCAGACTGCATTATGTCGATTTACCTGAATATTGATAATGTTGTTTATTTATTAATAACAGTTTGTAACATTGTCTTTGAGATTAGACTGTTTTCTGTGGTAAACAGTTAAATGTGGGGCTGTTTGAGCCACTTTGTGTAGAGACTTTATTGTTCTAAAAGTCGTCCGTTTCTGACTGAGATGTGGAGCGTACAGGAGTCGTGAGCATGCTCAGTTACATTTGTCCAGCTGCAGACCGATTGTTTGTTTACAGCGTTAAAATTGGACCACGTCTGTCGGGACCATGTGTGTCAACTGGATTTCTGAAAACTGGTTTGTCTGGGTTTACATGGACTTTGGAGAACTGGTTTAAACTGGACTAGAATAGTTATCTGGTTTTCCTCCACGTAAACGCCCTGAGTGTATCTAATAGTAGGAATATTTCATACTACTTCCCCAAAAATGTGGTCGTTGGGAAAATAAAGTTGAAGAAACCCTTCGATATATATATACTGTATATAAACTTGCTCTGTCTGTAGCTCTGTACCATTTTAACCTTCATTTATCAAAGCTGTGTACGTCTAAACGTGGGTGTATATGAGGTGTACGACCAAAACGAGAGACTCACCGGGTTTTATCAACATTGACGTGAGCGTACAGAGCGCAAAAACCCCGCGCCAACTCGAGAGGTTGTGTAAATGATACGCCAGTTTCAAACAATCATCGAACCGCACTGGAAACTTTTAGCTGCACAAACTGTTTTGACTGTTTTGAGGGAAATATTGGTGTGAAACTGTGTAGCATAAACTATAGTAGCAAATTCTGAAATGTTCTTTGTTGAGGCTGCGCTTGCGTCTTGCGTACACCTAAACTGGGCAGGTACACTCCTCTTCATAAATGCCACGCGCCCTCTGGTGTATTTTCTGTGTACACCCAAAATTTACACCATTTTATACACAACTTTGATAAATGAGGGCCATGCCTTTTTCTCTGTATGAAAAGTTGATCAATAAAAACTTGACTCATTTTTTCTAAGTGAACTACAGCAGTTTTTATAAACACACATTCTCCCCTGTTCACCTAATAGATGTTTTTGCACATGAAAGTACCAAGAACTAGTTCCTCCAGTCCCTGTCTAGTCAGAGGAACTACCCTGTCCCCATGTTTGTGTTCACACTACAACAGTTCCTGAAAGTGGCTCTAACTAACTTTAGCATCAACATCGGTTTATTCTGGAACATTTAAATAAATAATTAAGTGGTGTTAGGAAAACAAAAGTTCTCTTTTTGATTTCACAAAAAAACAAAAAAACAGACTATGATTTACAAAACCTAAAAACATCACTGAAATGAACAACAAAACTAAATTATCGGTCTTCATTGTAATTCTCAGTAATAGTTAGGCTTTTATTTACAAATTAAAAAATATATATTTTGGGAGTTAGTTACTGTGATTAAAAGAATGTTCCTAATGATAAGGAAAGTTTATCTAAATGTGAGAATGTATAAAACATGTTTCAAACAAAGTTATTGTAAATGTGCTTGTGTCACAAAAGTCCCTAAAGTGTTTGCCTGGGATCCAGAATGACATTTCTCTGTATTTTTACACAGAGAAAATATCAGTCTGGTCGCCCTCCCCTCCAAGGGCGTTTCCTTCGAAATCCAGATCGTACCGTGCAATGAAAATCGTTTATTTCAGTCACGTGGTTTTTGCTAACAACGTCCCATGCTGTGCGCAGCGCGCATGGATCTAGGCAGCGCGGCGGAAGGATAAACAACATGGCGCACCGGAAAACGAGAGTTTGTTCCATTCACCGGTAAATGCCGTTTTAAATGACCAAAAAGACATCGCATCAATAGTTGTGTTCAAGATGGTCAAGGCAGTGCAGTCGGCTCGAGCCGGTAAGGGGAACGCCCTTACCGGCTCGGTGACTGCGCGAGAGAAATCCCAAAAGCTTACGGCACTAGAAGCCGTTATGCTCTTCTCTGATTGGTTCCCTCCGCTGTCTGTTAGGTGAGCTTTGTTCCGCCCTAGAAATCCAGTTGACTCGGGGGGCGACCAGACTCATCCGCTGGTGCAGCGGTGAGGCTGGATTCTCCAGGCAACTAAAGTGTGGCCCCAGTCCATAGTTCTGCTCTGTGTGTTTTACATTTTAATGACTGATGAAGAGGATAAGTTAAGTGCAGTACTTTTGGCCTTTGCTTGTGTCCAAAACATGTAACAGCTCTGATGTTTTTCATGTTGTCCAATCATCTTTCACCTTATAAAGCGTTGAAGCATTCAGTTTTGAAGGTTGAAACAAAGTTTGACACAAAATATTTTCAAAGCTGAGGCCTCAACATCCCGTCCCAGAATGGTTGATTTGATTTACAACATGTCAGAGAGCTTGAGAGTTTTTCTTTATTAGATGCTAGGCAAATGAATAAATGAATAAAAAGTAAACAGTCCTTCTTCTCTTGATGTGAGGCAGAACAGCGTCAGTACGTCACAGGAGAGAAGTGTCTGATTGGTGGACGCTGCGTTCAGGCCATGAAAGTTCAGCCCAACTTAGAGTAACGCCTGATGAGGCCCAAAGAAATTAATTTCTATGCACTACACTGGAAACAAATGATTTCAAAACAAGTTAAAGTTGCTTTATTCTTGGATGTAAACCTAATTTGAAGCATTTTGACTAATTTAATCTGAATTTATTGTAGAGACATAGAATATTTTCCTTGTTTCAAAGAGTTTCGAACTCATTCTAAGACATGGCTTCATATTTCAAGACAAACTATTTGCCAATGGGTTAATAACCCCTTCTCCTTAAAGTGAACACTGGCTATAATCACATGTTTACCCTAAACTCTTATAATATCATTACTTATATAAATACAGGATAAATACCTCGGAAATATTTGTAGTTTTATTAAAATAGTAGTTTAAAGAAATACCTGGAGGCTGCCATTTTGCTTTGGGTATGACATCAAATGGTTGTCTGTGTCTTCTGGTGGTTGTCAAGGTAACAGCCTAGGGAGCACTATGGTAGGAGAACCATGGCAACAAGAAAAAGCAACCATTTGACATCATCAACCCAGAATGCATTGCACTGGACAATATGGCTGCTCCCAGTGGCTCAAAACAATGAAATTTTATAAAAATTAGTAAGGGTTATATATTTGTTTGCAATTTATTTTAGTAAACATGTCCAGAACTAGCATTTAAGCCAGATTTATCTTCATAGCCAGGGATCCCTTTAAGGCCTTTTTCCCCCACACGTCTGACTAAAATTGATACAATTTCAAACTAAAACTGTTTATGATCCTTTAGAGCACAAACAAAAGTCTGCAGTATTTTCAAAGCTGTAATCCTGTAGTTCTATCTTCTGAGACTACAGGCTCTGATCAGACGTTAGAACTTTCTCCAAACTAAAGAAAAACACAATCTCATTTCTGCCTACATTTTTATGTAAATATAAGGATTGGTAAAGCTGCTGTTACAGCTGAGACCTGAATGACTCTAGATTTGGCAGAATTTGGGTTTTACCATTTCTCTGCAAAAGCTGAAGATCATTGAGGTCAAATATGTTTCAGGACCTAAATTACTCAAATCAAAAAAAAAAGTAGTGGAGCCAATACAAAGGAATAGAATCTCACAGACACAACTCCAGCTGAGTTTGTGATGAGGACGTCATGTTAGAATAGGATTAAGCAATCAAAAAGGCACATTGTGTGTCCTCCAGTGTTTTAGAAAGACACAATAATAATGCTTTATATTCATGACAATTGTCTTTATTCTATTCATTTGTTCTGTAGTGTTAGGGCTGTTGAAACAAACACAAAGATTGATATTTTCTAGTCCAGTGCTCACTTACCATTGCAAACCTCTTCACCAATGAGTTTAGAATTGCTTTTCACAATTCTGTCTTATAATATATTTCATTCAAACCCAATACTTGGACAGTCTGTCTGTACTGATGTTTTTACTGGGGAAAACCGGTATTTCATCCTCCTGTTATTAAGTCTGGCTCTGAAATGATTGAATTGCACTCTAACTTATGTAACTACAGTTTAGAATCCGACATTTTTACAAGGTCCACCCAGTGATAACTCAAGGCACACTGCACCAGCCTGATGCATTTCTCTTACGTCTGATTTATTTGTTCTCCTGTAGGCGGAGACTTTGTGTTTTAACCAGTCGCTGCGTCTGAACTGAACACATCAGGACGACCGTGAAGTAGAGAGAAACACGTGTGCTATAGTGATAGTTGGAGTTAAAGGTACAACATTGTATTTTAAGTTTGACATTTGACAAAGAGAACATGTGAGGGATTATTTGTTTCTCAACATGGGGGATGTGCGCGAAGCAGAAAGAGCTGCGGCTTATTGACATCAACTGTAGTAACGACACTAGCCAGCACTGTTTTCAGCCAGACAGAAGACGATGTCAGGAAAGTCACTCCACCTGCAGCGCTGCTTCTGATTGGTTACTATTACAGGTTGTAGCCAATCAGTGATTTGAACAAACTTGTCAGCTCCTCTCATGAGTCCTCTGGATGAGATCACAGTCAAATAACAACTCATACATTGACAGGAACTATAACAGCGTTTTTATCAAAAAGTAATTACGTACTTAGATCACATTACTCATCAAAATATGCCACTATACTTAAACATCGTTACTCTTAATGCTGCGTTCACACCGGACAGCTTATTTGCGTCTAAATTTGCCTAAACGCGCGTTAAATTTTGCCGGTTATTATGCTGTTGACGCCTCAATAAGCTTCTAAACTGCTCTGACGCGCTCGCTCTTAACGCCCCAAAGCGCTTCTTTGAGCTCTTGCTTGTTTACAGGCTTTGTTTTGCTCGTAGACAGATCACGTTGAGAGAGAGAAGGAGGGAGGGAGAGAGATAGAGGCTTGTTGCATTTATAAAACGGAGCTTACCCGATCACACAACTTTCTCCTCCTCCAGACAGTCCTTTTGCTGTTCCGTTCTCCTCGGCTCCTCCCGTTGTACAGCAGGTTTAAACACGGCACCGGGCATTTTTAATACATCCATGTGAGGCGTCAGTCCAGATCATGTCCCGTGTTTGCCGTGTCTCCAGATTTTCAAAGCAACGAACAGCCAAGTCTTTGAAAAAAAGCCCCAAACAAGCGACCTTTCGTTAAAAAAGTTATTAAAAGACTTCAGTAAACAGTCGTCCTTTCTTCTTGATGTGAGAGGAGAACAACATGTCACGTGTCACGGGAGTGGAGTCTCTGATTGGCTGACGCCGACTTCCAACGCGTCTGAAGATGGATTTTCCCAACTCCTGCGGCCGCAGCAGCTTCGAGCTTCTAATCCGCGCCGCGTTTTCAGAAGCAAAACCGTAACTGACGCCCCAGATGCCAATACACACGGAAATTCGCTTGAACGCTCAAGACGCGGGTTTACATTGACTTAACATTGAAAATGGACGCAAATACGCCAAGACGCTGTCCGGTCTGAACGCAGCATAACACTGCAATGTTCAGACCTGATTTAAACAGCTAACTCTAGTCCCATGGTGTTGCTTTTATAAAAGAAGTTTCCTCAGTCAACTTCAGCGTCTCCTTTTGCAGGCGACCGTTAATCCCTTTATACCGGGCCTATTCAACGTAAGGCCCGCTCCTAGAGATTTGATCTGGCCCTCAACCCATTTTACTATTACAAAAAGATACTTTCTCTTGCCTGCCTAGACCTTGCTTGGTTCTAGTTTAGCCCTGGTTTATTCCTAAGATTTTCTTTGCACTGATCTGGTCCTTGTTGAATTGTGGTTCAGCACTGTTTTATACGTTTTGTGGAACATTAGACAAACAGCTATCAGATGTAGAAACAGATGTAGTGCTGTGAATATTTAATCAAAAATGGTGTCGTTTTGTGCCACATCTGCCCGGAGTCCGTGGTCTTTGGTCAGATTTGGTTAAATAGCCATGCTCTATTACAGTCTGAACTTCGGTTGGTTCTGGCCAATACCACTTCACTCTGTTCACTGATTGCCGACTTACTTCTGCTTTGTACGTCTGCATTCTGTGATACTGTTAGGCCAGCAACTGATATGCACTAGATGGCACCAGTCTGGGTCTGTTCCTTCAGTCTTTTCTGTCTGAATACACCTAGGTTTCTCTGAGCTCTTCTGTGCTGTGGGGTAGTTGATTTTAACACTGCAAAATAATATATCTGACACCTTCCTTACATAAATCTGTCTACACATATTTAATATATGAATTATTATATTGTATGTATTTCGGTTCAATTATGGCCAAGAAATGTCTTTTTAACAACGAAGTGAAATGGGAGAGGACGACCCAGACAGAGCCAATCAGAGCGCTGCATTCAGCTCCTGAACAGAAGTAAAACTCTTTTTTCACACAATACTGCTTTTGTCAAATATACTTGAGGAAAAAAGACAGGAAACATTTTAATATTCAAAAATTCCTTAGAAAATGTCATGTAAAAACAGGTTAGCATTATAATTTGAGTCCATAGTAAGCTGAAGACAGGTGAACAGATTCTTGGTTTGGCTTGACTGATTGTGAGAACCATAAAGAGTGCATTACAGGGTGGTTTATGTTTGAAACTCAGAGTTGACTTTTACCGCTGGTTAACTGTGTCAAGTCTTCTCTATAAAAGGCACCAGAATGAAGCCAAAAACACACATTGTCTCAACCAGAGAGGGATGGAGCTATGGACCGCTGTTGTCTTTGTGTCTCCACCACTCTACCATTATCTTAGTCCCTACGTCTTGTGTCTGCCTCTTGCCCTAACGACCGCCCTCGTACTGGTGACCCCCGTGTAACGACCGCCCTCGTACTGGTGGCCCCCGTGTAACGACCGCCCTCGTACTGGTGGCCCCCGTGTAACGACCGCCCTCGTACTGGTGGCCCCCGTGTAACGACCGCTGCACAAGACCAACCGCCCCCCACATCTCCGTGACAGGTTCAGCCTCCACCAGGTCCACAGCCCAGACCATTGGGACACACCACAGGCCAGTGTTGGCCAGAACCATCCGTAACTCCTCTGCGCTGACGATATTCCACCATATGGGCCATGTTGGATCAGTGCTTAGAGCTCGGGTCGAATGGTGCACTCACATCGTCGTTGGTCCCAATGGTTCCATTGAAAATGTCTGGATCTGTTCAGTTTGTGTGTCACCGACATGAACATCCTCCTGAAACTCAGCAGCAGCTGAAGAATGGATCAACTCAGACACTACTGCAGATCCATGAGGCTGAATAACCTCTGTCCAGGCCACGGCCGTGAACTATTGACAGTCTGATGAAACTCTGTCACTTTTGGTTTGGGGGTTGCTCTATTGTTTGGTTGTGTTATTGGACTGAAAATGTGTACACGCGCAAGAGGTTAGGAAATGAGGATTGAGGGATGAGGATTAGAAATGGATGTAGGGTTCATTATGAAACACAGATTTTTATTATTTTACATCTTAAAAAGATGTCCATAAACCACTCAACATTTCTGCAGCTTTAGCACATCAAATAAGTCTGCTTGGATGATTTCTCCTGTGTCACAGTAGATGGAACTCTGACTAAATTCCTGACATGGGAAACACACAACTGCCACAAGAGCTTTATTACACATTTGTAATTTGAAGAGATAACAACAGTGCGAGTGCGCCTGATGCCCTCTTCATACTTGAGAGAAGGATTTAGCGTGCGCAGCTTTGAAGTCGGACATGTGATGGGCTGATGTGCCGGACACTTGTTCCACGTGGGAAAAACACAACCTTCTGAAGAGATAAGGCTGATGCGGAGGTCAAGGTTATCGAAACGTGAGCACAGCAGCTGGAGGACTGTGGGGATGGAGAGCACATGTGGACGATCTCGAAAGTCCATATGACAGCTTCTCAAGGTCCTTTAGTAAACATGTGTCATCGTTTTAGAGCAGTTAGGTTGTGGTTTGTGAAGAGAAATGATAGTTAAAAATGAAACTAGAACAAACAATAAACCATCATTAATGCTAAAGTGTTGTCAAAGCATAGCTACTGTGTCATTTACAGATTGTGTTCTTGTGGCATATTTTGAGTTTTGACAATTCCTCTTCGAAAGCTGAAACTATTTTTTAAAATAGTTGGAAGGACCTGTATTAACTTGAAGACGTTTAGACGGAGGTTATTACAATTCCTATTAATTATAGAGGGTTTTTTAGGTATATTTTAGTTTAAGTTTTGTGTGGAAACTGATTCTGATCCATACCAGAATGGTTGTTTTGACTGTAAATAAGACGGTTTCAATTGATTTTTATCTATAACATGTTTTTATTAGATGGTTGAAAAAAGTGTGTGTGGTGGCTTTTTCAGCTCATGAGATACTCTTAGTGTGAGGTAAGGTAAGGTAAGGTATACTTTATTGTCCCCGTAGGAAATGTGTCCTCTGCATTTGACCCATCCTTCAATGCCTCTGCAGCATCTCCTCAGGAGCAGTGATCGCCGCAGTGCAGCGCTCTGGGACCCATCTCCAGATGTTGTTGCCAGGCTTGGTCAGGACTACCGTAGCTGGAGATATTACCCTAACGTGCATGTTATTGGTTGGTGGGGGAAACCGGAGTGCCCGGGGAAAACCCACCCAGACACGGGGAGAAACATGCAAACTCCACACAGAAAGGCCCGGCCCGTGCGGGAATCGAACCCGCGACCTTGTTGCTGTGAGGCAAGAGCGCTAACCGCTCAGCCACCTTGCTGCCTTTTTTTTTTTTTTTTTTCTTTTTTTTTAAATGGTAAGGTAGGTAAGCACAGCCAAAAGTCTACGTATAGATTTACATTATTTTATTAATGAATGAATGGTTTTATTTCTATTGCACATTTACACAGACGTCTTCTAAAGTGCTTCACACAGTAACCCCCCTTCCACTCACACACTCAGTGACAGCAACAGCCCTGGAGCAGCTCAGCAGACCATCACCATCTCTAACCTGCATGTTATCAGTTGGTGGGGAAACCAGAGTACCTGGAGGAAACCACCCAGACACGGAGAGGAACATACAAACTCCACACAGAAAGGCCCGAGCCGTGCGGGAGTCAAACCCACAACCTTCTTGCTGTGAGGCCAGTGATATCCGCTCTGCCACTGTACTGTCTGCCTCCTCTAAGTATTGTCGAAAAATTAGATTTAGAAACACACTTAAGCCCCTTTCACACATAGGCCCTTACACGGTAAAGTTCCTAGTATGTGGTCAAGTGTGAAAGGCTCCAGAACGGAGACACGGTATATTTTGTCCTGGCATTTGATCCGTGTCGATATCTAGTAATATTACCGGGAACAGTCGCGGGACTAGTCCCGTGTTGACATGTGTGAAAGCTGAATGTGACTGCCGGTGCAATCCCCATGGCAACAGAACAACTCACAGCCAGAAACACAAAGGCTATTTGCTAGTAATGCGCTTCAGACTTATATCTGAGGGATTAAAAGTGATACTATGTATCCTGCCCTACTCTTGAATCAGCTGACCTTGTCACAAAGAAAACACTTTTTTGATTTTACTAAAAGGCTATAAAATACGTTTGCAAACTCACCGAATTTATGCGTGGTCAGAGTGAAGTCCAGAAAGCCTCTTTTCTAAAATGCAGTCTCGACATCCTGCGTAAAAGGCATGCTTGTCCCAAAACCAGACTCCGGTCCTGGTTCGCCAAACCACGGCAGTGTGCGGCTTCTTGCAGGGCTTCCTTCGTCTTGTGCACTGCAGTCCCGGTACAGACGGGCTATAGGCTATCCTCCCTTCGTGCGCGCGAGTCCCGGTAAGGACAGCACGGGGCCGTATCCTCTCCGCGAGCTCACGAGTCCCGGTGCAGACAGCACGGGGCCGTATCCTCTCCGCGAGCTCACGAGTCCCGGTGCAGACAATACGGAGCCGTATCCTCCCCGCGAGCGCACGAGTCCCGGTGCAGACAATACGGAGTCGTATCCTTCTTCCGTGCGCGCGGTGTGGCACATTTCAGCGCGTTGTTTATCCAGGTCCAATGGGTTCTGCTCGATGTCCGCGCTCTGCAGTGTCCACAGTCCATCCTCGCTGTGCCCAACTGTGTGGACGAACTCCAACGGTCACTCGCACTCCCCGGCAGGTAAAGTGAGAGAGCTGGCGGCTCCTCCGCTGTCTCAGGACTGCCCATCCAGCAACATTATGCGGTGCCCTCCTACGGGCCTCTGTACGCTGCATTCGCACACCAAATACGATCCCTGCATTTCTCCCCGCAAATAATAAGCCATTAGCCAAGCATCTTGCAAAATAACCTAAACAAAATGATAATAATAATATTAAATGTTAAAAAAGCCTTTCAAAAAGGTTTAAAAGTGAAAGATGTGCTTTATAGGCGAGTTTGTGCCTAAAGCATTCCATGTTGCCGAGTCAGATGTGAATGGTGACGACACGGTATTGTTGTGGGATGATTTGCATATATGAATGGGGCAAATGGTGAGGCATACCGGCAAACAAGACACGGTACTTTAACGGGTCCAATGTGTGAAAGGGCTTTAATTGCATCATCAAACATGCCTGGTAGGGAAAATGGCAGAGGAAAACGGGTTCATTTCCCCGCTCTCTTGTTTAAATATTTGAATAACTGAATATTCCCAGTTACCCAGTGTGACCACAGTGTCTTTTATTTGCCATTCTGTCTTAAAATCTTCCCATTTTCTTTATGTTTGGCTTTGTTTGTTTAGTGCTACTTTCCATTATACGATGCTTACCCGTATTTGTATTTCTTCCATAGACTTATAGCTGTCTGTTACTTTGCACAAACAGTACTGTCTGTGTAGCTTCTGAAGTTAGACCTATATAGTTCATGAGGAAGAATGTTTTATCAAATCTATAATCTGTGTCATAGAACCATTGCAGTTTTTTTATATATTGACTGTAAATGGTGCTCTACAAAAGCCATGGAGACTGTGTTTCTACTCTTTGTAGATACAAGTCTCCAAACTGAGCTTAGTAAAGAAAGTGAACTCTGGAGAAACGTCACAGTGAGGTGCAAGTGAACTCTGACCGAGCCTTGGAAAAAAATCCCCAAATTAAAGCTACCTAAAACCATCAAAAATAAGTTATTAAGACAAGCAATTAGACCAAACATTGTGTGTCACGGCAGAACGAGAGACAACGATTCTGCACATAGAGCATTTATTATCATTTAGCCTACATTAACATTGGTTTTAAAACACTAAAAATAAGACTCAATTAGGGCTCCAGTGACAAATAAATAATACTTTTTTTAAAAATTCAAGTAAAAAGATGTAGCATTATTAAGACAACAGTCAGAAAAAATTAAACTAATACTAAATTATTTCAATAATACACAATAATTGTAAATATAAGCAGCTTGCCACCTTATTTCTACCTTAGTTTACCAGCATCCAGCAGCAGCATAAAGCGTTTTCCCACATGAAAGTACCAAGAACTACTCCCCTCATTTCTTCAGGCCCTGTTTAGTCAGAGGAACTACCCTGTCCCCATGTTTGTGTTCACACAGCAGCAGTTTCTAAAAGTGGGTCTAACTAGCTTCAGCATTAGCATCTGTAAAGATTGGGACATTTCAATTAGTCATTAAGTGGTGATAGGAAAACAAAAGTTGTGTTTTTTTGATTCCACATAAAACTATGATGTGCAAAACTTAAAAACACCACTGAAATTAACAATAAAACTAAATTATTCCCTGCAATTCCTAATAATAGTCTTATAGGCTAGTATTCACATATTAAATAATTACATTTTAAGAGTTACTGCCTTCAAATAATTTTTCTAAAGGATAAGGAAAATTTATCTGAATGTCAGAATGTGTAAAACATGTTTCCAAACAAAGTTAGTGTTGTAAAAGTGTTTGTGTCACCAAAAGGTTCCTGGTCTGACTGGAAAGTACCTGCTCCAGAGCAGGAGCTAAAAAAGTCCTTAAAGTGTGGCCCCAGTCCATAGTTCCTGCTCTGTGTGAACGCTCCCAAAATGGTGACAGGAACTAAAAAAGTACTAGGACCAGAAAAAAAGTTCCTACAGTGGGAAAAGGCCTATAGTGACAATATGTATTTGTAAATAGTGCAATTTTTCAGCTTTTACTTAAAATATTGGGGGTTGAAATGAATGGGTGTAAATATTGGGGGGATATAACCCCCTAAACCCCTTGTAAAACAACAGAAATGACCCTTTGACTAGCTGAAGCAATCACAGACTAGTGGACTACTAAAATAATTTATTGTCAGAGCTCTAAAATCCAAAAAGTCAAACTCAACAGAAATATGTAAAACTTGTCTTTACACGTATTATTTGAGGTAATCTAAAACATGAATATGAAACAGCTTTAAAAATAGTAATAATAACTTTATGCTATCACAATATAACTTCCATATTGTTCACGGTTTATAAGGCTTTAATCTGGAGACTTGACTTCACATCATTTTGAACTAAAACTCAAATGGAATACTCTCAAGTCTGTAGTTTGAGGAATCTCCAGAAATGCGGAGAATGTTTGTCCTTCATCATTCAGAACAATCACACTTTCATCTCTTCCAGTAGAATATGAATGATCGGCTGCAGAACAGGTCCAAGACTCCTACAGACGAGGAGAAAAAGACGTGTTCTTTTATGAAGGCCAGATCTTCACACTGACAAACACCAACCTGCTCTGACGCTTGTTTGTTGTAAAAACTTGGAGCTACTCAAATACAAAAATGTAGTTAAAGTTTTTGTAACTTGCATGTAAGCAAAATGAAGTAACAAATACTAACAAGTACTAATGGTCTACTTTGTAATGCAGTCTGTTAGTTACTAAGTAGTCATTCAATTGTGTAAGAAAAAGTGTTAACACTAAAGTACCAGTTTAAGTTCTATTATTTTTGCAAAGGTCACTTCTATAAGCACTCTTACACAGGGGTGTCGGACTGGGGGGGTAAATGGTGCTAGTTTCCCCGGGGCCCAGGACAGGAAAGGGCCCCCAAAAGCATTTTGTTTGTGAGATACATTGTTCCTCTAAATGTAATTAGCTTCATCTCTCCTATAACACGTGGCTACAGACTTTGGCTTAAGAAAATGGCTGAAAAAAGAGGAATATTAATTGGCTAAAATTTTAACAAATACAGTAGCTACAAATATAATATTATGAGCACGAGTTTGCAGTTTTCATTGAACAAATAGTCAGGGTTTGGTACAAATGATCACTTATAAATATGCATATTAACTTGAATATTGTCACAACTTCAACATTATAAAACATCCAAAATGTCACAAAGATTATCTGAGTGTGACTATGGCATCATTTAAACAAGTTAGCTTAAAACAAGTTAGCTAAAATGTAAAAGAGAAAGATTAAAACACATTTCATTTTTTCACGTCTCATTTGAGTGAAGGCAGTGCTTCCAACACAAAAACACATAAATGTCTTGTTTTTTAGGCGTTTATGGCAAAAAAAAATCTTGAAAGGTAGCATTAAAAAGCATTTAATTTATATGATATTATATTTATGTGTGGATTGTAGACATTAAATCAATTGGCTGTATATGAATATTCTAGAAAGAAATAAAACCAAAATGAATAGAAAAATGACGAGAGACAACTAAATAATTAAAACACAAGATTAGGGATGCACCGATCCAGATTTTTCAGTTCCGATACCGATCCCGATACTTTAGAATTACACATCTGCCGATATCAACCGATACTTGTGTAAGGACTGAAAAAGCTCTTTTTTCCTTTTCAAAACATAAGACTTTTGATCATACAGTGTTATTTATACTGCAAGACACAACTGAACAACTTAAGAAGAAGAGAGAGAAGAGAAGAAAGAGAGGAGATAGAAAGAGAGAGAGAAAAGAGAAGAAAGAGAGAAAGAAAGAAAGCGCGAGGAGGGAGAGAGAAGAAAGAGAGAAAAAAGAAGAGAAGAGAGAGAAAAGAGAAGAGAGAGAGAGAAGAAAGAGAGGAGAGAGAGAACACGAGGAGAGAGAGAGAAGAGAGAAAGAGAGAAGAAGAAAGAGTGAGAGCGCGAGGAGAGAAAGAGAGCGAGAGAAGAGAAGAAAGAGAGAGAGCGCAAGGAGAGAAAGAGAGAGAAAGAGAGAAGAAAGAAAGAGAGCGCGAGGAGAGAGAGAAAGAGAGAAGAAAGACAGAGAGAGCGCGAGGAGAGAGAAAGAGAGCGAGAGAAGAGAAGAAAGAGAGAGAGCGCAAGGAGAGAAAGAGAGAGAAAGAGAGAAGAAAGAAAGAGAGCGCGAGGAGAGAGAGAGAGAGAAAGAGAGAAGAAAGAAAGAGAGAGCGCGAGGAGAGAGAAAGAGAGAAGAAAGAAAGAGAAGAGCGCGAGGAGAGAGAGAGAGAAAGAGAGAAGAAAGAAAGAGTGAGAGCGAGGAGAGAGAAAGAGAGCGAGAGAAGAGAAGAAAGAGAGAGAGCGCAAGGAGAGAAAGAGAGAGAAAGAGAGAAGAAAGAAAGAGAGAGAGCGCGAGGAGAGAGAGAGAAAGAGAGAAGAAAGAAAGAGTGAGAGCGCAAGGAGAGAGAGAGAGAGAGAAAGAGAGCGAGAGAAGAGAAGAAAGAGAAAGAGAGAGAGACAGAATAAAATGTCAAACATTATGAGACATTCTGGATCAACATCAGACATAAATCAGACTCATTATGTCCAATTAAACACAACTAGGATATCGGCTGAACCGATATCATGGAGCCGATACTCGATCCAGCAAAATTTCCTGGATCGACACCGATATTCGATCCCAGTATCGGATCGGTGCATCTCTACACAAGATCATGCATTAGGGGCCCATCACTAAGTTTGTACCTGGGGCCCAGAATTTGGTGCTACGCCTCTGCTCTTATATGTATGTACCTATGGCTATGTTCACACTGCAGGTCAATTCCGATTTTTTTGCCCATATGTGACCTGTATCTGATTTGACCATGGCGGTGTGAACGGCACAAATACGTTTTTTTTTTTCAAATGCGACTCCGGTCTGAACGCTCATGTGTCATGTCGCATTCGTCCGACATTTACGTCACAAAACTCAACAAGTCAAAGCAGAAACAGCAGCAGAAGAAACAGAAAACTGTCAATGGAGGAGAGGGCCTCGTAAAGCTGGAGCGCCCGGTAAACTCAACTCACAAGCTCCACGTGAGCCAGACAAGAGACGACGCTAAACTAAATCATACACAGCCTGTTTAATAAGTCCACGATTGTCACAACTACTGCCACAGAGCATCAGGTCAGTCAGAGGGAGAGATGCAGGACAAACACGGTGGAAATCTTTACTCACCTCTGTAAAGTTCTCAGATTAAACTGTTGTGTCATCCAGGTCCTTTTATTCATTCTGCACAAATCAGTCACATAAAGTCCACAAAACATCGCTACAAATCCGTTTAGAAGTGTTGGTTGCAAAAAGAAAAGCTGAAAAGTTCAAAGCAGTCCCTCTTGTGTTGTGTTTGTTTATCACGACTTGGTCAGTTATAATAACGTCATTATCACTGGACTACTTCCTGTCAGCGTCGCCAACTCTCTGTGCTTCCAACACATTTCTCTGTGACACTGCGGCACATTTACACATGAATTAAGAGTTTGGACTTGTATCTATAGTAGTGTAATGTTCTGATGTTTTCAACTCTTTGGACTTCTTAAAATTGAACATGCTAATGTGCGCTACCTTGTTAGCAGAACTTTTCACTGATAGTTATTGGTCTTTGCGGCTTTGTTTCTGCACAAAACAGCCTGAAATATACACAAACCTGTAGTCAATACTAAACATGCCAGTGTCTTAGTTACCATTTCTGTACTATCGAGCCCGATCTCACAAGAAGCGTACATTACCACGACATTACACAATATGTAAATTAGGTATATTAGAGCTCATGGCGTCTGCATAATTAAGTACGTGTCACAGTCTCCATTCATTCAATGGTGGTTGTTAAGACTCTTCTTATTTATGGATATTATGAAATCCTGATTCTAATCTTAACCTGCCCCAAGCCTTAGACGTAAACTTACCAATTTTAGTAACTTTATGCCTGAACTTACCGTTCACTTGAAGAAAACGTCCCACGATGCTTCAATTAAACTGCCTATTTTGACGCTGTGAAATCTCGTGTCATTTTTACACTTTTTCATATCGTGCTAAATGCACGGCGTAACATAAGTACTAAAATTAGCTGTGAACTCGTGCTCAAAATGTGCTGTTTTTGTGTCGTGGTAAAAGTACGCCATCTACGACCTCTCTGCAGATGATATTTTGTTTGTTTCTTACATCATACTTGAGGTGTTGCTTAGAAAAAACGGTGTTCCCTGCCCATTTGTAAGTTCGTAGCAGGTCGATGTCTTGTTAAAGATTCTTTATGACAGAAACTCTAAACTGTAGAACGCAGTTTGTCGGCGCGGGACAGTGAAAGTGGAACAGAGACACATGCGGCTCTAGAGTCCAAACGACTGAGAAGAAACGCACTAGCAGCCAGAAAAAGAGAGATAATGAAAGAGAGAGAGATAAGAAAGAAAAGGAAGGAACAAGGAAGTGAGAGAGAGAAAGATCAAGAGAGGAGAAACAGCGGGAAAAGACAGAGTGGGCAGAGAAAAAGAAAGAAGAGTGAGGATAGACAGAGACAGAACAAAGAGAGAATACATAATAATGATGAGGGGCTAGAAGACAGAAAAGAAATAAAGAGAGAGAGAGTGGGAAACTTGAAAAGAAGAAAAAGATAAAGATGGATAAAGAGACAAAGAAAAGAGAAGGAGAGAAAGGAGTGGAGTTCACAGTGGAGTGAAGAAAGAAGAAAAACAGAGAGAGATAGTTAGAAGGTAGACAGAAAAAGAGAGAGAGAAAGCATGACAGAGAAAAAAGAGAGGGGAGTAAGAGAGAGTACAAAGACAGAGAGAGAAAGGAGAGAGAGTGAAACACTTTGAGAGAAGAGAAAGATAAAGATGGAAAAGAGAAAGAAAAGAGAAGGAGAGAAAGGATAGAAACACAGTGGAGTGGAACAGATAGAGGAGACATAAAGAGAAGAGAAAGAAGAAAACAGAGAGATAGTTAGAAGGTAGGCAGAAAAAGAGAGAGAGAGCAAGAGTGGGATAGAGAAAGAGAGGAGAGAGAGTGAGCGAGAGAGAGAGATGGGGAGAGAGAGAAAAGAGTGAGCAAAAGAGTGAAAGAAAGAGGGTGGAGAGAGAGAAAGAAGAGGGGAGGAGGGCAGTTAGAGAGAAAGTGGAGAGAGAGAGTGTGTAGAGAGAATAGAGAAAGAAAGAGAGAGAGGAGAGAGTGAGCAAGAGAGAGATGGTGAGAGAGAGAAAAAGAGCAAGCAAGAGAGTGAAAGAGAGAGGGTGGAGGAGAGAGAGAGAAAGAGTGAGAGAGAAGAGGGGAGGAGGGCAGTTAGAGAGTGGAAAGAGAGAATAGAGAAAGAGAGTGAGAGCTAAAGAGAGAGAGACAGTGAATGAGAGAAAGAGAGAGAAAAGAAGATGGAGAGATGGGAGTTAGGTAGAGAGTGGAGAAAGAGAGAATGAAGAGAGAGAAGAGAGTGAAGTCGAGAAAGAGTAGAGAGGAGAGAGAGAGAAAGCATGAGAGTTGATGGAGAAAAGGACAGAGAGAAGAGGGAAAGAGGGGAGTTGGAGAGAGAGAGTAGAAGAGAGAGAGAAAGGAGAGGTAGAGAGTGGAGAGAGAGTAGAGTAGAAGAAGAAGCCAAGCAGTGAATCAAAGCACCTGACGTGGAGCACGAGCAGGAACACTTCATGCAGCAGACTCCTGATAAGAACAGCAAAACACAGAGAAAAGAGGAGGAGGAGAGGGGGGGGGGGGCTGTTTACACCCCTCCACCCACCCCACCCCCCTCCCAACACACACGGACCACACACACAGCACCAGCACTTTACGGCCCCGTCCCAGACCCAGCTCACGTTTGGGCTCTCTGCTCTGATCCTGCTCCGTCTCTGCTCCGCCTGAGATAAGGACAATAATAACACAACAGCTTGTTTTCGGAGAAGGATGAGGAGGAGGAGGATACGGTGAACTGGAGAAAGAGAAAGAGACACTCACATCAACTAAACAATGATAAAACAAACGAGGTCTGGCTGGGTTGGGGCAGTCTGAATCGTCATGGGAAGTGTTTGTTGTCTGGAAGAGTCAAAAGAAAAGAGGAGTATTGATGTATTTTATTAACTTTGATAAGCTCCGCCTCTTTACGGTGTGAAGTCCCGCTTTACTTTTTGTTGTTGTTTTTGTTGAATTTTTGGCGTAATCACAAGTAAATACAGACTAGTGGGTGGAGATAGGTGGTAGGTGAAAACAGCTCAGAGAATAAGATTACTCAAACCTGCAGGAATCAATCCAAATACAACTGTGAGTAAACTAATCATCAGACACAGCTGAAGCATGGAAGTGCATTTTACATATGTCTCATTTAAGTGTCATTTTGCGTTATTAACATTTTTTACATTAATTTAAAAACCTCACGAGAGATCTATGCTTCTTCATGTATTTCACCACAATCACATTTCAAAGTCTCTGAAAATGTAGATATAACACAACGTCAAAAACGTACAATGAGCATGTTTCACGCTTTTTTACGTAAAAATGTTACAAAAAGCCAAAACGTAAAAAAAAATATTACGTCTTTTAAACACATATTTGTAAGTGTACAGTTAATATTATTTCTTTATATTGATATTTAGGAATGTATCTTGCAAAATTTTGCCAATAGAAAGCCCAAACGCACATTTATTTATCGTCATTTTAAGCTAGCAGATAGCAGCTGTAACTAGCTTAATCAGGCATTTACGGCTTTAAACGGTAAAAATCTCATATTACAATCATTTGCTTTGTTGAAATCTGTAAGAGAATTTTGTGTTTAACAGTTTAATTAAATTTTCAATACAAATAAAACAATAAAAGATGTAAAGCTAACGATACGAATCGGGACTTCCGGTACAAAAGGGGCCGTGCCAAAGGCCACCACTAACGGACTCCTAGAGGAAAGTTAACATGGGGAGTGAATCAGCACAACTTTATCAGTCACTGCTCAAAAACTACAGATATATTGTGTCAAATACAGACACGGAGATAAATAAAGAAATTCAACCTTCTAAGTATGTAAATATATATATATTTTTTTTTATTAGCAAAATATTGTACAATACTTATTAGCATGTGTAAGTAAATGCGATGCATCTAAGTATGTAAATATATCTAGGAATGCTAACGGTAGCTACGAGCTAAATGCTAACGTGATGCTAGCGCCGCCTGGCGTCTTTTAGCATCTTTTTCAACTTATTGTTTACTTTTCTGACATAACAACATCTCAGTAACCTCCGTTTAAACCCGGTTGTAACTCGACTTGAATTAGTTGTGCTCAAATACATTTAATTTGTCAAAAAAACGTCTTAAGAGGTAAACAGTTTAGCTTCCCATTCTTTTATTATGGTGAGGCAGGAGATGTTTTCCCCCTCAGTAGGCCACGTCCCCAACAGTGACGCGTTGCCGACTGGATCTATATATAGGGGTGGTGATAAGTTTGAGACCAGAGAGAGCACTCATGAGAACTTCTGGAGAAGGCAGAATATAGTTAGCCATCACCAGAAGAGTTTATTGATCAGCCAATCAAGTGAGTCATCTCAAAACAAACATGGCTGTGTAAGGAACTGAAAGTCATCTCAGATTCTTGAAAATCCGTGAGTGAAAATGTTTAATGTGAAAAATGTGATTACACAGTATGTTCTGGATTTGACTCGAGATGTGAGAGAAGAAATCAGACAATGTGTTTTCTGCTACTTATGTCCCATTCGCACGGCTTATATTTACCTATTTAAATTACCCCAGATTTCCCAGGAAACAGCCGTAGACTCTTTTTAATTAATCTTTAGCTTTTTAATCACAGAAAACGACAATTTTATTTGAGAATGAACCATGTTGAACAGTAATAATAATTCTGTTCAAATCTGAAGGTAAAATAGCTGCATAGTCAGTATTAATTCATGTATAAAACATTCACGGATTGAAAAGACAGACACATTCACACAGCTTTAGAATAACTTGAGGACGTCTGAGTTTACCGAATTACATGAGGTAAAACTCGGGGGAAACTTTACAGACATGGACGATTCGTACGGGACTAGAAACTCAGATGACGTCCGGAATTATTACAATTTACATTAAGTCCCGAGGTAAATAAGATAGCCTTTATGTGTTGCAACGCACGGTTCAGAAACAGCATGGGAAACAGAAACATGCAAAAAGACATTAACACTTACAATAGCTATCATCTTTTGCGTCATGTTAGTAGCAAAAACATGGATTTAGTTTATTTTCACTTTAATGTTGGACTGTAACCGTGACAAACAGGATTGTCTTTAACGTCTGTGCATTCTTCTGAAGTGTTGTGTATGTGCTGACGTCTATTCTGAGCATGTCCTCTGTCCCCCTCCCCTGTACCTGTACCTGTATCCACACCCTGTCCCACCGCCCCGTCCCGTCCCGTCCTGTCCGTCCTCAGTGCTCCAGTTCCGACTTCAGCAGAGGAGAAGCAGAGAGACGCAGACAGTGGAGGAAAGCATGCCTCGTGAGTAACTCTGTTTGCTATTAGAACACCATCTATGAGAGTACGAGTAACTAAGTAGTAATATATTGTGCATCTGGTTACATTTTCTAAATAAAATCTATCTCACCCATTGTACGAAGACAGGTCATGTTGGAAAAGAAGTGTTGTGAATAGAACCAAAAGGCTTTGTTTACTAGAACTTCTTATGTATACTGTATATGGAGAGTCATTGCGTGAACCCCATCGTCCTATTTTGCCCTTTGTCTTGACGGATGGTCTTAAGTATTCCTCTGTTGGCCACTAGTGGCTCTCTCCAAGAGCTATACACTGTCAGTGTAGAAGGGTGTGGGCTTCAGCCAGATGTGGGGGTATTGTTTCCTTCATTGAAGCGAGACACAATGCTACGTCTGTGACAAGTGAGCAGCTGCATCACAGGCAAAAGTGACTGTAGCAGCAGCTTCAGTTTGGAAAAAAAAAGTGTATAATAGAAATTCTTTTGGTCAAAGTCTATTCATATGACAGACTTTAACAACTTTGTCTAAAATATGTCTTTTCTTTTACGTAAAGCTTGTTGACTTAATAAAAAAGATATATCAGATGTGAAGAGTGACCAGGGCTGAGCTCTGGGTGAATGCTATGGAAAAGGGAGGCCAGAATTCATGTTTGTTTGGAAGTATAGTGGCAGCACGTGTAAAGTCGGGTGAGAACGCCAGGAGACCTGGTTTTTCAATGTCCAATGAGTATAGGTAATTGTTCTTTATTGTTTTTTTTTTTTGCACTTATGCATACATTAAATAAATAGATACATAAATAGAAATAGTGTTTGTTTTGTATTTTAAAACGATAATACAATATGTTTGTACAGAAAGTAGGATTTGCATATCTGTTACGATCTTCATCAGCTATTTGTTGGCCTGGGGTCGAACTCACGCACCCGCGGGCTCTTCACACCCAGAGTCCTGCGCGTTATCACTCGGCCACTTGACATTAGACCTAAACAGTGTTCTAAAATTAGAGAGTCAGCTGCATGAACATGAATGCTGCAGTTGGTCGCGCGAGAACGCGACTAATTTCGAAAATTGTTCTGTCATATGAATAGACTTGACCAAATAGATTTCTATTATTACACTTTTTTTTCCAAACTGAAGCTGCTGCTACAGTTCACTTTTGCCTGTGATGCAGCTGCTCATTGTCACAGGCGTGGAGCATGTGTCTGGTTCAATGAAGGAAACGGTACCCCCACATCTGACTGAAGCCAACCTTCTACACTGACAGTGTTATAGCTCTTGGGAGAGCCTAGTGGCCAACGAGAATACTTTAGACCATCCGTCAAGACAAAGTGGCAAGGGACTGCATGAGATGTGGGGGGTCTCCTGGGTCGACAGCAAGCCTGTGGCTGCAGCAGGACTGCAGACCTCCGGACTAATGTGAGTCAACTGCACCCTGAGCTAGACTGGACGCAGTGTGTAGCTCAGATCTTAGTGTTGCACAGACTGCTACACCTGAAGTGTTAACACCTCATTGTTTACTTTTGGTGCTGACCAAAGTTTGACATTTGGTGTTACACAAGTGTTTACCACTGATGTCTCACATACCATGACTGTTACGCTGGATGTTCTCTGGTGTAGGCTTTCAGTGTATTCACGGTGTTACATAGTGTGACTTAAAAACCGAACTCAAAGAGAAAGTGTTTATACAACAACGGAAAGGACATGTCAAAAGCAAATGATTAGCATATAATATGACATGTGTTGAAGCTCTAGTAGTTTCTGGTTGATGTGTTATTTATATTTTATGGTATATTAAAGTTGGGGTGGCTAACTTTTTTAGTTTTAAATAAGTTAAACTGTGTTTTTCCATCAAAAAGTCGATGAAAAATGCGGCACTTGTTGAAAAATTAGGCCACTGATACTCTCTAAATCAAAATAATAAAGAATTTTTGTTCTAAATCAGGAGCAAGAATGCAGCGTTCTGATTGGCTGAACTTGAGTGGTCCTCTCCAGTTTTCACTTTAAAAGAGAAAAAAGAAAATTTAATATCAAATTGCAACTTAAACTTTAATACGTATGGATATTAACAATGTGTTGACGGATTTAATGAGAGAAAGTTGTCAGTTGTAACCCAATGGTGTTTGCACGGTGGAGTAGAATGTCGAGCCATAGCACCTCACTCGCTTTTACATATTCTTATAACTCGATCTTAACCATGCGCACGTCACGATCCTGCAGGCCAACTTGACTCAACTCTAGAATATAACGATTGAATTACCTATTACGTAATCACGTTGAAGTGCGTGAGATAATAGAAAATGTCGCCGCCCGGAAGGAGTAGCTAGAAGAAGCTAAACAGGCGGAATAGAGTAGATTGATGTTTATTTTTGTTGACTACGCGATCCAATATCGTGCAGAAAAAAAAAAATATCATCTATCATAGGTGTAGCCGGAGTTTCACATGCCTGGTAGTATGTTGCGTGCGCAGATCAGAAGAGGATACGCGGAATAGGTAGCACCAGGTGCTTAGAGCAGAGAGGATAATGCATTAACACAAAAGGATGTGGGAATGTCGTCGGGAGTAACGGTCCGTTATATCATTGACAGTTGATACAACATGTGACCAGATTATCCAGTGAACAATTATTTTTACTCGAGGGCCAGGTTCAAACACTGAACAGTGGTTGAGTGCCAGACTTCCAACACTGGTATAAAAAAATCTCTTTATTGCAGACGCATTTCTTTGACAGAATATAGAGACCAGTACAAATAAAAGGTTTGTTCTACCAAAATAAACTTTTCCAGATTAAGCCAAAAGCTGTATGAAAATTAAGTTAAGACAGTTATGATTTTACAAAAAAAAAAGTCATTAATGTGAGAAAAAAAAGTCATATTTTTTCTGAGATTAAAGTTGAAGCCATAAAAAGAAGTTTTAGGACATTAAATTGTAATTTTACACTAAATATTATCAAGACTTGAACTTGATTGAACTCAAATGTTTGCATTAAAACAGATTTTGATTTTTTATGATCCAAATTACAATTTTAATATTTAATATTGAGAAGTTGCTTTTTATGACTTTGACTAGAGATGCACCGATCCGATATACTGGGATCGAGTATCGGCTCCATGATATCGGTTCAGCCGATATCCTAGTTGTGTTTAATTGGACATAATGAGTCTGATTTATGTCTGATGTTGAGCCAGAATGTCTCATAATGTTTGACATTTTATTCTTTCTCTCTCTTTCTTCTCTTCTCTCGCTCTTCTTCTCTCTCTCTCCTCGCGCTCTCATCTTCTCTTCTCTCTTTCTCTACTCTCTCCTGCTCTTCTCCTTCTTCTCTTCTTCGCTCTCTCTCTCTCCTCGCGCTCTCTCTCTCTTCTCTCCTCTCTCTCTTCCGCTCTCTCTTCTTTCTTCTCTCTCTTCTCTTCTCGCGCTCTTCTCTCTTTCTTTTCTTCTCTCTTTCTCCTCTCTCTCTCTCCTCGCGCTCCTCTCTCTTTCTTTCCTTCTCTCTTTCTCTCCTTGCGCTCTCTCTCTTTCTTCTCTTCTCTTGCTCTCTTTCTCTCCTCTCCTCCTCGCGTTCTCTTTCTTTCTTCTCTCTCTCTTTCTCTCCTTGCGCTCTTTCTTCTCTTCTCTCGCTCTCTTTCTCTCTCTCCTCGCGCTCTCTCTTTTTCTTTCTTCTCTCTTTCTCTCTCTCTCTCTCCTCGTGCTCTCTCTCTTTTCTCTCTCTCTCCTCGTGTCCTCTCTCTCCTCTCTTTCTTCTCTCTCTCTTCTTTTTTCTCTCTCTTCTCTTCTTTTTTCTCTCTTTCTTCTCTCTCTCTCCCTCCTCGCGCTCTCTTTCTTCTCTCTTTCTTCTCTTTTCTCTCTCTCTCTTCTCTCCTCTCTTTCTTCTCTTCTCTTCCTTCTCTCTTTCTCTCTCTCTTTCTCTCTTCTTCTTAAGTTGTTCAGTTGTGACTTGCAGTATAAATAACACAATATGATCAAAAGTCTTATGTTTTGAAAAGGAAAAAAGAGTTATTTCAGTCCTTACACAAGTATCGGTTGATATCGGCAGATGTGTAATTCTAAAGTATCGGTATCGGAACTGAAAAATCTGGATCGGTGCATCCCTAACTTTGACTTTATTCTCATAACATGTGAATTTAATCTCAAATGTTATAAGTTTATTGTCATAGCTCAGGTTTTTATTTCTTAAACTTGGTCTTGCATTTCTGATTCTTAAAAAACAGTTTGCCCAGGTCTGACTTAGACCCTCCTTCTCAGCCTCTTGTTCCCGTCACTGCAGACTCTTGTGGAGAAAATCCCAGTTCAGTTGAGCTCTGTCAAACACTTTTCTTAAATATACTGAAATGACTCAGCCTCTCTGCCAGTTCAGAGAAAACATTCAACACTATTAAAAATATCTTTATATCAAATAATGTGATATGTACCGAACAATGTTGACTCAATTAAATGTTCTGACCTAAACTGCTGTTGTGTGAGAGCTCTGTATGAGTCATTTCTCGTCATATTCGTGGCATGTTAGAATAGTTTTGAGTCCATTTTGTTGCCTGGCTGTCTCTCCACACTTGTCCAAAACAGAGTCGTTGTGAGTGTGTTTACTCCGGTGCAGACAGACTTGTAAACTCAGATGTAATCAGGGGCTGGACGTGGAGCAGGTGTAGAGCTCAGAGACGGGCTGTGGTCCCTCTGTCCTCCAGGCTCCTCTTCCAGGCAGATAAAGTCCAGGCTGAGTGTGTGGAGAATGCAGTCCAGAGCCAGCGGCAGATAAAAGAGCAGAGCTGTGGTTTTATCTGTGTCATGGTCGCTGCAGCAGATGGAAATGGCTGGAGGAGATTGGGGATTGTGCTGAGTTCACAAGCACAAGTTTTATCACAGAATCATGCGGCTACACGACTACAAAGACTGATTCATTTGCTGGTTTTGTTCCGTGTGTAAACAGCTTGTAAGTTCACCGTTGCTTTCAGATGTGCAGATATTTAAGAGATCTTTTTTTTGACTGTTGTTGTAGTCACTTTCACAGATGTTGTAGTGCATTCTTTACTGCCCCTGGTCTGTACATGTACTGCTGCTATGCAATCATATACATGTGTCACATTAGAACAAAAATGATTTTCTTCTATATCAGACAAAAGTAGGTAAGAGATGATTATTACTTGACTAGTCAGAGGCAGACCACGTCCTCGGTCACCCTGTGGTTGCTGAAGGCTGTTCTAACTAACTAACTAAAGTTAACTAATCTTGACTCAGACTTGCATGGGCCTCGTTTTTTTTCACTTCTTTGAACCATCACTTACATTATATTAATTGGTTTCTTGATTGATAATCTGGGAGTTGTCCCAGTCTATTAAACATAGTTATTGAGCTTACAGTGGTCTCATGTGGCTGACAGATTTTAGATCCCTAACTTTGTAAAAGGATTTGTCATTTGTTAAGGGCCCTTCCAGCTTGGGGCTTGAGGCAAACTAAGCAGCTGCTTGATTTACCTACTTAAGTGGTATTTTAGTTGCCTGACCAGTCAGCTCCTCCTACATTCTGTTTGAATGTAGAATGGTCTGAAAACGATTTCGTCGTCCAAAGTTAGGACGAAACACCCACCCCACCCGTCCCCTTTCCCTCCCTTAAAATATTCAAGATGGCGGACGTAGCTGATAGATTACTGTGTTTGGCTCTAGCTTCGGTTTTGAACAATTAGGAACGTATCAATCCAACCGGAGCATCACACGGTGTTGAGAGCCTCCTCACAGGTCACGGCTCCGTTGAAAAAGTCCTTGTGCTACATATTTACCATAACATCCGGTTTAGCGTGCTGCTGTTTTGGTGGAATTATCGTGTTTTCTGTGTACCAGTAATTACCAGTAACTATCACTGTAATTAATACTTAACTTGCCGGTAACTGTCACTTTATTTACCAGTACTTGTGACTCTACTGTAAGTACCACTACAAGTACCACTGTAGTTGCCATAGTACACTGGTACAACACCAGAAGTACCAGTAAGTACCCCCGTAGATCTGTATTTTGGGGCAATTTCCAAGGTACTTATTACTTAATTGACTCATTACTGTAAAAGTAATCCACCTCCCTGTAACACACATTAGTTTGTGTGTGATGATTATAAACTGATGAAACGACTCATGTTTCCGTCATTACGTGTGTTCGCTGCTGGCAGGAATCTAGTCACCTTTACAGTTACAGTTACTAGATCATTTTCATCAAATAAAAAGTGTCATGGAGCCTGAAGCCTGAAACACTCCATTATTACATCAAACTCAGCCACACACCTGTCTCTACTAAAAAATGATTCAACTTCTGTGTATTTGTAGTAAAAGAGCAGCTGCTCTGGAGCTTTTGCTCATAATTGTGTTGTTCTGATCCAATACTGATACTTTGACTCAGGGTAGATACCGATACCAAATATTACATTATAATGGCTAAATTATACAGCTTTTACCTCCAATTTAAATCAATAATCAGTTTTAATAATAGCTTCTGCAAACTAGCAACATGAATACTTAAAAAGAGCTACACATAGAAAATAGGCGACTGTTACTTCATAATAAAGATGTGTTTATTGTAACTGTTATAAAAGTCTGTTTTAGAGTCATTCAACATAACTGTGTTGAGTATATTCTAATTTAGTGCTTTTCCACCTTTGTGTTTTACAAAAACAAAAGTGAGCTCATCCTAATGAAATTTAATGTAAACAATTGTCCCAGTTAGCATGTTAGCCTTTTAGCGCAGATAGCCAGCGCTGCTGTTGGAACATTTTTAGTGTTTGTTTGTCCACAGTCCTTCTTCTATTAAGGCTAAATGAAACATCACAGAGGTAAAACACGTGTTTGTCTGCAGATATGGAGTATGGATTGAACTCTGAAGAGCCTCCACAGAACTTTACTGCAGGGTTATTCAACTACATTTCCAGAGGGCCAGATTTTATCCAGGACTATGGCTTCTGGGCCAAGTAGTTGCACAATACGTCACCATTTTTGACAAGAGGTTGTACCAGATATTCACAGGACTAGATTTATTTCATAATGATACCTAATGATACCTACTAATTCTACAGTCTATTTGTATTAAACCAAATTTAAACCAGGACTAAAGCAGAATTCAATCAGGACTGAAGTATACACTTTAAAAATGACAATCCTAAACTGGATGAGAGTCTTCAAACAAGATTTGCCCCTAGAACATGTAGATTGTTGGCTAAAACTATGAAAATTACAACATTTCCTCACTGGAAATGAGTCAAAAAATATCCACAGTAATTGAAATAATACTTATTTTCAGACTTATTGACACATTAGGAAATTTAGGTTAGCCACTACTTATTGATAAATCTACAAATAAGAGAAAAAATGTTTTTGTAATATTTGGAAAGTGAATTGAGGGCCGAATAATAACTTTGGAGGCCCGATTTGGCACCTGGGCCTTAAGTTGAAAAGCCTGCTTTACTGTCTGCTCAGAGTGTTAGCTGTAGCATTAGCCTCGAGCAGAAAACAGCTGCTGCTGCATCTACGGCTCCTCATTCAGGACAATACAAGGCAGTATGGATCAGAGATTTGGTATGAGTACTTGTCGATACAATACCTGAAAATTGTGCGACATTGGACATTGTTTTGCTCCTAATCCTCATGTTTTGTTTTTGGTTGTGCATCGATAATAAACAGAAATCATCCCAGGGGCCTCATGAACCCAGTTTGAGATCTCTGCTGTAAGACCATCAGTTCAGTTTACTAGCCTGACAGTTTAGACAGATCCACAGAGCCTAAAAGCACGTGTTTATGCCCACAGTCCTGCTGCTGCTGCTTCAGGCTCCGGCTCTCGCGCTGAGGCTCGTCCTGGAGCGCACACAGAACTCGATAGGCCTGTAAAGATAGCTCTAATCCTGGATGGAAACATGAACGTGTCCGCTGCCTCTCTTTGTTCTTTCACTCCGCTGAAATGCCGTAAACTTGGCCGTCCAAAACATACCTGGACTACTTTGTTTTATGAAGTAATCCCAGCGAGTGAGCTCATCTTCAGAGCAGTTCCCATAAAGCACATGACGCACAGTGTTTGGAGCAGCGAGAGCTCTGAGGGCCGTCTTTGTACAACAGTGTGGAGCTGAAACTTGTATAGACGATTTACACTTTTCTCTCTCTCTCCCTTCTTTCCCTCTCTTGTTTTTCTCTCCACTCTCCCTCTCTGTCTCAGCTCTCTCTTTCTTCTCTTTCTCTCTCTCTCTCCCACTCTTCCCCCTCTCTCGTTTTTCTCTCCCCCGTCACTCTCTCCACTCTCTCATTTCTTTCTCTTCCTTTCTCTTGCTTCTCTCTCCTCTCCGATTCCTTTCTTTCTTTCTCTCCCCATCAGTCTCTCCTCTCTTTCTCTCATTTCTTTCTCTCCCTCTATCTTTATTCTCTCTCCTTTCTGATTCCTTTCTTTCTCTCTCTCTTAGTTCTCTCTACCTCTCTCTCTTGCTTTTCTCTCTCTCCACTCTCCTCACTTTTCTCTCTCTCTTCCTTTTCTTTCTCAGTCTCTCTTTGACTCACATTGTCAAGTCAGAGCAACATAAAGATTTAAGTTAATTTAGTCTATTGATCTTATGACCTTTTACAGTGTATTGACCCTATTTGTCCCGCCTACTTTTTCTAGGACATGCACTTCCTGTTTAGCTACATTTAGCCTGTACATTTCAGTCGATGGGTTTATTTTAACTGTCATTATATTTAACTAAAATTTCCCCACGAGACAAACAAACAAACGCGTTAGCTATCTTAACAGAGCTAAACAGGAAGTGCATTTCCAAGCCAAGTGGGCGGGACAAAATAGGGTCAATAGGAATAAGGCTTCCTCGTTGCTCATTGGCAGGTAAACCTGTCAATCAAACTCCTTGTGTTCCTAATGTAACTAAAAGATCACTCCTGCTGCTCCTCGTGTACACTTAGTTTTTATTAGTTTTTGTATCAATACTAAGGCAACTAAAGTAATCTTACCCAAGTGACCTGTTCTAACCCCAGCCCTGACCTTACCTGTCTCCTGGTCTGTGGGGGGAGGTGGGCGATACTTGTCTACAGTCAAATGCTCTTGCGTTTGACAACCTTTTTTTTCTCATTGAAGTAGCAGAGTCAGCTGAAAGTAGTGCGCTTCATCACATGAAGATTTTGTGACTGGGGGAACGAGTGTAGACATTCGGACACAGCACCAGTGTAGTTTAGTGCCCCTGTCAGGAACTGCACCTGTCAGGAACTGCACCTGTCAGGAACTGCACCTGTCAGGAACTGCACCTGTCAGGAACAGCACCTGTCAGGAACTGCACCTGTCAGGAACTGCACCTGTCAGGAACTGCACCTGTCAGGAACTGCCCCCTGTCAGGAACTGCACCTGTCAGGAGCCAGATCCTGAGTCAGAAAATTCTCTGAAAGATAAATGTGAATAACTAATGATTATACGTAAATAGGGACTTATACTTGTCTCAATACCTCGATCACAATTTTGATATATTTTATTTTTTTATATTGAGCCTCAGAAGAACAAAAAGCACTTAAATAAAGCATAGATTTATCTGTTTAAAGGTGGGGTTGCTGATTTCTACACAGCAAACACAATTTAGGTTTAAAAACTGACAACTTTCTCTCATAAATCCTTCAACACATGGTTAATATCAACATGTGTTCATTTTGGTTGCATTTATGGCTTATACACGTCTTGAAACTGGAGAGGACCACCCCAGCTCAGCCAATCAGAGAGCTGCATTTGGCTCCTGATCAAAACTGAAATTCTTTATTATTCAGTTCAGACAGTACTGTATTTATTATATACTGATAAGTCAAAAGCACAATTTACATCTAAAAAGGTTAGCTTCCCCACTTTTAATGTAATCAGGTCTGCCCTCACACATGTCGTGACCTCAGACAGTCGTTCTTCAGAACACGTGACGTCCTATCACAGAAGCCCATCGGAGCAGCAGCATCTTCTCACCATAAGTGTCCAGAGTGAGGAGGGTCAGCCGAGGTCTCCCGCTCGAGCCGGATTAAAGTGAAGAAGCGTGGAATCTGGTCTCTGACTCACACCTGCTCCTGGTGTTGTTCTAACTCCGGAGGTGTGAGGAGAAAGCCAGCGGGATTAACTCCAAACAGGAAAGTTCAAACCAGGCCTGTGGGTTTGGACGGTCACAAAAAGCCTGCGTCATTACCCAGTTTCAAAAGAATGTTCCGAGTTATATTTAGTAAACAACATACCAGTGACGAGGTGACAGCAGGGGAATGTGGTGAGCTCTAGAACAGTTCTGTCACTGACCAGCACGTCGGCCCAAACACCATGACCTTTGACCTTTCTTATTGTTTGATTCAGTTTGTTGTAATTTTGTTTCCAGTTTCTTCACAATATGACGTTTTGTTGATTTGGCTTTAATGTGATTCCTGCAGGTCTTAAAATGTTCTTCGATAGGCCGTTTCACAGAGGCACGGCTAGGCTAGTTATGGCCTAAAAAATAGACACAAGTTACAACTACATAATCCTTTTTCGGATGTTCAGACAGCATAAGCATTAATACATCACTAAAGAAAACCACCTTTGTCTTTATTATTAATTATTTGTCTCGTTTGTTTCTAACCTGCTAACCTGACCTGCCTCACACCAGATGGATCTGGATTTTTACACATGGTAAAAATCCAAAGGACGTCGCAGATAAACTAACAAGAACCATGTCAAAGGTCACATCCTGGCTTAATCAATGCTGTTTGCAACAAAATGTTTCAAAACAGTGTGCATGTTTTTTACCAAGAAGCATCTCAACATGCAATCAGATATTTTTATTTCAGATAAAAAACTGGAAATTGTAACACAATTTAAATATTTAGGCCTTCATATTGACTCAAATCTTTCCTTTAAAAATCATATCAAGACAATCAGGAGAAAAGTTAATTTTAGTTTATCAAATTTCTGTTTCATCAGAAACAGTTTGTCTTTGCAATCAGCAAAAAATAATTTTCATTCCATGATTCTCACTCACATTCATTATTGTGCCACCACTTGGTCTAATACGCATCTGTCAACCATCAAACTTTTGGAATCATTGTATAAGAAAGCATTAAAAGTCTTCGACAGAAAGCCACAAAGTTATCATCATTGCCACATTCTCTATAAACATAAACTTCTCAGTTGGGAAAACCTTTTAAAATTAAATAATATCTGTTTAGGATATAAAATTTTACATGGTTTAGCTCCGCCTCCTCTTTCTTCTTTTATTTCTGTCCAGTCTAACAGATGCACCAGAGGCACTTCCAGAGGGGATTGCATTATCCCGCTGGGAAAAACCGCATTCAGCCAGACTGTGCTCTCATTTACAGCTTCACATCACTGGAACTCAGAAGCTCCTCACTCCAGTCTTTTAAAATTAATGCAAAAAAGTGGCTAATCGCATCACAAAAATGTGACCACTAAAGTTTTTTTGTATTTTTCTTCTGTTAGCTATATTGTTGTAACTATGTCTATATGTTTTTACTGTTTTATTGATATATTGTATGCCTTTTGCTGTAAGTAATGAATTGTGTTTGAGATGTGTTTTTATAGGGTGCCTATAGCCATCTGGCCCTGCCCATGAACACTAGCTTTTTGGCTAATTCGGGTACATTTACTTTGTCAAATGTGTATTAATGTACACTGTCCCACTGAAATAAATAAATAAATAAAAATCTGTGCCTCACTTTGATTTGAGTTCTACACATATTGGGTCTGGACAGGCTCTCGTCAAAGGAAAGGGAGGAACTTCTAGTGGAATACTTTGACCTGATTGGTCAAAGCACAGTGTTTTAGCCAATCACAGTACATAATCATTACATAACAAGGCTGTTGTCGAATGTTAGAGAAATGCACAAAGATCTTTCTCATTCACAAATGAACATAGTGCTTCTTCTTGCTCTTTTTTCAAAAAAGAAGTGATCAGTGTTTCTGTTCAAACTAATTCAACATGGGGAAGTATTTACCTTGTTTGTGAAGTTGTGACCTCGCTGCAGTGATGATCTGCTTTGTGATTTTTTTTAATACTGATTCACTGAACTAGCCTAGCCACAGCGTGAAAAGGCCAATATTTGTTGTGCAGTTGGTACCGTGCATAAGCGGTTACACTAAGCATAATTATGTTCCATTTAATTTTTTTCATGATCTGTTTTCGTCATAGATACATAAAGAGTAGACACATTACCGCTAAATCCTATGAGCACTGAGGAGAAATGTGAAGGCCACTCGTTCTCCTTAGCGCAATGTATTTCAAAATATCTGTGTGAAAATCCGTTTTGTTATGACTGACAAAAAAGCACCAATCAAATACATTAGTAGAGTAGAGCGAGTGACTACAGCAAGATGGCTGTATTTCTCGCACTCGGTAATAGTGTGATATAAAATTATAAAATTGCGGTAAATATTGAAGCATTTTTTTATTTGATTGCGTGTTTTTGAATTTGTGTTTTCAAACTTTAGTGGTTTGTGTTGAAGTTGTGTGTGTGGGTGTGGGTGTGGGTGAGTTCAGTGTTTTGAATTTGTGTTTTACATTAGTGTGAATTTTGAATTTGACTTTTCATTTTTGACTCTTTTAATTTATTGTTTGAAAATTTAGGATAGTCTTTTTTTTTCAAATGTGAGTGCGTGGTTTTCAAATTGGGGTAAATGTTTCTGAATTTGGGTTTGTGCTCATACTGTAAATTTGTGTTTGCAAACTTTGGTAGTTTTGAATGCTGGTGTTTTTGTGTTTGAGCTCAGTGTTTTTGAATTTGTTTTTTTATATTGAGGCAAAAGTTTTTGAATTTTGGATGTGTGTTTTCAAATGAGGGTGTCTGTTTGAGTTTATATTTTCAAACTGGAGCTTGTGTTTTCAAATTAGAGCTTGTGTTTTCAGATTTGAGTATGTGTTTTCAAATTGGAGTGTGTGTTTTCAAATTGGAGTGTGTGTTTTCAAATTAGAGTGTGTGTTTTCAATTGGAGTGTGTGTTTTTCAAATTAGAGTGTGTGTTTTCAAATTTGAGTGTGTGTTTTCAAATTGGAGTGTGTGTTTTCAAATTGGAGTGTGTGTTTTCAATTGGAGTGTGTGTTTTCAAATTGGAGTGTGTGTTTTCAAATTGGAGTGTGTGTTTTCAAATTGGAGTGTGTGTTTTCAAATTGGAGTGTGTGTTTTCAAACTGGAGCTTGTGTTTTTAAATTTGAGTGTGTGTTTTCAAATTTGAGTGTGTGTTTTCAAATTAGAGTGTGTGTTTTCAAATTAGAGTGTGTGTTTTCAATTAGAGTGTGTGTTTTCAAATTAGAGTGTGTGTTTTCAAATTAGAGTGTGTGTTTTCAAATTGGAGCTTGTGTTTTCAGATTTGAGTGTGTGTGTTTTCAAATTTTCTCAACTGTAACTTTCATTTTCAAATGTGGATGTTTTTATGTGGCTGTATGTCTTTGTGGTTTTGTTTTTCAAATTCGGGTGTGTGGATTTGAGCTTATGTGTTTTTGTGTTTCTGAATATATGTTTGTGAATGTGTGCCTGTGTTTTGTCCTTCAGGGTAGGCACATGGGTGACCTGCACATGCCCCGCTCAGAGTGAAACTGCCTCTACACTCGTACAGATAACTGCGTGAGCCGGTCCAATCGCAGCGCGGCACGCTATCGGAGCGGCCAATCAGCGCGCAGGACGAGGTGTCAGTGACTTAGCCGAGTGTCAAAACTTAATCAGACACACTCAGAACAGGAAACGTGAAATAGAACTGACCTTGAACCGCAAATGGAACCAGGAAGTGACTCAAAGTGAAGGTGCATTTTGGATGTTTTCTAAATTCTGCTTGTTGTCTTAGATGTTTTCTTTAGACATTTGACGGCCTTTCAGGTTTTGCCTAGTGAGATAAATGTGAGACTAAGAAGGAACCTCCTAAAAGCGTTTTAACAATTAGGAGAACTTGTCAGGAACTGTGGTCTTGTCTCAATGTCTAATGCAGGGCTATTCAATAGGGGTTATGCGCTAACATCTTCTTGACATTGGCCACAACATCCAGTGGCGTCGTTACCATAGTGACGCATTTGTTTACCGCACATGCGATGGACATCAGACCATGCATCAGATGAAGGATTTTGGGCTAGTCCTGAAGCGATCCTCTTAAAAAAAACGTACTCTTTGTCATTTGTTATAGACGCAGCGACGGCGGTAACAGCAGGAAAAGAGCAGCTTACGGATTTTCATAAGGAAACGTTGTAAAAGTGTGCGCGAACTACGCGAAGCTCTGCGGACATATCGAGATTCGCCGTGCTCATGAGCCGGGGCAGAGGCACTGTGGGTCGGGAAGAAGTGAACACACTGTTGCCAGACTTTCAGGGAGCCAAAAGTGACCGCCCCCGACCACAGCACCTCTGCCCGGGCCCATGAGCACAGTGAATCTCGGTATGTGCGCGGAGCTTTTGTTCACGTAGTTTGTAGCTCACTTTTACAACTTTTCCTTATGAAACAACTTCAGGACTTGCCCAAAATCCTTCGTTTAATGTCCATCGCATTTGGAGTAAACAACTGTGTCACTGGCAACCACGCCACCGGATGTAACGGCCTCTGTCTATTTGAGACCGGAAGAACATTAGCGCATAACCCCATTATATTTTTCAGTGGACCAGATTTTTCGGAGGATTAGGGTCTGAGGGCCGGACTACAAATCTGAACCAATGTGTTTTACACCAAATTCAACCAACTTGATCAGAATCAGAAAACCTTGGTCTCTTGAAGGGCAATTGGTTCCAGCCACCTGGTTAAAACACACACACATGGAGAAAATACAGTGTCTAAATCTGGAATCACACACAGTTCAACTCATTCCACTGTTCTTGAATAGAATGTTTTTAATTCTTTGTGAGGAATGACACATTTTGACTGAAATATATAAGAAATCAAATTCAGTGTTTTGAGGATTTGAGGATGCCAAAAATGTTGGAAGAGCAAGTCAGGAATGAGGTCCCAAGTTTTTGATTCCCATAGGTAAAAAGTGGCTTTTACACTTAAATGGTGTTAAACAAATATATCATACTGTCTGTACCTGTGAGAAACCCTGATGCAGCTACAGCAAGACTTTTTGTTGATGCTCTTTTTTTCTTGTCTTGAGTGCTTTCTGGTGGTCAAAGTCTTGAAAAGTACGTGTTTACGTAAAGAACAAAGCAGACATGAGTCTCTGGTGCAGTTTGTTCTTGGTCTGGAGCAGGATTATGACAGAATCTACGTGGAATGATGACATGCTTTTACTCTCCCTCTCTGGAATCTTTTCTATTTGTGATGAAACTGAGGCGTTCCCACATCACGCACCTGCCTCTGCCCTCTGTGGTGGACCGTGCCAGGGCCTGCGTGCGAGTGAGCAGAGCCGTTTTGTGTGACAGGAGCCGTTCATCTTCCCGTGCGTTTGTGTTGCAGTGAACCATGGGAAGTTTCCAAAGCAGGAGGACTCGTACGCTTTCGAGGAGGACAGCAGCAGCGGCAGTTTGTCTCCAGAGCAGCAGCTGAGCGAGTCGGAGTCGCACAGCTCTGCCTGCACGGCGGAGGGAAGCAGCGGCAACAGCGCCATCAGCGGACACAAACAGGTAACTACACGAGGAGGACAGAACTCGCATTATAGCTGCGGATTGTCGTCTGTTTTAGCAAATAGGCGGTCTTTTCCACTTTACTTTGGTGTTTGTAAAATAAGTTGAAGTTGAGAAATGATTAGCTTGTGTGTGTGTAGAGAGTGAAGAGATGAAATGAAATATGTGACAGATCTCACAAAATTACGGAAGTCCAGAACTGCCAGTGTGGAGTAAACATTTTTTCAGCTTTTCTCGTTATAACGACTTTATATTTACGTTCAAACAACAATATTCACGTTATTACGACTTTTTTATTTACGTTCAAATGACTTTTTTTTACGTTCAAACGAGAATATAATGTCGTTATAACGACTTTTTATTTACGTTAAAACGAAAATATATTCTCGTTCGAACTACTTTTTATTTACATTAAAACGAAAATATTTTCTCGTTAAAACGACTTTTAATGAAAAATAGACAGCCCTTCCCATGATGCTCCAGAGCCCTGTACTACGAACGTCGCTGAACCTAGCCTGGATGACTAACCCAGGTACGAGGCCAATCACAGACACAGAAGTTACGCTACACAGTTCATTTAAATGTCCTGCATGGATATAACAGACTAAAGCACGAATGTACAGACATCACCAAACATTTAATAGATCGACCGCTTAGTCTGTTGGTTTAGACAAGTGTCTTTTGTCTGAGTCAAAGTGATGCGTAAAGATCCACAGCCAAATGTGTAAAAGTGCATTCATTCATTATTTCTTGACAATGAAAGCGTTTATTAATCATCACACAGATTAAACAGGATTCTTCCAGCGTTACTGCTACATATAGGATCTCATGGCTCCTATTTAGAAATACGTGCTTTGATATAAAATATGCCGTGACTTTTGTATTTCCTCATTTCTCCGCTGCCCTTTCTCATCTCTCTCTCCCGTCTCTTCGCAAAGGACTAAATACTCGATTGTCTCTGATTGGCCAGCGCCTCATCTTTTTAACTTATTCAGAACTTATCCTGGTCCGGAGCAGGTTATGAGTTTGTCACATGTTGCCATAGAGATCTGCCCGATAGGAAGTGATCCAGTTTCGTAGGACCAGACCAGGTTTAACCCAGAACTGACCTCGCTAAACCCCAAATCTAGCTTCGTAGTACAGGGCTCTGAGGTATCCAGCTTGTGGCGCATCATGGGACGAGCAGTCTGTTTATCATAAAAAAGTCGTTTTAACGAGAAAATATTTTCGTTTTAACGTAAATTTTAAGTTGTTATAACGACATTATATTCTCGTTTGAACGTAAATAAAAAGTCGTAATAACGAGAATATTGTCGTTTGAACGTAAATATAAGGTCGTTATAACGAGAAAAGCTGAAAAAAATGTTTACTCCACACTGGCAGCTCTGGACTTCCGTACAAAATAAACGTAAATGTGTTCTACAAATGTAAAGAAACCATCATATCGAGTAAATGTATGAGCAGGCTTATAAGTTACGATCAATAATCACAATTCCTCGATTACACAGTTTTTGTACATGATTACAGCAATACTCATACTTGACATTGAAATTCACTTACTTGCACAGTCTTATTTGTAATGGATTCAAATGTTACAGTAGCTCTGTGTCTAATGACATCGAATGTATTTTCTTATAATTCTTTATTTTTATAGAAAGTGGCAAATAAATACAGTTTAATTACAAAACATTTATATTCAAGATCCACTTTCTGTCATTTTTTTCCTTTTTTACAGAAGATGCAAACAGAGTAAAACTTTTCAAGGGAGAGAGATCAATTAACTTATTAACTAATGATCACCAAGTAAAAAGGGGAAAAAAAAATAAAAGAAAAAAGAATAAACATTTAAATACATAAGTCAATTCTTACATTAAAGAGAATACAATCTAGCTTGACTTGACAATATTTATCCAATCAGAGTTTGTGGAGGCTCAGGAAGAAGCCACCTCCTCGTAATTGCCTTTTTAGCAGCTGATGTATCTAATGTATTTTCAGTCCAAGAGCAGAACAACAACCCAGTTTCCTAATATCACAAGTATGGGTTTTGTTCTGACTTTGTTCTTTTTTATAGTTGATGTAATTCTGGTTCAGACTTGTACAGGTCTAGTTCTAGTTTACTCCTAGTTTAAACATTCTATTCTATAATAAAATAAAAAAAAAAATAGAAAAATTCTTATTCTATAATAAAAATCTAGCATAACTGTAGTTTTGAACATTACTAAAACAGATTTAGTACAATAGACTTTTTTGCACGACTCAAAAGTGCTGAATTCCCTTTAGTTTAAAGGACACATATTATACATTTTTGTGTTGTTTTTTTCCTTCAAACCTGCTCCGAAGCACCTTAACTTTGGAATCTCATGCACCAGAACTAATAAAAAAAAGTCTAATAAAGTCACACAAGGGTTGTGTGTGTTTTCTACATCAAAAATTGAGTTGGAGCTCTATTTACTCACTCCAAAGAAAATTACAGAGCTTGCCTGATATGCTAATCCTGTAGAAATGCTAAACGATTTATGGACTTAGCTGTTAAAAACATAGCAGAATATTTCAGAGATCTATGACATCACAGATCTATCTATGACATCACAGATCTATCTATGACATCACAGATCTATCTATGACAAAAGACATCTCACAAACAAAACTTCAGCAGCATTTTTGGTGAGGAAGCAACTTTACAACATGATTAAAAACTAAAAAAAAGTTGATTTTGCATAATATGTGTCCTTTAAAGCATCTGAAGTCAAACTGAAGTCTTTGCACAGTACAGCACTGCCCTCTGGTGGTGGCACACGAAAGAACAACTTCTGGTTCTCAGTGGTTCTCAAAGTGAGGTCCAGGGCTTGAGCCATATGGTTGATTCCTAGATGATTCCCACTGAGCGCAAGCTCTCTCTGTTTTAAAGTGACAGTAACGCAAAAATATCACAAACTCCAAATCATTTCCAGAAATCAAAATAAACACAATCAGATGAACTTTGCTTATTTATACAGCTCAAATTATATATCTATGAACATGAAATAACATGAATAAAAGAATAATAAAAAAAAAAAAAAAAAAAAAAAAAAAAAACAATCTATTTTAATGCAAATATCTGCAAAAAAACACTTGACATTCACAGCACTGTTTTATATGTTCCAATGATCCAAATAGACTAGTCATTTAGCAGCAGTTTAATTCATAACATGTTGAAGTGTGGACTGTCCCATTTCTTATGTTTACATGATCTGCACACTTGTGCACAAGTGCGAGTATTGGGACAGGGCCAGAGTCAGTTGCCGAAACAGAGTCACTTATGCTAGTTGTTAGCTTGACAGCTACAAATGTCGATGTGTGTGTCAGTTGTAACTTTAGCTCAACAATCACATGAGATAAAAAAGTCTGTTAAGAATGTTTATTTTTTATAAAGTCATGAGATCTCTGTTCTGTGCTGTTTGAAGTTTATTACCAGTTAAATATTGTAGGGCTGCAACAACTAATCGATTTAATCGATTAAAATCGATTATTAAAATAGTTGTCAACGAATTTAGTCATCGATTAGTTGGCTAAAAACATTTACGCTCAGTCCGCTGAGATCCAGCGGCTTTGTAGAGCTCTCCTTCGACTCTCACAAAGAACAGACGAACAGAAACCTTGTGCCTGTTTAGCGGACCTTTTAATCACACAATAACAGCCACGAGTAACCTTCCGGAGGTGGTGTATAGCTTAATCTCATAAAGTTACGAGTTTGTTATTTCTCCGCGGGTGAGTCGGCCGCTTTCAGCGCTTAGACTTGCGGTAACTTTCTAGAAACGTCCCGCGGTAAATCTAGCGTCTTTTTGATTTGTCTTTGCTGTTCCACGAGCTGCTGCGTCTGCTTTTTCTGAGGTTTTCTCTGATAAAGTTAAAAGCAGTCCACAGCGTCTTTCTCCTTCTCTCCTCTCACCAAAAAAGCAGCACCAGCAGGCCCCGCCCCTTTCCCCTCCGTGTGTGAGTAACCATGACGACGGAGTTTGAGTGACAGGAGTGAGAGGCACTCGCAAACTTGAAACTTTTAGATATGAAACAAAACAATCATAATGATGATCTTAACAGGGCCTAATAGATACAAATGCTAATAACAGTATGAATTAGATACAGCAGCAAACACTTTATAGATGCTTTAAAATATTATAATAATAATAAAAAGCAGCAGTCCAAAGATCCAAAAAATTTAGATTTTATTTTTTGGCCACAATGCCCAGACCTATAATAACCACATTAAAAGAAGCTATATAGCAAAATCTGGTTATTCTACTTTATTTTTGTATTTTCTTTTTATTCAAGAAAAGCCCAGTGTGTTCATTAAGTGCACACAAGTTGTCTTTTGCATAAATACATTTAATAAAATGCAAAACACCTTATATTTATTATTTTGTCATTTTTATCCGATTAATCGATTAATCGATCCAATAATCGACAGATTAATCGATTATCAAAATAATCGTTTGTTGCAGCCCTAAAATATTGTGTTTTCACAAACAATAAGCTCATATTTAAATAAGGACATTTCAAAAGTAATGATGAATATAGCATCTCTATTAAATACATTACAAATCAGGAGAATATTTCACCAAAAGACCAAAGTGTGTAGCCTATATAGAAGGATGTGTTTGTGTGTTATGTGGGTCTCGAGAAGTCGGACATACAAACAGCCTGTCTCCTCACTGCACTTGTATAGCGCTGAGCGTCCTGGTTATCACATTTCACTTTACATGCACACCATAGAGATATCATTAGTAGACGTGTAGCTATGGAACACTTAGCATCTGAGCTAGTGCTAGTAGATCTGAGAAACTCCAGAGCATTCTCCTGATTGTTTTCCTTTAGCAGTTAGCATTAGCCCGCAAAATACACAAGTTATGAAAGTTGTGGAGAGTGTCGCTGGTACAGACTTACTCACCAAGATTAGCAGAGGTCAAAGGTCGGAGCCTCGTTACAAGTTACTGTTGAGCTTACAAACCTCAGTGTCTGATCTGAGGGATGCCAACATTGTCACCAAACCCCAAATCAGGACAAAGGGGAAACGCAGTGGTTTGAACAGGACATTATGAGACTTTTTGTGCAGGTACGGGAGGAGAAAAGGGTTGTCTTCTGTTGTGACTTTAATCCTTCTGATCCAAAGTTCAAAGCCGTGATTTTGTCTCTGCTTGTAGGTTCTTGAGTGTCTCGGCTTTAATTACACAGATATTTCTTTAAGACCGTTCGCTCTCCAGCGATTCATAAGCTCAATATAAAACAAATCTCCACCACCGCATTGGCCAGTAGAGTGAAGCTTTTCATGTCAACACGTTCACTGACTCACCTCTTCTTCACGTCCGCCCCACACGTCTGTCTAAAGTCCTGCTCTGGTCCCGATGCACCTGTACGTGCCTACGTAAACTCTAAGCCCGCACATACTCACAGAACTACTTTAAATAACATAGTTTTATGTATTTAGCGTGGATAGCATGATTTAGAAAGTATTTGAAGATTCGGATCATTCTTTTGTGGCTTTGATCTAGTCAGTGGCTTGTTATTTTGTTAAATAGACAATTCTTCTAATAACCATAGACTGCCTGTATTGCGGGACAGCAGCTGCCCCAGTAGGGACAAATATAATATAGTGGGACGTCCCAGTAGATCTGTCTCATTCTGGGCCTCTGAGCTCACTTTGTCTTTGTTTAGCTGTGTTTACACCTCTCAGAGCCAGATCTTTGAAGGACTTGGACGTGTCTGGTGTTTTGTTTGAGCAGGTACAACGGTTCTGTAAACTAATGTTCGTATTTATCTAAAACACAGGTCACAGCTGTAAACTGTTCTTGGAAAAGTCCGCAGCAAGCTTCTGTGAACTCTCTGTCTGTGGAATATTTGAAGATACAAGTGCATAGTGGATACAATAGTTGTTGTTTTTTTAAGTTTCTTCCTGAGTTTAAGGTGGTGACATTTGCAGTGCTTATTGTACAGTTACACAAAAGTAATCAATACTAACATAAAGCCAAAAATGATTTCAAATTTTACTTTACTCTGAGTAGACTTGTATCTTCCCAAAAATATCATTTCTATGGCCCTCCATCAAATGGAGCTCAACAGTGGAAGATCACCCTGGTTCTGGAAGTATTTTGTCTTGAAAAATACAAATAGTAAAAGTTTAAAGACAAATCGTGAGCTATCCAGCCATGTGCTAACGTGATTGTTTTCAGTCTAAAAAGCACTGTAAACATTCAACTTTGGCAAAATGTCGTAATAACTTCATAGTTTATGAAGCTGAAGAAATGCATTTTAAACTAAATGTAGGTGTTGTGCTCCTGACTCACACAGAGCTGCTTAGCCCCGAGGACGTTTCCAAACTTTAATATCATTTTTAATTTAATCCCCTATGGTGATTCAACATGAGGTCTGAGATCGTGGAACCAGGAAGTGGGCGGTCACAGTTGAGCCCACGACTCACCAAGCACAAGTTAACACAGTCAAAAATGTTAAAAGTTTATGTGAGTGTTGTGTTATTCTCTCTCTCTACCTTCTTTCTCTCCTCTCTCCCCCACTCTCTCTCATCTTTCTCTCTCTCTCTGTCTTCCTGTCTTCTAGCTTTCCTTCTCTATTTTCTCCCTCTTTCTCACTCCTCTTTGCTCTTTCCTTCTCTGTTTCTCTCTTTGTCTGTCTCTCAATTGCTTTTCTCTCTCTTTCTTTCTTTCTTTCTTTCTCTCTGTCTCTCTCTCTTCGATGCAGCAGTAGTTTAAACAGTTAAAACAGATCCAGTGTTACAAATCTTTTGTGTGATCCAAACAAAATGGCGGCTGGTGGTGCAGCTCCAGCCCAGAGTTCACTGCAGACACAAAAACTGGGCCTCGAGAAATAAAAGAAGAGCTTCCTCCTGCTGTTTCCATGGAAATCTTTAATATCTTTAATAATATTTAATAGCATGGCATAAAACAAAAGTAAATGAATAAAAAATCTCTCAAAGTTTTCACCGCCAGAAAGTCACATGTCATCTCATAGGTTCTGACACTTTTTCTTCTGTAATTAATTTTTGTCAATCATCTTTTAACCGAGGGAGGATGGGCACATGAAAGGAATTGAATCTAAACTATTACTTTACACAACATGAACTTACTCATGATAACAACCAACACTGAGTGGACAGAGGCAGAAGTTTCCAAAAGTTTAAAAATGTAATTCTAGTTTGGTTTCAGTTAAAAGTCTTGACCATGACACATTAAAATCAGTTGCACATATATCAAGTTAACACAATATCCAGCGCACACATCAGTCACAGGCAGTGACTGAGTTTCAGGTCAAAAGAAGAAAAGGATGTGGGCGACACTGACAGATCCTTATAAAATAAACAGGTAACTAATCAAAGTCGCTCATCCAAACCTACCAGGGACGTGGCGCTGAACCCACAGCTCTACTGAGACCCTGAACACTCTCGGTCGTCTTTGCAGCAGCTCTCTCCATGGCCCAGCGTGAGACACTGCATTAGCATTAGCAGTGCGCCCAAAAAGACTGAAGTTGTCACAAAGTGAATGCTTACCAGTGATGCAAGGTGTTAGTTGTGTTACTTTTGTTGTTGGCTATGAAGGCCTTCGTTGGCTCCGATCACAACGAGTACAACGAACATCAACATCAGGCTTTCCACGCTTTAGCCCCTAACCTGCACAGCGACGCCAGCGTGTGACGTCAGAGGATGGAGAGGACACACAAGGGGAACCACTCCACAATTTAGAGGGCACTGTTAACGCTGATATCACTACAATCTGATAAAACTAGTTACTGAGGAGGATGTTGGGTATCTGCATTTAGGTCGACTGTAACACTTGGTGGTGGTTGAAGGTTGAGGCACCAGGTGTTTAGGCAAATGGCTCCTGCTGAGCTGCCTCAGGGCTGCTGCTGTGGGGAGGAGGGTTACTGTGTGAAGCACTTTGGAGGACATCAGTCTGTGTAAATGTGCTATACAGTATAAATCATTCATTCATTCATATTATGTGCTTCTGCTCAGAGCGTCTTAACACTTATAACTAGAGTCAATCAGTCAACAGAGGCCCAAACTAAGGGTTCAGAAACAGATAAAAACGTACACTATGACTCATGCGATGCTGCCTTTAGTTCCAACACTTACGACTCTTATGAAGGGATTTACATTTTTGGTAAACAGTTCTGAACAAAATGGTTGTTGTGTTTTTTTTGCAGACAGAATCCAGAGATGTGTCGGAGCAAAGCCAAGAGGACGGCAGCATCAGTCAGAGCTCCAGACACGTCCCTGTGCCTGCCATCGCCAAGGTGTGTGTGCTCCACAAACTCAAACCAAATCTGAACAGTCTGATAGTAATGACACCGTTCAAATGTACAACGGAAGAGTTTGGACAAGTCATTGTTTTGCAAGTCTCAAGTAGATCAAGTGTTGAGTTCAAGTCTACCTTTTAAGAGTTTGTAGCTTATGTCTGGACTTGTTTCTCTTTAACATGGGACTTGGACTTGTTTCTCTTTGACTTGGGACTTAGACTTGTCTCTCTTTCACTTGGATGTCTTTTTGACTTGGACTTGTCTCTCTTTGACTTGGACTTGTCTCTCTTTGACTTGGACTTGTTTCTTTTGACTCAGACTTGTTTTTTCACTTACTTCTCTCTTTGACTTGGACTTGTCTCTCTTTGACTTGGACTTGTCTCTCTTTGACTTGGACTTGTCTCTCTTTGACTTGGACTTGTCTCTTTGACTTGGACTTGTCTCTCTTTGACTTGGACTTGTCTCTGTTTGACTTGGACTTGTCTTCTTTGACTTGGACTTGTTTTTTAGACTTATTGTTGGATTTGTCCTCTGCTTTACCTCTTCAATCTTGCATCTCTGGAAGTGATGGCGTGCGCGTGGACCATTCCAATGTTATTGCTGCTGGTCAGGACTACCTAGATATTACCCTCGTGCATGTTTGCCTCTCTTTGACTTGGACTGTTCTCTTGACTTGGACTTGTCTCTTTAGACTTGACTTGTCTCTTTGACTTGGGACTTAGACTTGTCTCTCTTTGACTTGACTTGTCTTCTTTGACTTGGACTTGTCTCTCTTTGATTGACTTGTCTCTTTTGACTTACTTTCTCTTTTGACTTGGACTTGTCTCTCTTTGACTTGGACTTGTCTCTCTTAGACTTGGACTTGTCTCTCTTTGACTTGGACTTGTTCTCTTAGACTTACTTTCTCTCTTTGACTTGGACTTGTCTCTCTTTGACTTGGACTTGTCTCTCTTGACTTGGACTTGTCTCTCTTTGACTTGGACTTGTCTCTCTTAGACTTGGACTTGTCTCTCTTTGACTTGGACTTGTCTCTCTTTGACTTGGACTTGTCTCTCTTTGACTTAGACTTGTCTTTCTTGACTTGGGACTCTCTTCAGACTTCATACCAAAGACTTGACACTTACTGAAACTTGCAAAACAAAGACTTTCATTGACTTTGAACCCTTCTTTGTTCAACAGTCCAAGTCTTCAGACAAGAACCGTCATAAGAAACCCAAAGATGTGAAGCCCAAAGTGAAGAAGCTGAAGTATCACCAGTACATTCCTCCGGACCAGAAGGCGAGCGTTCTCCTCCGCCCATGGACTCTGCCTACGCCCGACTCCTCCAGCAGCAGCAGCTCTTCCTCCAGCTGCAGATCCTGAGTCAGCAGAAGCACGCGCAGCACGCCCAGCCCGCGCACCAGCACCAGCAGCAGCAGCACCAGGGCCCAGCCAGGCAGCCGGCCTTCAGCTACCAGCCCCAGCCTCCGGCACAGCACAGCCACAAGTCAGTGGGTTTGAAACTACACTCTTTAAATAGAGTTGTCTACTGGTTTGAGTCAGTGAGTCTCAAAGCAAAGAAGCAACCAAATTAAACTGATCAGAAAAGAGTGGCACTATCATTTTGTATAGAGAAAATAACGTCTAATCTGAATCAGAATTACCCTGAGTGTATTGTGTGTCCTGTAGCGGCAGCAGAATAATGCTGCTTTCAAGTCACTATAAAAGCGTTCTCGTGGGAATTTACTGAGGTAAAACCGAACTGCAGTTGAGTGCACTTGTGTAACCTGCATGTGTCCCGAACCCGCCCTCATCAGTGTTGGGCAAATGACTGTAAAAGTTTAGATTCCTGGTTACTGGGATGAAATCTGTGATATTTGAACGACAGTATTATTGTCTCTGAAATATAACTACTTTGAATTACTTTGGAGCTTAGTTAGCACACATTTGTGAGATATTCTACAAGACAACATGTTGTATTCATTAAAGGGGCTGTACTGTGTAAGATTGAGAGGAATTTTAATTATCACTTATAGTCCACAAACATTTAAATGATATTTATTCTTTACAACATGAATACTTAAGAGAGCACTGTTAACCAATCCACATCAATTTGATACGTTTATACTTATTGAAATGTTTTATTACGGGCCGAATGTTGAATATTGACACTAGATGTCAGCAGGATAGATAGGCAAAATGCATTGGAAAGGCTCCCCCGGTGTTCAAAAGTGGGATCACTTTATTTTTATTTTTTTTACACAGTGCCCCTTTAAACAAAGACAAAATAATAGTTTGGATTGAACTTTTTCTTTTTTGGATAGACTACCTCATCTCAACTATGTTTTTTAAAAACTAAAATCTGAAAAAATCTGCCCCAGTAATTGGACTAGATAATTGGCTATTGATTCGGCAACGCTTTTTAATCGGTATCGCTCAATCTCTAGTATTAAGTCAACAAATGACACGGAAACTCTTGTTTTGATACTGAAATGTTTTTATTAGAATATAAATGTAATTCATTTAAATATGCAAGTAACTTGAGTTATTCTGATTATATTCTATTATAATGATCAACATTTGAAGAAGTAACGAGTTCCATTGGGTGGCAGTGTGCTCTTTTCAACTTCTCTGTTCCGTGGGCGGTGCTCATGTCTTGTCTCACTGTTGTGTGTATGTACAGTCTGGTGAGTGGTTGTTGTCTCCATGCATACTTTGACCGAGTGCAGTCCTGATGAACCAGCGTTTGTTGTACCAGCCAGGCGACAGTCAGAACTGTGGGTTAGGGTTCTTCAAAGCAGGCGCAGTCAGTAAGCTGGTTAATAATCATTTTATTTCAGGTTTGGCACTTGTGTTCGGTTTGTTACTGAATGTGCTCATCTTTTAAATCTGTGATTGTGAAATAATATCTGTCCAGGATAATGGAAACCAATGTGAGACCTATTAACTGATTATTATGGACTAATGACAGTGAACTGAAGAACTGAGCTGAACCATGAAGGAAACATGACTCCACTCACCAGACAGCAGCAGACAAACTAAAATGAAGTACAGAAGCAGCTTCATTCACCTGTGCACAGCGTGAGACCAAACCTTTGGGTCTGGCGCCATCTACTGTCAAATCTGTAAAGTCTGTGGACAAAGTCATCTCCTGATCTCTGTGGGAGGAGTTTGCATGTCCTGCCTGTGTTACCATGGCTTCGCTCTGGCTCAACACGTTTAGATCAAATGAATTGAGTTTAAAGTGGCTCGTTTATGTCTAATAACAGAACATGTGTCCACTAAAACTCAGAAAGTATGATTGTCAGCAGATAAAAGTTACCTGTGTGAGACTCTAATACCTGTGTGCGTGGTCTTGACTTGATTTGACTGACTGTGTTCATGTTCAGGAGCCCCGCCGAGCAGCTCACCTGCAGCTCCAGCTCAGCCAACAGTAACTCCTCCTCTCCTGTGAAGAACGCCTTCTCCAGCCAGAGCAGCCTCTCCGCGGTGAAGCCCGGGCCTTTACCCACCAACCTGGACGACCTCAAGGTTCGTGTGACAGACCCACAACACTGCTTTTAGTATTGTGTTTTTATTAGTGTGAATCTTAAATCTCAGTTTCCATGCTGTTCAGAAACAGATAAACTGACATTACTATAACATATGTATATCAAGTGTAGAAAAGTGGTTTTAAGGGAAGATAACCTGTGTTCAGCTGGTTCTTCATACAGAATCTATTTCATAACCCAAACCTGACATGTACAATTCTTATTCTTTTGGCCACAGAAAACTTCTCAGACTCAACTATGAGAAAACTGACCATTTCAGGAAATTATTTCATTGGGTGTAGAGTCACTAGAATGGACTCCTAAACTGTTTAAACCATGATACACAAATAACCTTCGGCATGTTTTGGAGAAACACAAATGCATGACAAAGTTTAAGAGACAAAAACTTGGGTTACGACAATACACTTGTAACATTTTGAGATTAAATTCAACGTCAAAGCCATAAAAAGCAATTTTTCAACATTAAACTTGAGGTTTTTCAAGATTAAAATTGTAACTGGGAACATGCTTATTGTTATAAATATACAAATCTATTGTTTTTTATGCATCTGACCCATCCTAGTCCTGAAAATATTTAGTGTAAAATTAGGATTTTAATCTCATAAAATTTCAAGTTTCCTCAAATTGTTTCTTTTATGGCTTCCACTTTATTTTTGAAAAAAAAAAAAAAAAAAAAGTATTTTCTTGTATTAATGACCTTATTTTATTTTATTTTTTTCTTAATCATATCTTTCTATCTTTATTTTCATAAAACCTTTAGGTTGATCTTAAAGTGTTTCAAATGTGTTGTGGTAGAGCAAAGCTTTCATCTGTACTGGCTTCTATATTCTGTCAAAGAAATGGGTTTGCAATAATGACCAATGTTCTGGGTTTGAGTCTGGGTTAGAAGACATTTTAGTAAAACATAATAAACATGATTATGTAGATTTAGATGAACCTTTATTGTCTCCATGAGGAGTGATTCACATTGAACAATTAATGAGCACATGAACTCACAAAGACAAAATCCACATTCACAACATGTGACAGTCACCATCCAAAAGTCCATACATTTAAATGATCTAAAGTCTGCACTCAATCCTGATTCTAGACAAAACACACGCTGCCCAGAACATGTTCAAATGATATTTTTCTAACTTGGTTGTCCAGTAAATATGACATTTGGAAGGGAATCCATAACTGTTACCTTTTTGACGACACGTGGAGGGAGAATATTTGAAATCTTAAATTGCTTCCTGTAAATTTCTACTTTTAAACATCAATTTCTTCATAAATTACAACTTAACTGCTGTAAAACTAACAGATATTTACCACCATAGATATGTATCACACCAAACCAAGTCAAATTAGTATAATCTTATAATCTGTCATGGGCTTTAAAGTAGCTGCTGTGTAAATGACATAGTGGCTTTTACATAATGTAGGATAGAAAAGCCGTGCCTTGTGTTGACATAGCCACGTCCCACCTTCATGGTTTGAAGACTGCAGTACTTGAACCTTTAGATCACACATGTGACAGTGTACATTTAGCTCTTCTAACCCTGCTGTCCTCCTGCAGGTGTCCGAGCTGAGGCAGCACCTGCGGCTGCGGGGCATGCCTGTCTCTGGGACCAAGACTGCCCTGATCGAGAGGCTCCGCCCCTTCACCGAGCCCTGCTGTGGCTCCTCCCCTCCCTCTGACATCACCACGGGCAGCTTCCCCGTCACTCCCAGTGGCTCGCTGACCTCCAGCTCTCTGTCCCAGGGCTTGTACCCGTTCCCCAGCACGTCCTCGTCCAGCCCGCCCGTGTCTCCTGTGTCGCCTACGTCCTCAGAGCTGTCCCTTAGCGGGTCACTGCCCGAAAGCTTCAGCGACATGCCCGTGTCCCCTCACACGCACTTCACTCCAGCAGACATGGAGGACGGGCTGGGGGCAGGGCAGGAGGGCATGGAGGCTGAGAAAGACAAGATGCTGGTGGAGAAGCAGAAGGTGATTGACGAGCTAACATGGAAACTGCACCAGGAGCAGAGACAGGTGCCATTCTTCACAAAAACTAGTTTTGTATCCCTTAGATGTTAGTCTGTTTGTGGTCAGTGTGGCTCTTTGATTGGTCATGTTTGAAACATTCTTTGTCTGTGCTTGTTTCAGGTTGAGGAGCTGAAGCTGCAGCTGCACAAGAGGAAGCGCTGTTATGACCCCGGAGCTCCTCTGCACATGCCCTCTTTGCCCCAGCACAGCCCGTCTCTGATGGGACAACACTTCTTTGGAATCACTGTCAAACAGGAGCCCCTCCCTCTGTCCTCCAGCTGCCCCCTGTCATCCCCCAAACAGCTGAAGAGTCCGAGTGTGGGGCACATGGAGGAGGTGGGCCCCGGGGGCACACAGGTCATGGACGGAGCTCCTCACTCTGCTTTCCTTAGTCCTCAGTCGTCTCCACAGGACTCCTCCCACAGCCCACAGCCTTCGTCTCCTCATGGCCCCTACCACCTCACCCCTCCTCCGGGCAGCGAGTGTGGGCACCCTCAGCCCCCCGAGAGCAGCAGCAGGCTGGGGACCAACACCACCTCCATGCAGGTAGGACCACTCTACTGATCAAGGGTCAGTTTGAATATTTGGAATCTCACTCATGAAACAGCAGCATACGTTGGGTTTGCAGACCTGTTCAGACCTGTTTCCAGCGCATGGAGGTCGTCCGGTTTGGAGACCACAGGCTGCTTGCAGAAGATGTCTTCATGGCTTTATCAAGCCAGAAACTGCAATTGGCACTATCATGTTGTTTTGTTCATGAGTGAGAAAAGGACAGAGCGTGAAAATAAGTGGACCTGTGCAGAGTCTACAGTGATGTGGTCGCTGTATTAGTCTGTTGTGGTGAAGGAGGAGCTGAGTCAAAGGCCTACTATGATCAGTGTGCCTTTAGACTTAAGCTTGGGTAAAGAACAAAAGGACTGAGGTTAAAATGTGTTTCTTTTAGAAATAGGGTAAGGACAAAGTCTCCTTCAGAGGTATTCTTGACATGAGAGGATGTTTTGAAGAAGCCCTGTTTGAGAGACTACCTATGTTCCCCTCTGGTCTAGATAGACCTCAGATTTCAGAGGAAAGGGTAAAGGAAGTGTGTGGAAAGGAAGTCTGTGAATTCCTGCTCAGACTGCTTACTTTGCTGGATTACTCAAATCAAAATGAATGGATGTAGAATATAATTCATCATTCTGCACTAATATGACTCACTTTGAACTTCTTGTCCCAGGTGCAGCAGAAGAGCAGTGGTCAGATGATGAACTGCTCCTACCCCTCTGAGCATAGACTGTACTCCTCCGACCACGGGACCTCTGACCACAGGCTTTACCCCTCAGAGCATGGGACCTCTGAGCACAGACTGTACCCTTCAGACCACGGACCCTCAGTGAAGACCGAGAACATGTCCAAGGTGAGCGCTTCTCTTTCTGCTCAGCTGTCCGCCGTGTCTGCTTCTCACTCTGTACCACTCTTTTCACTTTACTTAACCATTCAGCCTCCTGTCTGTCCAGTCGGCGGCTAATGTCACGTCTTGCCTTTGTTTCATGTAGACGTTACTCTGTCCTCGCACTGGTCAGAAGTGTCACTGTCACTCTGTAGTCCCTGTCCGACAGCCCCCCTGCTACGAGGACGCCCTCCAGCAGGTAACCTCAGCCCTTTTCCACCAGTGCCACAAAGCCGCTCACATTTACAAAGCTCACACTCTTATGCCGGGTGTCTGCTGCATGACTTTGATCGTCTGCAAAGAACTGGTGATGGTGGCGATGCCGGGTTCATTTCACTTGCTGGGAAACTTCTGGCATTGCACCATTGGGGCTCGTTTGGTTGACAGTAGATGGGTACTTTTTGAGTTTTGTTTTTTTTGTCTCATCTGAACAATGAACAATAAAACATACAAAGCAATGGCATACCATTATACTGTACCAAGGTATTGTTGGTCATCCCTATAGCAGCAATTGATGTCTTAACTTATCTGATATTTGTGAATGTTGATTACAGTGAGCCAACCTTTTGCAGCATCTATCATTTAGGAGTTCCTAATTTCTTTAAAAAGATAATGTCACAACTTTTTTTTTTGAGGGACCTGTCGAGATTTGGTAGAGTCAATATCAACAACAAACAATCCATGCAACTGATCATTGTGTATATTTTTAGCTCTCTTAAAGTGTTTCTTGGGTGAAGTGCAGCACAAGGAAGTGGCCCAGTTGGGTCCTGGACCAGTGGTTTGGGACCCCTAACATACCAGAATGCAATAGCACACCACAAAGTAGAGGTAGAAGAACTCTGCAGTGAACTGAACCTTTAACTTTACATACTGTAGTTTGTGAACACTTAAACAGTGCCAGCAAATGTTAAAAGACAACACTTCAGAGACTTCACCAGACAGAGCTTGATGTTCTCTCAGATAAACTTAGCATATCACAGTGTGATAGCTATCATAATGTTTATAACTGTCCATATTGTAGTCACAGACAAAATTATGCAGGGGACATCCACCTCTGATAACACTTAGCAAACATCACCTAGCTCCACGTCACAGCTAACAGCCATCAGCTACTGAAAGAGTTTGAATATTCAAGATGTAGAAGCCCTCTGTGTTCAGGTTCAATCGATAAAGAAACTTGCATTCTAGACATTTCTTGTAGTTGTTCAGGTTGACTGGTGTCTTTGGTTTGGAGTTTGGTGCTGTTGAAGAAACTTCCCAGAATCCCTGCAACCACACAACCTGCAGCCTCTGGCTTTATGCTTTGGTGCATTATACACCACACAGCTATAGCTTCCTGTTTGGAGTAACATGGGAGCTTGCAGTCATTCGAGAGGAAAAAACACCAGTGCGGGCTATAACCCACTGCCTACAGAGTGAGTGCTTAAGAAGGCACATGTAGAAAAGGGTCTTTCCATGTTGGCTTGTTTCCCAGACACTGAAAACACAAAATATTAGAAAAACTGTGAACTGAATCTTACGCTTGCTTTCTTTGTCGCTCAGAGTAACATATGGCATGTGCAGCATGATGCTACAGAACTCTGCTTTCTGCATTCTCTCTCATGTCTTTAAACTGCACAGACAACACCTGCTCTGTGCACATCTCACTGTGGATTGTGCATGAATGATGCTAAAACATCAGTTTGGAGCTCAAACTGTTCTTTATCTTTACAGCAGCTAAACCGCAGTCAGCAGATGGATGAACTTTTGGATGTGCTCATAGAAAATGGAGGTAAGTCTGGGTATTATGCCCAACAACCCCAAATAATACCCCACTACCCCACCCTCCCAGACATGCTCACATCTGCTAAAACCCTGTGTCCTTCCAGGCTGTCCTGGTCTGCTGGTGCCCAGGTTCCACAGGCACTATGAGCACCCACCTCCTGGGCAGCTGTCCTACGAACATCCAGCCAATCACCTGCCAGAGGGCCACCTGGAGACCCTGCTCAGCACTCCTATTGGTCGAGGAACAGAGGGGGAAGGAGAGGGGTACAGTTCTCACCACCGCCCAGAGCTGCAGGGTGTGGCCTTCAGCATGGCCTTCGGCGAGGGGCCCTGGGACAACATGGAGTGGTTGGACCTGACTCCGCCTACATCTGCCAATGCGTACAGCATTGCCCCGCCCACCGCGCCTGCTGTCTTCACCAGTGAGTTTCTGGACATGACGGACATGAACCTCAGTGCTGCCATGGACCTGCCACTGGACCACTGGTGAGGACCGCACTGTGAGGACCGCATTCTGAGGACCACACTGTGAGGACCGCACTGTGAGGACCACACTCTGAGGACCACACTCTGATGACCGCACTGTGAGGACCGCACTCTGAGGACCGCACTGTGAGGACCGCACTGTGAGGACCGCACTGTGAGGACCGCACTGTGAGGACCGCACTGTGAGGACCACACTCTGAGGACCACACTCTGATGATCGCACTGTGAGGACCACACTCTGATGACCGCACTGTGAGGACCGCACTGTGAGGACCGCACTGTGAGGACCGCACTGTGAGGACCACTGTGAGGACCGCACTGTGAGGACCACTGTGAGGACCACACTGTGAGGACCGCACTGTGAGGACCCACTTGAGGACCGCACTGTGAGGACCGCACTGTGAGGACCGCACTGTGAGGACCACACTCTGAGGACCACACTGTGAGGACCGCACTGTGAGGACCGCACTGTGAGACCACTGTGAGGACCACACTCTGAGGACCACACTGTGAGGACCACACTCTGAGGACCACACTGTGAGGACCACACTCTGAGGACCACACTCTGAGGACCACACTGTGAGGACCGCCTGTGAGGACCGCACTGTGAGGACACACTCTGAGGACCACACTCTGAGGACCGCACTGTGAGGACCACACTCTGAGGACCACTGGTGAGGACCGCACTGTTGAATCGACTGTGAGAAGCACCTCCACAGCAGGTCTGGTTCGTTCATGTGCACTGGGCTCAACACAAAACAAGTTTCACACCATCACCAAGGATGATAAAGAGATGTTTATTTTCAGTTTGTTTCCAACACCGTGTGATGTTCTCGTCAAAAACATATCTGGTTTAGCCTGTGGACATATTTCATCCACATTCTAATCTATGAAGCTTCAGTGCTTTTAAAGACCTGTTATACAAAATGAACTGGTCTGTTCTACCAGCTCAGGCTTTAAAGGGAATGTCTTTACTTTGTTAAAGCCTCTGTGTAACTTCTCTGCTGGAGTGTGTGCAGCCTGTGTGTTTCTATGAAGATGGACTTCCTCACGTCCAATACGTCAAGATTTAATTAATACTCATGTACATTTCTGTTTAGCATAAGACGTCACCAAGCACAGATTTCCCTTTCAACACTATATAGGCCAAATTTCCAGTCAAGACTAGAAACCCAGCAGAGTTTTTATTTTTGGTGATATACGTATTTCTACTTGGTTTAGTCACATCAAAAAGCCAATTTAGCTTTGGTGGTATTCGTGTGTTAAAGTTTGTATTAGCATTAACAAATCTCTTTCTCCAGTTATGTTTTTGACGAGTTAACTCACACGTGGTACATATGGAGTCCTTTTCCTGCTCCAAACCAGTCTTACTCCTCAACTCAAATCCAACCTCCAGAAACCATCTTTGCTTTTTTTATGACTGGAAAAATGAAGGACCACAAGGAGAAACGGTGCAGTGGACACACATGAACACTGCCCTTTGAGTGAGAAGTTTGTCTTTGTTTTTGTAAATATCACTTTGCACCTTTAGCGCTCTCATATCTGTCACCGTTTGCTAAATGTGTGTGTAGAAAAGAATGTATTTTTGTACTCACCTTTTCTGGCTCCTCTATTCACCAAGTTGCATTATGGGAAATGTATTTTTTTTTTCAATGTCTTATTGCTGAAAATGTGCCTCGTTATGATGAGATTTCCAACAAGCATTACAAAAGAGAACTGTCGACAGAATGAATTTAATTTGTTTAAGTTTCATTTAAAAGTTTGGCCATAGAAAAGTGAACTTAAACGTGGAAAAATCCAGTTAAAATGAGCTCCAAGACATTCAGGCTGAAAATCACACTGGTGCACAATTGTTCTGGGGGTCACATTTGGCCCCTGGGCCGCAGTTTGGACATGCCTGATTTAAGATACAAAGTTTAAAGGTGCACTCATAATAACTCATTGGGTACACTGTAGAACATTTTCAAACCGTCATGGGAAGTATAGGCTCTTTTCACGCTGCGGCTAGGCTAGCTACGGTTTGTGTAATACCTATAGATAGTTGCTTCTCGTACCATTTAGATGCGCCAAAACAAATTACAAAAACTTTAACTACATAACCACTGGCTGTGGGTTCAAACCTTCACATACGAGGTAAATACTTCACCAGGTAAAGACTGTGTGTTTATAAAAGTGTGTAAGTTTGGCGCAATGCTAAATGCTAACAAATAAATTAGCGCAAATATAAAGCAGACAATTTGATAAAAATACATGACATTCTGGGCCGAATGTTTTTTTTTAAAGGTAGTTCAGTTTGTACAGTTGTTTTAAAATTAATAATTAAATTAAATACAGGTTAGCTTCAGAGACGGAACAACACATTTTTTTAAACAGGGTTAGGGCGCAATGCTAAATGCTAACCAATAAATTAGCGCAAATATTAAGCAGACAATTCGATAAAAATACATGACATCCGGCCGAGTGTTTTCGTAGAAAGCTAGTTCAGTTTGTAGAGTTATTTTAACATTAATAGTTAAATTAAAAACATGTTAGCACTAGCTTCAGAATGGCACATTTTATAAACACATGGGTTTTCCCTGGTGAAGTATTTACCTCGTATGTGAAGCTCTGAACTCGCTGCAAATGATTTCTGGCTCATTGAAAATTGAAAATATTTAAAGGTTGTATGGAGAATTTTTCATATCCAACAACTGTTTGATGCAAGTGTTTCCCCTCCAGGGCCACGCCCTTCACTGCTAACTGGACCAATGAGTTACTTAGGAACACTGAGGGTTTGCTTGACAGGTTAACAGGCCAATAGATACCGGAGGGTACCCCGTTTTCTATTGGTCAACGCTTTACTTGCCTCATCATTTCTATAGTTTATATATTTTTTATAATTCTTTTGTTTAGCATTAGTACCAGGCTGTTACAAATCTATGTAACTGTTTTTGACCAAGACTGGACAACAAACTATTTTTGAAAATCCTTCATACAACCTTTAATTCGTTTACGGCCTCCCAAGAGAATACATTGACCAGAAACATCATCCACTGGTATATTCAGACCGGAACTAGCCACACCGTCTTTGAAAAATGAACACATTGTCATGAGTTCATTTTTGGTTGCAATTTGGTTTAAAATATTCTTTTTCCAAACAAAATGAAACTGGAGTGGACCATTCATACATAGCCAATCAGAGCGCTGCTTTTGGTTCTTGTCAGACCCTAAAATTCTTTATTATTCAGGTTTTGTGCTGCATCTATCATAAACTTTTTAATAGAAACACAAAGTTTACCAATTTATAACTAAAACAAGTTAGTTACCTCAACTTTAAATGTCACATTTATGGGATTTTTTTATGTATAATAATTCATGTGATCTAGGGGAATTTTTAGATTTATCCCAACACTTGCAGTGCTGAGCCATACAACTTCACAACAGCATTAGCTCTGTGGTCTTCACTCATTTTGGCTTTGCTGGGCTGTTTATATCTCCTGTTCTTTTGTTGATTCATCTGCCAAACCCAAACCCAGGACAGCTTTCTTCTGATGTAGAGCATGTGTGAGACACCACAGGGGGGCAGCAGAGAGCCTAATCCAGCCGGGTCATGTTTGAATGGAAAACTATTACAAACTATTATGGAATATTAGAATTACATGTCATAACTATCACATAATGACATATTATCAGGTAATAATGTGATTATCAATAAGTAGTTTCAGTTAAAATGATAAAAATGACAAATATATGAATAACATTACAACGTTTAGCCTTCATATTCGTGTGGATATTTCTCTTTTGCAGTGTTTGTTTTTTTGCTGAACCACAAAAGTAATTGTTAAACATCTCTATTATTCTGACGATTAGAACTTCTTATCCATTGTATCTTTTATTTATTTATTTTGTTAATGAAGCTTATATTTATACTGACATTCCTTTTGCCACCACTCTGTTCCTGATGAGTCCTGAACATGTCAGGAAGCACCGCCTTAAAGAGCTTTTAAAGGAGACAGAACTTCATCAACTTACATGTGTGCAAAGACAGAGGCTTTTCCTGGTTTCAGTTTGAACCAGTCAATACAAAAAACTATCTTTATTTATTTATTATTTATGTTCATTTGTATTACATCCAAGTGCGCTCGCCTCTCCACAGTCCTGACACGTAATGTTCTGAACCTGTGATTGCTCACAACTTCAAAATATTTCTATAGTGTTTTCTAAAGGGTAAAAATTCAAGTATTTTTTTTTTTTTTTACAAATGTAAAGATTTGAAGACTCTACGACGTAAATATGTTGTGAAAAGCCAAAACGTAAAACAACACAAGAGTTTTTTTTTAAGCCGATCCCGATCCTTTGGAATTAGGTATCTGCCGATACTCGATATCAACCGATACTAGTGTAAGGACTGAAAGAACTCTTTCTTTTCAAAGCATAAGAAATTTTATCATGTTGTGTTTAGTAACTGTTATTATTTATAGTGCATGTCACAAATAAACAACTAAACATGAATAAATGTCAAACTATTTTGGATCAACACCTGGATCAACACCAGCCAGTAAATTAGTCTCATTATGCCCAAATAAAGATTCAACTAGGATACCATATCATGGAACCCAATCCAGTATTGGATCAGTGCATCTCTAGTTAAGATTTTAAACCCAAAGAAAATGTTGCCACGTGGCTTCAACCAAAGTTTGTAGATATTTTACGTTTTGGCTTTTTGTAACATATTGATGTAAAAAAGGCGTGAAAACGTGCTCATCATGTGTTTTTGACATTTTGTTGTATATCTACGCTTTCCTCAAAGACTGGGCTGGCACCTAAACTTCAGCTTGTTACATATGGAAGGTCTTCTTCGAAATTTCGCCGAGAATTTTTGAAGTTCTTTGACTTGTACTATTCAAAACGAAGAGATTCTGGGAGAATACCTACTATAATATTGGGGAATTCAGGAAATCGAATATTTACATATTACAATGAAATTAAAGGACCAGTCAAAACGACGTCTCTGGAGTTTGAGTTTTATAAGCCAACTATTTATAAAAAACCTTTTGCCATATTTCCAACCTAAGCTTTTGAAATGTATGTCAGTACAAAACCTCTATCCTCGTCAGATCTCTGCGCACATGTAAACATATCTGGAATACTCTGAACTGAGAACCTTCTCATAACCGGGATATTCAAGCACTTCTTTAGTCTTAGATTAGCTTTAAGTCAAAACTCATGTATGTCTCCTTTAAAAGCTTGCGTCCCTTCAGTTCTAGCACTTGAGAATGTAATATATTTGTTCTGTACTGTGAATACTGTCTTCACTTAAACGTGTGCTCACTCAGTGTTGTTGGACTTGAGTCTCAGATCTGCCTGGACTGTGACAATCTCTGGACTGTGACGACCTCTGAGACTGCGACGACCTCTGGACTGCGACGACCTATGAGACTGCGACGACCTCTGAGACTGCGACGACCTCTGAGACTGCGACGACCTCTGAGACTGCGACGTCTCTGGACTGTGACGATCTATGAGACTGTGCTTAGCTCCATCGCCTGGACTGTGACGATCTCTGACACTCTGCTAGCTCCGTCTCCTTGACCTCTACGATCTCGAGACTGGCCTTAGCTCCATCCGCTTGGACTGTGACGATCTCTGGACTGTGCGATCTCTGGACTGGCGATCTCTGGACTGTGGCGATCTTGGACTGTGCGATCTCTGGACTGTGCGATCTGTGGACTGTGCAATCTCTGGACTGTGGCGATCTGTGGACTGTGCGATCTCTGGACTGTGACGATCTCTGGACTGTGGCGACTGTGGCGATCTATGACCTCTACGATCTCCGAGATCCACAGGCGACTGTGACGATCTCTGACACTGTGCCTTAGCTCAGTCTCCTTGGACCGCGACGATCTCAGACTGTAACGATCTCTGAGACTGTGCCTTAGCTCCATCTACCTGGACTGTGACGAACTCTGACACTCTGCCTTAGCTCCATCTACCTGGACTTTGACGATCTCTGACACTCTGCCTTAGCTCCATCTACCTGGACTTTGACGATCTCTGAGACTGTGCTTAGCTCCATCTACCTGGACTGACGATCTCTGACACTTGCCTTAGCTCCATCTACCTGGACTTGACGATCTCTGACACTCTGCCTTAGCTCCATCTCCTGGACTGTGACGATCTCTGACACTCTGCCTTAGCTCCATCTGCCTGGACTGTGACGATCTCTGGACACTCTGCCTTAGCTCCATCTGCCTGGACTGTGATCTCTGACACTGTGCCTTAGCTCCATTTACTGTTTTGTTTAAGACTGTTATGAATGTGAATTGTCACTCTGACCGAAGCTTCTGTTGCTTGGCCACAGACCTGCCCGAGTGTTGTCCACACTATGGGATTATTTGTATACCGAAGGAGCAATAAATGATGTCACCGCTAAATCAGTTTGGAGTTCATATATTTTTATGGTTTTACCACAAAGTCTACTCTTCCAACAGTGAGTTTTGTCAGTTTTTTTCATAACAATTGCCAATATTTCCATCTGTCCTATACATTATCATAGCTTATCACTCAGTTTTGATTGAGACAGAATAAAAAGGAATTTTCTAATCACTGCAAAATAACAATGTCACATTTCAAACTTGTTAAAATAGACTTTCAGCGTCAGTGCATTGAAATGCAAGTTTATAGGCAAAAAAAAAAAGTCAAATTTTCAGTCACTGTAAAATTGCACCATAATGAGATTATTCCAACAGAAAATTATATTTTGTGGAATAACCACATAATGGACTGGGACAATTCAGATTATTAATTAAGAAACCAACAAATACAAACGATTGATCAAAGAAGCAATAGAATTCAAAAAGGAGGCCCACGCACTTTGAATCAAGACAAAGGAGCTTTCCAACTCTCCTGTACGTGGAGCAGCCTTCTCCAGAGACCACCAGGTGAAAAATTTGTAACAACTTGTCATATACATTTAAACCTGCAGTGGTATTGGTGTATTCCTACTCCAGACCTGGGACGGTCTAGATAAAGATCCAGTTCAGACTTGGGTGGTACTCGGAAAGGCAAATCTTTTCTTTGGTCCGACGCGAATCTACAGCCGGCATTGCAAAGAAGCAAAAATAAATATTTCATTAAAACTAATTCTCAAAAATCTTATATACATTCCTTATCTATGTTCTATACACTTCTCCTTGTTTAAATAAATACATTGTCTGTAAAATCAACCATTTAAAAATCATGTGCAAAAAAACTATGTGTAGAAAAGCTGAGGTACATTACTTTTTAGCCCCATTATAGACATTTTTACAAATACCTTGCAAAAGATTTATTTAGAGTACGTACTTCCTGTTTTGTAATCAGAACTCATGTACCTCAGCTTTATCAAGATCCCTGAAAGAATCCTAAAAAAATCAATCCAAAGTGCTGTTATAAAAACTCCAGGACTCTGCTGGGCGTCCGGCCGTGCCGTCAGCTCCATCTGTCCCGGTACACGCATACTGTCCCGAAGGCGTCACTGTCCGGGGGAGTCTCGATGACCCCCTCCACGGTCAGGTGGTGCACTCCGCTGGGCCGGTCCCAGTGGTAGCCTCCGTCGTGGTCGTGTCCTGCCATGAACAGGACCACACTGGGGTGAGTGTGGAGCAGCTGGAGCAGGGCGCTGTAGTTCCAGGACAGACACACAGGGTCGGTGGAGTCTGGGTGCACGGGCAGGTGACCTACACACAACACAACACATGAGAGTTTAGATAACACACAAGACAACACAACACATGAGAGTTTAGATCAGGGCTGTTCAACATAAAACACAATTTATGGGAGTCCTATTAACCCATCTGAGGCTCATGAAGTGATGCAGGATCATTTTATCTTGATGTGTTATTCTAGAAAGATTTTTTTTTTATACTTTTTGAAATATTTTGAAGAGAAAAACAAGAGTTTATCACTGTGAAAACAAAAGTTATGCTGCTAACTCAACATTTGTGAATGAAAATCGACCCTACGACCCTTAAAAGTTTAAAGTCCAGCTGTGTTTCTGTGCAAGTGTCTATGTTTCTTCTGTTTTGAGTCACTGATGCTAGTAATCTGCTAACTACGTAACCAAGTGTTTACAGTTTCTGCATGGTTACATTCGGAGAGTGCAATACTCACTGCACTTTTTAGGCCTTTTAGGGAAATGCAATAGTAAACTCATTTTTTTCATTCATTAATTCATTTTCTACCGCTTAATCCTGTTAGGGGTCGCGGGTGACTGGAGCCTATCCCAGTGACTTAGGGCCTTAGGTGGGGAACACCCTGGACAGTGGCCAACTTGCGCAGGTTAACAGACAAACATTCACTCTCTCATTCACTCACTAAGGGAAATTACAGTGATGCCCAATTAACCTAAACATCCATGTTTTTGGAGGTGGGAGGAAACCGGAGAAAACCCACGGTGACACGGGGAGAACATGCAAACTCCACCCAGAGAGATCGTGAGGTGTTGATGTAGGGCTGGGCGATATGGCAAAAAATTAACATCACGATTTTTTTGGAGCCAGATCATGCTTTCGATTTTTATCACAATTCTTATAGACAGTTTGATTTCCTATTGTCTTTGAAGTAAATACAATTCACTATCAACAGATAAATCCAGCCGTCTAAAGCTGACCAGTGTTGCCAGATTTTCAGAGAGAAACAAGTGACCTCAGTCCTTCAATAAAAAGTTACTAAAATTATCGATTAATAAGAACATTATGTGTTGCTGCAAAACAAGTGTATGTGTTTTTCTTACATTAGTTGTAACTTTTAGACATGAACACCGTGCTAAAAATGTATGTTTCTGTCATATAAATTGATATATTTCCATAAATCAAACTCCACTCCTTTTACGAACTAAAAACGCAGTCCAAAAGAGACTTCAAAAAAGAAGCCCAAAGTCGCATAAAGATTTAGATTTGGCAACTCTAAGACTAAGAGTAGTAGTTTGGAAAAAATTGGTCTGTATTTGAACAGTCAGATGGATCAAATAGAGAAAAGGGAAATCCTGATATGACGATTTCACCAAAAAAGCAGATTGTCACAAAGATGAGCTCACGATTCGATTTTTATCACAATATTGCCCAGCCCTATGTTGACGTGGTCCGACCCGGGAGTCGAACCCACGACCTCCTTATTGGGAAGCCAGAGCTCTAACCACTTTGCTACCATGCACTCCCTTTTTTTAAATTAATCAATAATTTTTTAAGCCAATAAAGAAGAGTACAATATTAACTGCACGTCGGGGCCAGCGGGAGGCGCATAATCTTGCCAAGGCCAGTTAGGGATGAGAGCAATTTTAGCTGTACTTTCAGGCAGGTGGTGTAAGCAATAGTAAGGTTACTTTGGACAAATTTCTCCTCTGAGGATACATAAAGGCTAATCTGATCTAAGTCTGATAATAACTTGTGAACACAGCGCTGTTTCAGTCAGGAGTTTACTTCAGATTTACACGTGTGTGCTCATCGATGGTTTAATCCAACAGCATTTTATTCACTGTGTTCTCCGTGTGTTCCAGTGTCACAAATCCTTTGCTAATAGTCCGCTGTACTTGTGAATGTTTCATTAAAACAATCTCTTTGTTTATCGTAAAAAAAGTGAAACAGATAAGTTAGTCATCAACAAACTTCTAATGTAGCTGTCAATAAAGGACAACCTGATTGGTCAGTCTGTCTGCGGCAGAGAAGGTTCTTAACAAGACACTGAAGCTCTGTGAAGTTCTGGTTTAATTTTATTGTAAAACAGTTTTCATTATTTATAAAAGCAACTGTATTCAATGATTGATTAAAAGTACTGTACTCAAATAAGTTACAGAGTACTGTATGTGTCCCAACACTGTGTAAATGATGTTGTTAGACTGAACGACAAAAAGGAGGAATTAACTAGATGTTTAATTGTGAACAGCTCTAGAAGAGTTTTGTTCTGGTTTTAGTCTTTATTTTATGTGTGTTATGGACTGTTTGTGTGATTCTAGCTGGAGCTGAAGTGAGAGCCATGACGTCGTCTCTGAAGTACTCACTGACGATGGTGACTTTCTCCTGTTTGTCGTCGGCACAAGACAGAAGTGCGTCTAACCAGTCCAGCTGCTCCTGACTGAAGCCTCCGTTAAACTTCGTAAATCTGCCCACAAACCGATCGGACGCCGCTGAGGAGGAAACAAACACATCGTTAGGTTGATTCTAGTCAAGTGTCAAGTCTAGTCCATCCTAAAAGAATTGAGTTTTGACCAGGTTTATTTACAGTCACACATGGGATAAAACCAGATGTTTGTTCTTAGTCTGATTGAATCATTCTGTCGGTTGTACATCTGATGAGTTTGAAGTAAGTTTGATTGTTCTGGGAAAGGTGAAGAGCTCATGAAAATAATGACAAATGTCCAGAAAGTATATGACATAGTGAACTTTCACCTTTAGCGAAGAGTTCAGTAGCCTAGGTTAGATAAATTATATATTTTTAAGAGGAGTCTAGAGACCGCTGGTGGTCCTGTCCAGTTTCAAGCCATAGTTTTTAAGCCATAATCGCAACAAAACATATGAATATTAACCATGTGTCTAAGGATTTATGAGAGGAAATCATGTCTTTGTGTTTGATTTTTAAGAAGTGATTTGACTTTTAGCTCTTATTTTGTTAGTGGTGAATATATTATGTAACCTCTATCTGTGTTCAGTTTTTTGTTGATATTTTGGCATTCGAGCTCCTGCAGCTGACGTCACACTATCCCAGCATTAGGGCTGGGCGATATGGCCAAAAAATAAAATCTCGATTTTTTGGACCACTTTGGACGATTTCGATTTTAATCGATTTTATTCGATGTCATCGATGACAGCCGCTTTTTATTAGAGCTCATAATATTTTAAAGCATCTTTAAAGAATGAGCCAATGAGATTAACTCGTTTTACAGTTTAGTTTAGTTTAGTTTTATTACTTAGTGTCATACACCGTTTTTTAAGAGTGCTCACCCCACATAAGCTTATAAGACACATAAATATAAAGCAGACAGGCTTATCACAATCAGTAAATGTCATACATATTAAAACTAAAAATAAGTGTTTGCTGCTGCATCTAATGCATAGGCCTACTAGCATTTGTAGCCATTAGGCCCTGTTAAGATCATCATTATGATTTAGTTGTTTCATATCTAAAAGTTTTAAGTCACTCAAATTGTGTTGCCATAGTTACTCACACACGGAGGGGAAAGGGGCGGGGCCTGCTGCTTTTTGGGAGAGAAGGAGAGAGCATGGGAGAGAGACGCTGTGGACGGCTTTTAACTTTATCAGAGAAAACCTGACAAAAAGCACACGCGGCAGCTCGTGTAACAGCAAAGACAAATCAAAAAGACGCTAGATTTACCACCGGACTTTTCTAGAAAGTTACCGTGAGTCTAATGCGCTGAAAGCGGCCGACTCACCCGCGGAGAAATAACAAACTCGTAACTTTATGAGATTAAGCTATAAACCACCTCCAAACGGCTACGCACGGCTGTTATTATGTGATTAAAAGGTCCGCTAAACTGGTGCAAGGTTTCTGTTCGTCTGTTATTTGTGAGAGTCGAGGGAGAGCTCTACAAAGCCGCTGAAGGTGTCCACTCAGGGCGCGCGTCTGGATGACAGTGGACTGACCTCGATTTTACGATTTGGCCATTTTTCACATCGTCGATTTTGAAAGTTCCGAATTAATCGAATTAATTCGATTAATCGCCCAGTCCTACCCAGCATGCACCGCGTCTTCTCGGGCCGGCAGGGACGATACCATTAGAATTCCACAACGGCAGACGGGATTATTGAACGTTATCTGAGTTTTACAGAATATGGATCAGGGTTCATACAGATTTTAACTTATGGTTTTCCATAACTTTTCAATGACTTTTCCTAAACAAATTCCAACATTTCTGTAACCTTTTATTCACACACACATTTCGAACCAACTATTTGTTTTCAGGAGGGTTGAGCAATCAATCGAGAAATCAAGAAATCAAATGGTCAATTGTTTGGTTGTGAGCTTTGAATCGAAAAATTGAAAAATCCTTTGACAGTAAAAATGTGTGATTTGGAACAAAAGTCAAAGATTGAGGCAAATAATATCTACAATTTGAAAAAAATCTAATATATGAGACTTTTTAAAAGTTTTTGTTCATGTAGACCATTTGTCTTTTGTTTTTGAAAAGGTTAAACAAAACTGAATCAAAAACATTGAACATTGAAGAAAAAAATGGTGTTTATGTTTTTTCCTAGATTGTCAAGCCCCTGTTTTCAGTAACTAGTTCATTAAATGAAATGCAATAGTTTTGTTTCAAACTATTTAGTTGCCACATAATTTTAAAATTAGTCTTTTTAGTTTTGAACAAATGTGCAAATGATGTCAAAATGTTCTAATGCAAAATTATACATTTAATAAAGTCACTGCAACACATCCAGTTTTTATTTTATGGGCACTTTTTTCTGTCTTGGCTAAACACAAGCAGAATTCCCAAACTTTTCAAGGGCCTGGAAATTAGATTCAAGTTTTCCATGACTGTACGAACCCTGATGGATTATTTTTGCACACTGGGACTTACAAAACAGATGAAAGTCAGGACATTTCCATGACTGACAGATGCCATTTTGATGGAAAAAAAAATGAATTTTGCAGCTAAAAATGAGTCAAGCTTGTTCATTAAGCTATAGTTGTATTGATTAGTATTTTAATCTGGTTAATAAATTATCGTCTTAAAACAATTCAAAATCTTTTTTTCCAGTTGTATTGGCGATCTCATTTATCTTCTGTCACTAAAGCTTCATTAGACGGAGCCCATGTTTTCACTCTGTGTCTCAAGATCAGAATGTTTAACTGGTTCGTCTGAGTAAATGTTTTATGTCACAAACACAAGATAAACCATCTGGCCTTCCTGCAGCCTGATTGGTTTGGGAGTCTGAACCAGTGGTGTTTCGGAGGTGTTAAGATGGCTGTTAGCGCCTCGGTGCTAACCCACCCTACATTCAAGCTAAACAAAGATGGCGGCTCTCGTGGATGTTTGTGTTTCTGCTGCTTTTGATGCGGTTTTAGCAGAAATACGGAGTAATTTCTTTTTGAAAGAAGAGCAGTATGTGTGACGCGTACTTGTAAACTCCAGAGAGCTCAGACTAGAGCTGCACGACTCGCTCTCAGATGTCCTTTTAGGACTAATGTTCATTCTATGCACATGAAACTGTCATGGCTGACAGTCAAAGACAGACTGGTTTATAGATTAGTTCTGTCTTTACACACAGACCTTTGAGCCTGTTCTCACAGCTACAGCTGTAACACTTGTAACAGACACAGTTTTAACACAAGACGAGTCTCAAATGCAACTTTCACTTTACCAAAACCAAGAACTAAGCAATGAAAACAACCTTTCTATACAGAGCTGTTTCTCACTGGAATAAACTGCCTCAAACAATAATGAGAATAAGAAATCATGATGTTTTAAATTTAAAAAAGCTTTACGAAATTAGTGTTTGAAAATGTAATGCTGCCAAATGTTTAATGTCAAATATTGGGACAGAATGGGTGTTTTTACTGAACTGATCATGTGTGTTTGTGTGTTGATGTACTTATTGTGTATTGTAATGCTTTTACTTTGAGATTGGACCCCAGGAAGAGTAGTCTCTGCTACTGTAGAGACTGATGGGATCCTTAAATAAACAAATAAAAATAAACAGAAGCTACATTTCTGGCTTCTTTCCATTTCATTCAATAGTAGTGTCACTGCTGTAATATCAGCTGAATTTAGATACGTGGGAACAGAAGCTTTATACTTCAGTTTCTGTTTATCTTTAGAGGAATTATCAGTTTCCAGTGTACTGCCCATGCCCCCTGCAGAAAGAGAAGCTGTCCGTCTAGTCGGCTGAGGAAACTTCTTTGATAAAAAACAACAGAACGGGATGAGAGCCGCTGTTTGGATCAGGTCTGACTCACATGAATGTAACATTTATAGGTCGTAAGTAGGGATGGGCAATATTGTGATAAAAATAGAATTGTGAGCTCATCTCTGTGACAATCTGCAATTTTTCAGGTTTGATTTATTAAAATAAGACTGAAACATGCATTTTCCAGCATGTTTTCATGTCTAAAAGTCTTTATGAAAATGTAAAAAAAAACACATGATATGGAAAAATCCCTAAAACAAAGTTCTAATTAATCGATTATTTTATTAACTTTTTATTGAAGGAGTGAGTTTGCTTGTTTCTCTCTGAAAATCTGGCAACACGGGATGCTTTTGACAGCTGAATTTAGCTGCTGATGAATAGTATTTACCTCAAAGACAAAAAATAAAGGAAAATAAATGATCTACAAGAATGGTGATAAAATCGAAATCGAGATCTGCCTCCAGGAAAATTGTGATATACATTGTTTGCCATTATTATAAAATTTGAAAATACAACAAAAAAAACATAGCCCTTATTTCAAGAACAGGATTTTTTTTTAAATACATTGAAGTCACTGTGTGTTTTTCTTATTTAAAAAAACAAGATTTTATGCTTGTTCCTTTAGCAATTTTAGTTCGAACTAATAATAACCAACTCAAAACCTAAAGTACTCCTCCAGGGTTCCTGCACATCTTCTAGAACTAAATGTAAGACTTTTTAAGACCTTTTAAGACCTTGCATAGCCAAATTTAAGACCACGTGCACATTTAAAAACATTTTTTTTGTGACAAAAAATAAATATCTAGTAAATAAAAATTAATAAAACTATATTATTTTAAGTTTCCATTTGTCATTTTTGTTTTGGCAATATTTATTGGCTCACAAACTTACATACATTTCATTTGTAGATGCTTCACCTGTCACATGATCACAGACAGGTGCAGCTCCTGTCACATGATCACAGACAGGTGCAGCACCTGTCACATGATCATGTGACAGGTGCAGCACCTGTCTGTGATCATGTGACCTGCACCTGTCTGTGATCATGTGACAGGTGCTGCACCTGTCTCTCCTTCATTACTCTCATCTGCAGTGGGCAGCTTTATGTGACCAGACGGCCCGAAATTCACACGTGTCCTGCAGATTCTGTCATTACCCCAGGCTACACACATCCACGTTCACGCACACGCGTAATGTGGATGGATGGATGGAACACAGCCACTAACAACTTCAAGCTAACGCGGAAATAGGTGAAAAGTTTTTTGTACACGTGGCTATTTAAAAACTGATATTTTCACCACATGTACACGAACTATCGCACAACTTCTATAAAGATAATTTACAGAATGCACGCAGTGAACCTCACAGCTCATTACGCAGCATCTGCAGCACTAGCGATGGTAAAGTCAGACATTTTCAGCCTGAATTAAAGCGCTGTGAGTTTACCTTAAAACTCCCTCACTACGGGAAACATGCTTTTCCTTTGGCCAAGTTGAACAGTTCTTGTTTAATCCTAGAGTTGTGAGGCGATTCGTGCTAAGCTAACAGTGAGCTCATGCACTCTGCTACACACACCTCTGTTGAGCGCTGTCGCTCCATCTGACGCTTACATGATGAGCATCAGAGCAAATGCAACTTCTCTGACACAAACACGCACATTCTTCATTTAACTTTGTTCAATCTGCTCCAAATACAAGGTCTTAAAAAGCCACTTCAAATTTAAGACCTAAACACATAATATTGACAAATGTAAGACTTTTTAAGACTTTTTAAGACCCCGCGGGAGCCCTGTCCTCATTCCAAGCTTAATTTCAAAATTATGTTTTTTTTCCCAGTTTGTTCAGATATCAAACAAATATTTGTGCAGGAATCTTTCATTTTGCTGTTTTGTGAAGCACTCTGAATTACTTAATGTACTAATCCTGATAGGAATATAAACTGGTTGCATCTACAGTTTTAGAAAGTAGATACCATTATTTATTTAACTTTTATTAGAGATTTGCTCTTTTGTAGCGTGTTTCACTGCTCGATATACTCGATATTTAATTTGTGCATATCTTAAAAACAACATTATCTAAAGTTGGATATATTGCACAGCTCTAGGTGCAAAGAAACAAACATCTCACAGTTTGAAAGAATCAAGCATTGAGAGGTGGTGTAGAAGCTTTTTTAGACCCATGTCAGAGTCAAACTAAGAGATGCTACAAACTATACACACTCACTGGGACAAGGCGGGCTGTTGAGGTCTTCGTGTGGGTTGTGTTTCTGGATCAGACTCAGCGCTCTCTGGTACTGCTCCGACTCCCGCTCCAGTCCCAGGAGGCTCACGTCGTACGCGTCCAGCACCACGAAGCAGAAGCCTGGGTACGGGCTGAAGCTGTAGGCGTAGACGTCTCCTCCGGGCCGCGGTTCTCTGAGCCGCCTGTGCACGTGGAGAGAGCTGCAAACACACGTTGATTCACAAAAATATCCACACCAATGACAGAGATATACACTTTTAGCATATTTTCATGATTTAGAGTCTTATTAAGCATCAATTATTGTGTAAAATATTTCAGAATGATTAACCCTCGTTCTGCTGTAACTCATCATGTTTAATTCATTGATTATAGAATTTTTATTGAGAAGGTGAGGTAGCTTGTTTTTTTTTTTTTCACAGGCTTAGTCACTTGTTACTCTCTGAAAATCTGGCAACTCTGAAACTAAGATTTGTTTAATGTTTGATCAAATCAAACTGGGCACTAACCTGAGTGTCAGACAGTGAAAATAAAAGCTGGCAGTGCTGCTGGTAATTGTAATCATGAATAATCATGGAGATGGAGATCTTTTGTCTCGCACTGATCGTAGTATTAGAGTCTGATACTAAAACATCTCTTAATGCAACACGCACAAGAATGACAAAGACCTCTTGGAGCTTTTACCATGTTTTATCTGTGATTTCTCTCTTTTCCAGCCCATTGTTTTTTGTTTTTACCCAAACAACTTGTTGGTTGTTTTGGTGAAGTTCATTCTCATCTTTTGTCCAGTAAATATGACACATGTGGAGGGGAATCCACAACTGTTACCTGGCAACCAAATTGTAAACCTGGGCCAAAGTCAACATAAAAACACAGGAGTGACAATTTGTTATAATAATTATAATTTATAACTTGTGTTAAATAATTGTTTAAACTAAAACTGTGTCAGTGGTGTGTAAACTGTCTTTTTGACGACACATGTGGAGGATTCTGTTTGAGAACTTACTTCCTGTAATTTTTTTACTTTTAGCTGTCAATTTCTTCATGAATTGCACCTTAACTGCTGTAAAACTATGATCAATACCACATCAAACTGATATATATACAGTCTATGCATCAAACTATTAGAACCATGATCATCTGTCATGGGCTTTAAGTTTGAGTCACAATACTTAGTAACTTGTCCTCTCTGTAGGACTAAGCTGAGTCCTGACACTCACCTGTTGAGCTCCGAGCTCAGCAGTTCCTGTCTGCTGAAGTTATAGAACTCATGGTTCCCCCACACATGGTGCACTTCCAGAGAGCTGGAGCGGAACTCTGAGAGCACCGCGTCCAGTGCGCTCCGGGACGCGTCGTGCTGAGAGTTAAAGCCGTCTATCACGTCCCCGAGCTGGAGGACAAACTCCGGCTGCACCGCGGACCCGCACCAGCTCTCCCGGGCGTTCCGGAGCAGCTGCAGGCTGTTACGGTAAAAGCGCTTCCGAGTCCGGGCGAAGTTCATCCCGTCGTCCAGGTCCGCGTACTGGATGTCCGCGATCACACCGAAGGTAAACAGCGGCTCCTCCGACATGTTTGTGAGACAAGAGACAGAGACAGAGACAGAGACAGGGACACTTCTCCTCGTTCTAAGACCGAGCTATGCCCGCGCACTTGTGCACACGCGGGCGAACATGACAGCACACATGATGACTGTACGGCCGGTGGGGATGGACGACCAGGGAAGTGAAACTGCTGATGAGGACAGGGACAGCAGCCTGTGCTACTTGTGTTTGTTTTTATGGGGGTTAGCAGTCTGCTTTACTGCCACCTACTGTTCCGGAGTATTAAAGTATGAAACATTCTGTAACTAAATACATTTCACAGTATTCTGACTAATTACTGACACGTGTCATTCCATAAAATAAAAATAAAATGAACAGCGCTGAATATATGTTTAGTTCCTGTGACATCAAACCATCCACAGGCCAAATGATACAAGTCTAAATAATACACACAATAAATGCATAATGACAGAGGAAGAACAGAATAGGATCAGAGCTAACTTCCTCTTTCATATTAAGATGAATTATCGGGGGAAATTACAGGCAGATCACGTCAGACAGGATTGGAATAAGACAAGAAACACACTCATTTTTTATTTATTACTTTATTTATGTGTTTGATATACTCAAACATACTGGTCAAGATTTAAAATGAAAATGTGTTTGGCATTGGCAAAAATGCTTGGTATTTTTTTGAAATTCTTTACTGATTAGTATGCCGTTCAATGAATAAAAGTAGAATAAAAGTCAAGAGCCTGCTGAGGTCACTTACAATGTAATGTAATAGAACACTAAACAAAGAGTCCTTCACATGTAGACTTGTTGATTGGACTAAAGTGATTCTTATGCTACATCCACGTCTCTCCTCAGACCTGAGAGAACAAAGCAAAGACAAGTCACTTCACAGACACTATTTTCTATAAAGAATGATGTACTACAGGTCAGTTCACACAGTTAGACCCATTCACTTTTGTATAGAGGTGATGCAACGACATTCTAATGTTTGAGCACAAGTCTGACAGGAACACTTGATAAAATGTGTTTTGGAGTCATTTGTCAGAGAAACACTTGTTTTGTAGAAATTAAACTTAAGAGGCATTTCTGTTGTCACGGCAACAGTGCAGACTTTAGCTACAGCTTGTTGAAAATGTTGAACTTTTAAACTGTTTAAACAAATCAACTTATCCACTGAACTAAAAGGGTCATGAGTTTAGAGTTGTTGTTTTTTGTTTTTCTGACACTGTTTATCTGATTTTCTCCGTTTACTCTTCTCAATTTAGTAGAATTATAAAAGTTAAAACTGTACTTTGGGACTTTCTGAATGGAGATGAATACATTTTATGCCATAATATGCAAAAAAAAAAAAAAAACACTTTTCTGTGGAAACAGACGTGTTCTGCTCCTCCAGGCCAAATAAAGACTATTTTGTGGCCACACAAGCTCACTCAACGTAAAAACACAGATTTGTATTCATTATTTAGTGTAACAAAGGCATCTTAATGACAAAAATATGCCTTTATTCAAGTTTATTTTGGGCCAAAAAGTTGCACAGTGCACCGTTAAGGACTAATTTTCATCCCTGGAGATTTTGTTTTACACATATTCATTTTTATATGGCATAATGAAAACAAACAATTGATTTCTGTCGTCATGGCAACAGTGTAGCGCTTCACTAACTTGTTTGCTAATGACAGTTATAACTTTTTAACAGCGGCACTACGATTGATGTCCTCATCACTACTTCAGCTGTGTGTGATTCTAATATCTGCCATAAATGTGAGAAAACTTTCTGTTTACCTGCTTTTTTCTTTGTACATGTCAGTTGCAAACCAAGTACTCAGTAGAGTTGTTGTGGGCTGTTTTTTTTTTTCATAAATAGCATCTTTTCCCTATTTGATCTGTATTTTGAGCTCTTACAGGAGAAAATGTAATTTCTCTCCATTGACTCTCATGCTTTTTTGCCACTCAGTGCTCACATTTAGAATGATGTGAGGTCATCTGCATAACCTCTATAGCAACAAAAAATAAATTAAAATATTTAGTCTTCATCTAAAAATAAATGAAATAAATTGATCGTAGGTACCTAACTTTTGTGTGTGAATAATGAAAGTTGATCTTTTTACCAAAGGTTTTGTGGCAATAATCTGACTGCCATCTACCGTCTGAATCTGATAATAAATGACTGTATTTGTCATACTTAGCTATAAACAGTATTCTTGACCTCAGTTTCACTTTGCAGTCTTCAAAAAGCTGTTCTAAAGCCATGCTAAAGCCCAAACCTATTGTGGATTTAATAACCACGTGACAAAAGGTTGGTGAGAACTAGGAACACATATTTCTTTTATTTGTGGTACCCCAACATAACTAAACACGTGTACCGATAGTTTTAAAAGTCTCACCTGATGGAGGAGTGTTGTAAGTCGGACCGCTGATGTACTTAGGGATCCATTTGACATTTGTAGTTTGGTTCATCTCGCCCCACTCTCCTTCTCCTTTATCCTACAAAACACAACAAAAGCAGTCACCAAATGTCTAACGTGTCGAGCATAATCTAGACCTGGAGAAACACAAACAGAACATGCAACGCTTGAGTTTTTAGAAGGATGACAGACTTCAATTTGTTGCCATAGTGAGTGATTCAAACAGAGATTAGTCATTAGAGCCAGAACATTCAATCACAGACATTCATAAATAGAAGTACAATCAGCTGCTCCATACAGACGCCATGTTCCTCTAGTTTATCTGATGAAGTGCTGCTTTATTGGTGTCTTTGTTAGCTTTGTATATAATAGGCTGATGGTTATGTTATATATAAACTATGTGTTATGCAGTCCTGATGATGTGATGCAGAGTAACTGAACTCTCCTCCAAAAGATAATCAGCGTTGCGCACGAAACATCAGTTGGCTTGTTTATATTCAAAATAGTCAAATTTCTGCATTTCCTGTTCAGTTCATTGTTGAGTTTTAATTACACCAGTTTAAAACGAATTAATACTTGGAAGATCCGACAGTAAACAGTGAGTTGTGGTGAATATCTCTGAAAACATGTTCAAACTTCACAAATCACTGAAGAACAGGTGTGTGTAAAAAAGACATGTTTGTGTCTAAATGCTAACACTAGTAGGAAGTACTCGTAAGTACAGAAGTTAGCTATTTTGAATATAAACAAGACAAATGATGTTCCATGCACAGAGCCTATACATCTTATTTAACTCGCCCACTTTTTCTATCGTTCCACACAAGATTCACAAGCGCACAAGCATCAGTTCTTCCCCCGTACATTTCACTGACCTAACCTGCTGGGAAGACTTGCCGCAAAATAATATTTCAGGTAGGATCATTTTTGCAAATATGCACCAACAAATAAGCAAGGCATATTTTCTCTGGATCACTGGAAAACGTTCGTTAAAGTATTTACTGTACATAATCGTTTGCCGGTCAGATCGCTGTGATAGACAGTGGTTAGCCTATAAGCTACATTAGCCACAAACAAACATCAGATGTGTTGATCACACACAGAGTATATACACTATATCTTGTTTGAAAGCTTAGGACCTGTAGAGTTCAGTCAGTGTATCTAATTGAGACTAGCCTACAAGATATCACAGCAACAGCGTTAGCAACCGTCTTGTTTATCCCTTTTAGCTACACTCACAGTTTGTATCTTTTTTGTCCTCAGTTATCGGCAATACACGTCAAATACACGGGTGTTAAATCACACTAAAAGAGCTGATGTATAAATAGTGTTTCAGATGCTCCATAAAGGAAATAAACAAGAAAAAGAAGATAGCTAACGTTTTAGTTGCATTAACAGAACATGCTAATGTGCATTAGCTTGTTAGCAGAACTTTTCAGTGATAGTATTTAGTTCTTGGGGCTCAGTTTTTGCACTAAACAGACTGAGACTGAAAAAGACACAACATTTATAGTTTTTAGTCATTTTTAGTGCATTGAAGCTGTTTACTTTCAAATTGTCAGACTTTAGCATTAGCATTGACAGACAAACACATCTTTTTATAAACACACTTTGGTCCTTTGGTGAAATATTCTCCTCATTTGTAAAGTATTTAACATGTTTTCAGAGAAAATCACCAACTGCTCACTGTTCACTGCCTGATCAAATATTTCACAAATTTAAAAAGTGGTGATTTCTGGAATGATTAGAGCCATTTATGTGTTAGCATTTAGCATTGCGTCAAGAATACACACTTTTTTGCTCACACAGATTTTCCCTGGTGAACTAATATTTCCCCATAAGGAGTGAATGGAACGATCCACAGGTACTAGACAAACCAGAGCTAGCCTCACCGCAGCTTCACCTCAAAGTCAACAACATTCCAGTTTGAAAGCATACTACAACTGAGATAACATAGATAGTCAAATACAGTCAGATGTGAGTGAGAAAAGCATGCAGAAACCACACGTTGGCCTTTAAAAGCATGCACTGACAACACGGAGCATGCTCAGATCAGGTCAGGCGTCACCTCCTCCACATCATCAGGGTAGGGAGACTTCAGGGACCTTCTGCTTCGACTGTCCTCCTCGTGAGCTGCCTGTCGTTCAGTATACTTACATGTTATTTCAACGAGTCATGGACAAATACTTGGGAAACAAACACACTAAAGTCGTGAGAGACAGAAGATGCTAAAGTGTAGAATGCATCTGAGAAAGGATGGACCGATTGAAAATGTTTACAGTATGATAACCATAAATTCTACAGTATGGCAATATACCAGAGTAGCACATTTAAGATAAATGCAGCTAAAACAAGGATCTTTGCAGTGTCTGTATTTTGCCCTTGTTGAGAATCCCACACAGAAGGATTAAAAGTAGGGTGAGCAGACGTATTTACCCGAGACTGTCCCGATTTTGAGACGTGCGTCCCGTGTCCCATGCCAATCCCCCAAAACCATAGTTTTGTCCCACTTTTGCACATGCTCTGTCCGTAAGAATACAAAACAACTATTTTTATTAGCCAAAGCTGCAGAGGTCAGTGAGAGCGGCGCGTGGTGCTAAATGTGACTTCTTTGGGCAACGTGCATGTCAATCACAACAGTTACCATAGCAGCGATGGCAGGATAAACCATTTTAACTGCAACAAACTGACTCAAAAACATCTTTTTTATGAAGAAAAAGGTAATAAGTTCAAATGTGTGTGATTTCTATGTCTGATAAATGTGAGAAGCTAAAGTTTATCTGCTTTGCTACAACTGTTGACTTGATTTTCTCTTTTTACATGTCAGTTACAAACCCCAGTGCTCAGTAGACTTGTGGTGGGTTGAATTTGTTACCAAACTGTAGTTTATTTTTTTATGTTTTAGCTGTTTATTGAACTCTTACATGAGAAAATGTCCTTTTTCTCCATTAACTCTCATGCATTGATGCCACTCAGCATGAACATTTAGAATGCTGCGATGTCACCTGCATAACCTGTATTAAAAATCTGAATTACACGGGTGAACTTTCATGAGAGCTGCTCAGAGTTCTATGCCAGGGTTCTTGACAAACCCAATCTCCATCTTAAAGTCAGAATACGCTCCTGTTAGTGTGTTTCAGTGTTTGTGCAATAGTTTAGTTTTTGCAATATTGTCGGTTATTCCTATTCATATTATTTATTTATTTATTTTACTCCTGGTTTACAGGTTGGTGGCCACCTTAATTTTAGTTCTAACAGTGTTATGTAATAATACATTTCATATAACCGGAACAAAAGAATCTGAACTTTATGATTCAAATTAAAAGGGTTTTTTTTTTTTTCTGGAAATGTGTTGATTTTTGGGCTAAATGATAGTGTCCTGGTTCTGAGCTTTGAAAATCTGGTCACCCTAATTACAAGACTTGACAGTATTGTATTCTGGTGGTTTACTATATTTGTATGTTTTGGTATATTATAACTGTATTGACAATACTGATACTATGACATTTTTGATCCAGGGCTTTTTCAGGGATCGAGACAGCAAACGTAAGACTTTGTAAGATCACAAAACACCAAAATTAAGACCTCTTCACTAGTCTAGTATTTCACACTTTGGCTTCTTTTCCAGAGGCTTCTAAAGATATATTTGTTACTTTGCTACAGTAAAGAAAAAAACAAATTAATTAATAAAAAAGAACACAATTTATACAACTGAACGTTTCATCTGTTCATTAACCACACAATAGAAGAAACACCAATTCTGTCATAGTATTGGGAATGTTAGAAAGAATTTTTAGATGAAAAGAGTTGCAGCTGTGTGAAAGAATTCTGACAGAAATTTCTTTATTTTATGACTTGTAGGGCCTTCTATTTAAGACTTTAGACTTTGTAAGACACAAAACATACAAATACTGATATAGTTTATAATTTTTCCGTATATTTGAGAAGAAACTATGGCATAAGTAGATCAATAATTCACATTTTGTTTATTGTAAAACACAAAAATGATCAATAACAAACTAGAAAAGAAACAGATCCATTGACTTCCTGTTCAAAATTGCAGAATTGATAAGCTCGTCATTGTAAAATGTAAATGTAATAGGCCACAGATTTTAAATGACAATTTTTTTGTTGTTGTTCGAAAGTGGCGACATGACATCTTTGAACCATAAATGTTTTCCTTGGAATCAGACAGGATAGGTGGTAGGTGAAGCACTGCAGAACAATACAAGATTACTCAAATGAAATGAGATCAAAATGCTGTAACATGGTTAAAGTGAACCCTGGCTATAATCACATGTTTACCCTAAAACTCTTATAATATCATCACTTATATAAATACAGGATAAAGACCTTGGAAGTATTTGTAGTTTTATTAAAATTGTAGTTTAAAGAAATACCTGGAGGCTGCCATTTTGCTTTGGGTATGACGTCAGATGGTTGTCTGTGTCTTCTGGTGGTTGTCAAGGTAACAGCCTAGGGAGCAACTATGGTAGGAGCAACCATGGCAACAACAAAAAGCAACCATTTGACATCATCAACCCAGAATGCATTGCACCTGGACAATATGGCTGCTCCCAGTGACTCCAAAACAATGACAATTTTATAAAAAATAGTAAGTGGTTATATATTTGTTTGCAGTTTATTTTAGTAAACATGGCCAGAACTAGCATTTAAGCCATATTTATCTTCATAGCCAGGGATCCTTTTAAAAACTCAGAAAAGTAGATTTACATTATAGGTCTCTTTTAATACTAGTTTTCGTCTCAGACTTAATGAAGAGGCGGGGCTTATCAGTTCTTAAGTATTGAACAGGAAGTTTGTATTTCTAAGATGTTTTAGATAAACTTGTAAAACAGTGAACCACATGTCACAGTGTCGTAGTAAATGTGTTACCTGCTCCAGAGGGATAAACTCTCCATGCTGCTCACAGCCCAGCTCAAACACATACTTCCCAGGACCTGAAGGCTGCAACACGAAAAGAGGACAGAGTCAGACAAGCACAAGAAACTGACTATGAACTTCATGTGGTCTATGGAGAGTGTTGTTAAAGGTGCAAGAAGAAGAAGAAGAAGAAGAAGAAGAAGAAGAGGAAGAGGAAGAAGAGGAAGAGGAAGAAGAAGAAGAAGAAGAAGAAGAAGAAGAAGAAAAAGAAGAAGAAGAAGAAGAGGAAGAGGAAGAGGAAGAGGAAGAAGAAGAAGAAGAAGAGGAAGAGGAAGAGGAAGAAGAAGAAGAAGAAGAAGAAGAAGAAGAAAAAGAAAAGAAGAAGAAGAGGAGGAGAAGAAGAAGAAGAAGAAGAAGAAGAAGAAGAAGAAGAAGAAGAAGAAGAAGAAGAAGAAGAAGAAGAAGAAGAAGAAGAAGAAGAAGAAGAAGAAGAAGAAGAAGAAGAAGAAGTACACAAAACAAAGATAAAAATAAAAAAGATCTATTGAAAGGCGAATCTAAAAAGTTGTGTCTTTAATTTACTTTTAAATGAGCTCAAGGTTGGAGCACATTTCATTTCATTTGGAAGTGTGTTCCATTTACAGGGGCAGAATGAGAGAAGGCAGCTTCTCTAATTAGTAATTTTGCGTGCAAGAAGACAAGAAAATTAAGATCAGAAGATCTAAGACTTGGTGCAGGTTCATAAGACATAAGGAGCTCGGAGATGTATTTAGGCGCTAAACCATGGAGCGCTTTATAAACAAGCAGCAGGATTTTAAAGTCAATCCTTGCCTGAATAGGAAGCCAGAGAAGATTTTTTAAAATAGGTGTAATATGACATTGTTTTTTCATTTGAGTCAGAACACGAGCAGCTGAGTTTTGGATCAGCAGCAGTCGTTTAATTGACTTCTGAGGGAGGCCTGAATAAAGACCATTACAATAATCTAATCTGCTTGTGATCTAATCTACTCTAGGACATTCTGAATGGGTGGAAATAATGTGAAAAATTACAGCTACAGAAGCCTCTTTTCTATAGAAAAGTGTATACCACTATATTTAGTGTCCCTTTTGACACTAATTATAGTCTCAAAAATACTTAGTAGTGCCAAGTAGTCCCCAAAGAATTTTGGATAGAACATAATACTCAAACTGTATTTATGACATTCCTATTTCATTCATACATGTATCTTTACATCTGTGCTATTCAATTGGATTTACAAGCAGACCAAACTTTGGGGACTACAAAACTGAACTAAAAGTGTGTTTTTAACATTATTCACAAACAACGTACTAGATTTATTTAAAGGGGCACTATGTAAGAAAAACAAACAAACAAAGTGATTTCCACTTTTGAACACTAGAGGAGCCATTCACATGCATTTTGCCTATTAAGCAGATGCCATCTAGCGTCAATGATCCACATTCCGGCCCGTAATAAAACATTTCAAATACGTATAAATGTATCACAGTTGATGTGGATTGGTTAACAGTGCTCTCTTAAGTATTCATGTTGTAAAGAATAAATATGATTTAAATGTTTGTGGACTATATGTGATCATTAAAATTCCTCTCAATCTTACACAGTACAGCCCCTTTAAATCTAGTTGGTGCGGCTTATATTCAGGTGCACTCAATAGGGCGAAAATTACGGTACTTCTACTATTTTAACAGGGATAGATAAAAGACAAGTATAACAATTATTAAATACAACAGCTTTTCTCACATTGTTCTTTGACAGACTCTGGGATCACACACAGTTCAATTCATTCTCTTATTGTCTTAAACACAATATTTTTGCTTATGTTTGATGAGGACATAGTTGTTGTGCAACAGTTTAAATCACCAAGTGCATTTAGCAAAAGAATAACAACAGCAACAACAACAAAAAGGTGTAAATATTGTACAAAAAAAAATTAAAAAGCACATTTTGTTACTAATGTCTTTGCTATAAAAGGTCTTTAAAGAGAATTACAGATATGTTGTGTATTACTGAAGAACAGAGCTAACATGGTGCACAGACCACACAGGTTGTAGCCATGTTTCCATTAGCCTGGATCCCCAAACCGGTTCACTTTGGAGCAGTTTGATCTGCTTATGTTCATGATGATGAGTGTTTCCACTGCAGGTCCAGCTCCTGAGGGTCTGCTACGTCAGCAGCTGACGTCACTCACACATAACACGTGCTTCTTATATAAATTAAAAGAAAATGTACCTGAATTATACTTTTCTCCTGTCGTCAATGTGATGTGTTAAGACGTAATATAATAATAATTTAAGGCTGGTGGAAACAAGAAAATACTTCTGTTCACCTTTTTAAAAAATTTTTGCAAAGCCTTTCCAACTTTGAGCTGCTTTGAATCCAGTTTATTCAAGCTTTGAGGTTGGGCACATTAAAGTGTGTGTTTTGCCTGGACAAACAGGAAACAGCCTGGCTGAGTGTGTGACTGACCTTATTCCTGATGAAGTTGCCCTGGTATCTGTGGTTGCTGTGGATGTACTCTCCTTCAGAATCCATCTTCCCGTTTTCCCATGAGCCTTTGTACTTGGAGCCTGTGCTGTGGTAGTGGTAGGTGCCTTGTCCGTGTCTGCGCACAGTGAACCAACATCAACAAGAACAGTTTGAAGTGTCATGAGGCTGTGAAAGGATGTGTTTGTACCTGAGGTGCTTGTGCCACTGTCCGTCGTACGTGTCTCCGTTGGCGTAGGTGTAGATCCCATGACCCTGCCTCAGGTCCTCCACCCAAGAGCCTCACATACACAAACATCACAAGTTAGAATGTTTGAATGCACTTGGATGACTTTGTTTGATTAGGAGCAAATTTTTTTTTTTGACTGGTCAGAGGTTGTTTTTACTAGCTGTTGTATGTTCTTTGAGTTCTTTACTAGTGTTTCTCACACTGTGGTGCATGTACTTCTTGGGCTGCCTCTGATGGTACTTGAACTCATCTCCAACATGTATTTCATTTAGAGACAAATCTGTTTATGTTTTGCTAATCTCCTTTGGAACACCTGGAACTGTCTTTTATTTTAGACCTGATTTTGCCTACAATTACAAGTTTTTATTCGACCTAAACACTGCAGTTCAATGTTGTTCTGGCGGTACAATAGAACCAATGGTCTACTCCAGGGGTGGCAACTATTTGACCAAATCTAGACAAGTGACGGAGGCCGGACCTTTGGATCTTTTATGCCACTACAACATTTTACAAGAATTCAAAAAATATAGCCCTGCCTAAAATAGCTTGATTCAAAATTTTAATCTGGATTGAGTTGTTTCAATTGGATTCTTTTTATTTGTTTAAATATTGTAGAATGTTTCACTGGTTGGTTTGAAAACATTTCTGACTGTAAGAAAATTTGCTTAAAACAGAAGAAATTAAAAAAAGACGCTGCCTACATGGTAAAAAAATGTAACCAATTGGCAAATTATTTCACTCAAATAAAAAAAATTATGTTTTCAAAAAAACATTTTTTCAAAACAGCTTAAATGTAAAATGTGTCAACATTTCTGAATTTAGGGTTAAAATCCAAGAATCAAGCTATTTTAACTTGTCTTTAAAATACATCGTTTGCAATGTTTCTAGTGAATATGGGTAACTTTATATATTATTTGATTAATTTATAGTAATCTTTATAAAGACACAGACACAGAACATGCTTCATATCTACAGTAAATCAATCTAATAAAAAAAAATTGAGTACCATCTATTCTCATAAACGTGTCGAGGGCCAGATAAAAACAGCCTGAGGGCGCATCTGGTCCCCGGCCACCAGTTTGCCCAGGTCTGGTCTACTCTTTACTGTGGCTATTTGCTTGTGCTCTATTGATGATTTTCTACATTCCTGTTTTTTCTGTTTTACGTCTTGTGAATGATGATTATGTCATATGTAGGTTCTTCTTTTTAAGAAAACAAAACTAGTTTATGAACATAAAGAGACTTTTTTGTTATTGATTTAGTAATGTTACCATTTAGTTCATGTTAGCAGATTGATCTGTTTCTGTCCCCACCCTCCATGTGTGTTCTATGAGGTGTGTAAAGCTGACAGGATGTGGGCCTGTCCCTCATTGTGAATAACACGATCTGAAGATGTCATGTTATAACTATAACTCTGTGTTTAATCTATTTAAATTGTTTGTTGTTTGAATTCTATGTGACAATAAACTACAGAAATACATTAACTTTAAATGACAACTTGATATTATTAAAGAGTTTTGAGCAAGTTCTTATACAACTGTAAAACACAATATGTAAGTTATAATAAAATGTACTACATTGTATACAATATTTACTGTCTCACTACTGAGTTACTTTGAGCTAATCAACATTAGTTAAAGACAAATCCTGTTACATTTATATGTGATTATTGATGAATGTATAGAAATGTGATGTCATAGCACCTTTTCTTCATACTATTTTATTCACCTTTAAAGTCCATATGACAGATTCTCACTGTTTTCTCGTTTTGACTTAGTTTGGCGTGATAGTCCTTGGGTAAATAATTATCATAGTTTTACAACAGTTCAGTTGCAAATTATGAAGAATTACATAAAAAAGTAGAAATCAAGAGTTCTGAGATACAGAATCCATCAAAACGCCAAAAAGCAAAGACAATTTACACAACTGACATAGTTTAAAAATCATTTAACACAGTTTATAAATTACAAAATAAAGTCATTTGTCAAATCAAAACGTCTTGTCATTCATGTGGGTTTGACCAACATTTACAGTGTGGTTGCTAGGTAAGAGAGGACAAAATACAACTACAACCTCATAAAACCAACCAATCTACATAAAACAAGCAAATTGTTTGGTGAAATCTTAAAGATAATTATGTTACTGTGTTTAACTGTTGGTTGTTATATGCCTTAAATCACAGACACTGCAAAACTCAGTTCACTGGTGTTTTGATCCAGAAGAAAATGAATGCATCTAAAATACAAATGCAAATAACTTCCATCACCGATCTCATGTTTGATTGTGTTGTTTTCTTTTTAAATATATAGTTATTTATTATTATTTATTTGCTAAATATTTGTCTTTCTTTTGTTATTAATTGTAAATGAAAAATCTTTGAACTATCTGTTGATACATGTGTTAGAGATGTGCAGTTCAAACCTTCATATTTGGATCCGTCTGGGTAGTAGAACGTGCCCTCTCCATGCTTCATGTTCTGGAAGTAGCTGCCCACATACCTCGCTCCACTCTTAAAGCGATAAGTGCCCTGTTCAGCACAAAACACACTTACATTTAGTTTCACAGTCTGGTATTGAAAATCAGCCAATGAGTAGGCTTAGGGTGAGATACGGTGGACAGTCTAAGCTTGTGTAAGGCAAAGTCAGGCTACAAAATGCTCGCTGTTTTTTTTATATTTATACACAATACCTGCCCATGTCTTTTCCCATTCTGATAGTATCCTTCATAAACACTTCCTTTAGGCAGCACAGCTTTTCCCAATCCGTGCCTCTCTCCAGCGTCGTTTCTCTCTCCTTCATATTCCTGCAAAAACATTCACTTACAACATTAGATTTAAGATGTCTTGTTCACGTGACTTCAGGTGTTTGGCAGCTAAAATTCACGTTTAAATGCAGTTTGTTGTTGTAATGCAAAAAAATTATGTGTCTCGTCATCTGCAGATTTTAAATTCATGAAAAGTTTTAAAGATATTTCATGTCAGAATACAATGGTATTAATGGGAAAAACTGCCCTCCAAGAGTCGATAGCTTGGGATTACATATTTTCAGTTGATCTCATATTAGGCTCGGATCGTGACATCATACAGCTGTAGAATGTTCAGTTGGTCCCATGTTAAACCAATGGAGATTTTACATTGCTAAATACAGAAAATAGCGTTAATTAAATCATATTTTGACACTACAGAGTGACAGATAAATTACCAGTACTATCCCAGCAGTTCATTGGGTTGTTCCGCGGCTGTTTAGACTACTTTTTTTAATCATTTTGTCCAATGTATTCCTATGGAAGTTCTGCTAAACTGACAACAAACATGGCGGATCTGCCATTATTTCCATGGTAACCACAGAACCTTCCTGAGCCTAATTGGCTGAGTGCAGTTGTTTTGTTTTGGTTTAAAATACTACATCCTGTACATACAACGACTTCCTGTTCAATACTCTTCAATGAGGTTTTCACTACATAAGTTTAAAACTAATAAATACTCTTTAGATCAGACAGTTGTGGTGAATGTTACAGAAAACATGTTAAAGACTTTACATATTAGAGGAATATTTTATCAGTGAACACTTGTGTGTTTAAAAAGAGACATAATTGTGTGTAAATGCTAACGCTAACAGGAAATGGTTGTATGCATAGACATATAATTAGTAGACGCGCAGTCCGACTCTGATGCTATCGAACACTTAGCATCTGAGCTAGTCCGGTAAGATTTAAGCTAGTCCGGAGCGTTCTACTGTTTATTTTCCTATAGCCGTTAGCATTAGCCCGCAAAAAACGCAAGTTATGAAAGATCCAGAGAGTGTCAGCTGGTACAAACCTGCCGCCCACATTTAGCAGAGGTCAGAGCCTTTTTACAAGATATTTTTGAGTTTCGAAACCTTTTAGTATTTTATTGTAGCTAAAATTGTGTATGAAACTGCTAACGGCTAGCGAACTTATGCATCTTTTAAGGCTCTAGTGACCACCAAACGTCCGCTTTTACATGTTACTGTGAGAAAAGCAGACAAATTACATAAATAACACCAAACAAAGCTATAGCTTCACTTATCTGTGGAGGTGCGTCTGTCGCATCAGCAACTGATGGAGCATTTCCAGTCTAGAATATAGTAGTTTGAGAAATATAATTTACATCGCCAAAGTTGTTTAAAAAAGCTTCATAAGACATAAGTCAGTCCGTTTTGCTCATGGTTTTACCGAAATCTCTTGTTTAAGCTCGTTTAATCCATAAAAGTGCAACTTCTGCCATTGACTTCTATTGATTTGCGTCATCGCCTCTACCGGAGGAATATGGCGTTGCGCTGTTCGAGTTGTAGCAACAGTGCAGAGATGCTGATTGCGCGTCTACTAATTATATGTCTATGGTTGTATGTACAGAAGTTAGCATTTTTGAACAATCGCAAGCCAACTGAAATTCCGTGCACACAGCCCATTGAACATGTGGTGATTTTAAAATGTGAAAAAGAGTTGCCTAAAACATACTCAGACATTACATATTAATAGATTAGGCTATATCTCAGAATATGCCTTAATAAATGCTACTTTCAGTATTTAGCCACTTAAAATCTCCATTAGACCGACTGAACATTCTAAGTTTAGCAAACCTGCTGTAAAAGTATATATTCTCCTTAAATTCTGTTGTTTGACAAATGATAATATCTCATAATAACACTTTAAATGTGGTAAATAATTGTTTAAATTTCTATAAACTGTGTCAGTTGTGTGAAAATTCTCTTTGTATCTCTTGGTGCTTTTTGATGTGTAACGATTCTGTTTTATAACTCTTATCAACGTTACTTCCTGTAATTTTCAACATGTGTCAATTTATTGAGACTTTGCAACGTATTTGATGTAGAACTATGATATATTTGCCACAAGGACTATCACATTACTGTCTTCTCGCATTCCTAGACAAATAACACAAAACTAAGCTAAAAAAAAAAAAAAAAAAAAGATAAATATCCAGCTAACTAACTTAGCTAGCTAGCTTAGTTAGTTAGCTAGCTAGCCCGTTAACTTTAACCATGGCTAAACTGTTAGCTTGGATGTTAAATTCTCACCCCGAGTTGGTTTTGCTCATTGTCCAAGTCGTCAGATCCCACGTCCGACATGTTAACGCTCAGAAGTTTTAGCACAAACTGACAAAGTAAAAGTTACAAGCGAAACAAACGTGTGTTATGGCGTTTACGTTAGCTTTAGATGCTCGCTTTAGCTGCGCCAGTTTGTGTGGAGTCGGTTACCATAGCAACCAGACGACGCAAGTTGCTGAGATGCCGCTCCGTGTGCTTTTCATTGCTTTTTACAGCTGTGCGTGGCTCTGTGGTGTGTTTAAAAAGCCTATGACCATTTTTCCAAACATAAGCCGTCGTCTTAAACTCGTTTGTAAAGGCTGTTCTAAAGCTGTGTCTGTGTAAACGTGTTGTGTGCGTGGTTCTGCTTATAGAAAGAAATAGCACTAGAGGGCGCTGTTTAGTTAGCAAACAACTTGGAACAAAACACGTTGTAACAAATAACGTAAAGAAAAGAAAGAGATTAATATTAATTTATTTATTCCAGGTTATTCAATTTGTGAGTAGTTACACAAGATTTCAGAACTTTGAAAACATGGAATTGTGAAAAAACTCTAATGTACAAAAACTGTTTTAGCAATGTTAAAGTGAACCCTGACTATAACAACAAATATGGCTAAAATGCAAGTACATCTCATGTTAGTTCAAATAAACTACAAACAAATATAAAACTGCTTACTATGTTTATAAAATCTGCATTGTTTGAGCTACTGGGTGCCGCCATATTGTGCATTCTGGGTTGATGACATCAAATGGTTGCTTTTGGTTGTTGCCATGGTTACTCCTGTGGTTCGATCGGTGAACAGTTGAAACAAAAACATCACTGACAGTGTCCAGTTCTTGCCTCTTCCTCTTGATTATCTTCAGTTTTACAAAATTCCACATAATCGTTTTGTATTTGGCTAAACTCCAGCTCAAACTGAAAGGTTTTAACTGTTGAATTCATGTTGCTTAGTTACCTGTTACCTTGACAACCACCAGAGGGCAGACAGACAACCATTTGACGTCACAGCCAGGACAAAATGGCAGCCATGTGATTTCTTTAAAACATGATTTGATAAAACTACAAATACTTTCAAGGTTTTTGTTCCGAATTTATATAAGTGATGATATTATAAGTGTTTTAAGGTAAACATGTGATTGTAGCCAGGGTTCGCTTTAAACACTAACATCTAGGCCTAGTCATGTTAGATTTTTAATAGAATTTTCAAACCAGAAGTAAAAAAAGAGGCCTGTTTGACTCTCCAAGTAGGCCTACCACCATATGAAAACTCAGACTCACCTTATTCTGTCACGCCCACTTTTATTAGCATCACACCTCCTGTTTTGCTCTGTTAAGATTAACATTTTAACCTGTCTAAAATAAAATAAAAGTCTATGTCAATCATTTACAACAAGTACAGTTTCCTGTGTTAAATCTCCATTGGGACTTGAAAACATATTTATAAATTGAAAGTTTGGAACTGTCTTTGAGACTAAACAGCTCTGTGGTGAGTCATGAAACCAACGTTTTTGTTTAAAATCCATTTTCAACGTTCAATCACATTTGCTGAATTTTAAGTCATAGATGTGATTTTTAGCAGATAGACGACCAGCCTGTGGCATGTCTTTAAGTGAAGCTAAACTCAAAATCAACTTTTTTTAGTTGCGTGTTTTGAGTTTGGTCAGCTTTGCTTTCTGTTCTGAGTCATTTTTTGGCCAATTTTAGTGCAAATATGCAACTTTCAGGTCAAGACAATCATATATACTGACTGTTTCACTGCAAAGGCCAATAACAGTTCTAGACTGAGCGACATCAGCATGTATAGTCAAAAATGAGCACTAATTACAGACACCTGCTGTCACACTAATCACACTGCTGTTCAGAGATGGAAAGTAATTAAGTATTTTTACTCAAGTCCTGTACTTTAGTAGTTTTTTTTTTATATCTGTAGCCTACTTTACTTGAGTATTACATAATCTGGTGACTTTTTACTTCTTACATTTTTCAAGAAATATACTGTATGTACTTTGTTCTCCCTACTTTTTAAAAACATGTTCGTTACTTAATAAGAACAACAGTTTTTATTATTTCTTCAAACTTGGGCAGTGAAAATCGCCACAAACTTTATCATTTCTAACAACACATGATAAAAGTCAGAATAATTGTAATAAATTCACTGTAAAGCCCATTGCACACTCCATCGCTAACAAATCAACTGTGTGCACTACAAAAAAATGCATCTCTAGATTGACTTAAATGTCTTAAAACCTGGATTTTAATCTTTATTTTTGGCATTTGTTTGTGGTTAAGATGGTTTTATTTGATGGATCTTGACTTGTTTCAAGGTGATTCTGCCTTGTTTCAATACATTTACTGTTATATTAAAATAAGATATACATTTTCTTTGTCACCCCAGAGGCAAGTTTGATTCAAGCTCAAGTCTCTAGAAAATAGTCTAGTTCTAAATTCTAGTCGCTTTAACCGAGACAATAGCTTTGGGCTGTGTGGTTGTAGTACTTTTTACTTTTTTACTTAAGTACATTTACACTGTTTTACTTTTGTATTTTTTACTCCAGTAAAGGAGCTTCAGCAGGACTTTGACTTTTATCAGAGTCATTTTTTACTCAAGTATCTGTAGTTTTATTTGAGTAGTGAACTTCAGTACTTTTGCCATCTCTGCTGCTGCTCTCTGTCCTTTTCTCTTTCCACAATGCTTTTCAATGAGTTTGCTGCGTTTTGTAGCTGTGGAATTTAGGTTATGTGCTCTTCACATTTGTTTTTTTTTTTTTCCCCGAAATTTACTTCTGAACTATCTTCAACCGTTGAGCTAGGCTAACTGCAGCTAAACCGGAAAGCTGCGACTACAAAAAAGTGGGCAGGTCAGAATAAGGTGTGTATCGGACCAACATCAGACCGAAAACAAAAGTAAATCTCAGATAAGGCACTTCTGGTAATTCAAACTGCAGACCTTCCACCAGAGCTAGCTTGCAGCGGGACACGTACCACAGTTTGAGAAACACTCTGCTTAAGTTTATTGTTTGGCTAAAGTAGCGTCGTGTGTATGCACTTTCTGTCTCTGCCTCGCCACAGCTGGTGCGTCTCTCTGCCTCTGCCCTGCTGCTGCTGCTGCTGCTGCTGCTGCTGGGAGGGTCACGCAGGCGGACAGGCGTGGTGGACAACTCCAGTCAGCGTGACGTAGCCTGCCCTGCACACGATCCCAGCAGCGCCTCTGGATCCACCACCACGTCTGGACACGAGTAAAGTTTGAGAGTTCTATCGTTCTACCCCGCTCGTCATCATGTCCGGAGCCTTTTGTAAAAGTTTGTACCCGTTCAGCGCGGAGCAGCACCAGCAGGGCCTGAGCTTCGACGCCGGGGATGTGATCCGGGTGGTGCAGGCGCTGCCCGGAGGCTGGTGGGAGGGAGAGAAGGACGGGACCCGCGGCTGGTTCCCGTCCAGCTACGTCCAGATCGTGGAGGTAAGCAGCAGCAGCAGTACCCGGGCCAGAGCCGTGCTTGTGGGGCAGAGTGTGTGTGAGCTCGTCGCATACTTCTCTCTCTCGGCAGATGCCTGTTGTCATTCCTTAGATTTACGGTCAGACAATGACACGGAGTTATGTGTAGTGAAAACAGTCTGATCCTTTCAGCGCTGAGGGAACAGAACTGTGAAGAAGATTTGGGCTTTATTTAGCTTTTCACATCCAGGCTTCAACGCAAACACCAGACACACAAACATTAAGTTTGTCAAATGAGTCTTTCCAAGAATTTACTGCAAAACGGAGACAAACTGGGCGTAGGAGTGAGTCTAAAGTTATTTAGAGGTCTATGGGCTGGTTTAGTCAAAAGCACATGTATGAGATTAAAACCTACTGTTAAGATTCAGAGTAAAGTCTAATGTGTAGAAGCCACATTTAACCTGTTTAGCCCCCATCTGTCCCTTTTCATTGATTAGTTCAGTTTTTTGTCATATAAGCCAGATTCTCTAATAAAGTTTTAGTCAGTAAGGGCTTGTAAGACATCAAAAAGAAAAAAAAAGTAAAATTCTCCATAAAAATCCTTTCAAAAACATAACGCAATCAAATTTAACTTCAGAATGTAAGTCATAAAACAGTATCTACTTAAATAGCTTCCAAATGATGCATTAACAAAGCAGGGACTGTTGGATACGTAGACAATAAGGTTTAGAATTGAGCATGCACAATAAAAAAAACCAATATGAAGTAGGTCTTAAAGGGTTAAAGGTGCACTGTGTAACTTTTTTGGCAGTGAAAAGTCATTTTGGGGTCGTATATGATCAAGTGGTAGAGGGGCGGACCGTGGTCATTTGTAAGACTAAGGCTTTTTATTCTTTTTTGACCATTTGCGGTAATAAATAGCATGAAATAAAAGATACAACAGTGATGACAAAAGTACACAGTTCACTACTTAAGTAAAAGTACAGTTATCTGAAAACATAACTGTTAAAAGTCAGAGTCCTGCTGAAGCTCATTTACTCAAGTGCAAAAATGAAACATTGCAAATGTACTTAAGCAACGAAGTAAAAAGACAAAGTTGGTGTTAACTCCCTCGTAGTGTAAAATGGGCTTTACAGTGAGACACCTGTAATACAGTTTTGCCTAATCATGTGTCAAATGGGGAATTGTTGTCAATTAGGCAGATTTGGGGATTTTTAAAAGAGGCCTGTTGTGTTTTTTCCAACAATTTATTAAGAAACTAGAACATAACCTATACAGATCAGTAATTTACCTTTTGTTCATTGTAAAACACAAAGTTGATAAAAAATTGCTCGAAATTAGAAACGACTCCAGTGACTTCCTGTTCAAAACTGCAGAACTGATAAGCCCCGCCTCTTCATTTTAAAACTTAATTGTTGAAGCCGCAGATATAAATAACACATTTTTATTGCTGGCATGTGGCTATGGGGGAGTTCTGAACCATATCTGCTTCACTTTGAGTATTAATCTTTTGAAATATATAAGAAGAAAATACAGACAAGTGGGAGGGGATAGGTGGTAGGTGAGAACAGGGATTTTCTGGGTAGTTGAGCTCCAGCTGAAGAACAATACAAGATTACTCCAACATGTATGAATCATTTGAAGTATAACTTTGAGTAAACTTATGGTGAAAGGAGGGCTTTATAACAAGGTTAAAATCTTTGAATAAAACATTTTACATAATAGGACCCCTTTAAATTGTTCAGCTCAGCAGTGCCCAAAGTTCAGCCCACCAGGAGGTTTAACTTGGCCCGCAAAGGAGTGCTCAGGGTTGTTACTATGTTTAAATGCAGGTTTGGCCCTGGGAATGCTTCAATGTAATACATTTTGGTTTGCCAAGGAAAAAAATCTGCGAATGTTTCTCCAACAAGGAACAAGGTTTGAGCACACCTGATTCAGCTGGAAAAAACATCACAATTTATATATACTATATACCTGTACAACCCAGCAGGTTTGCACCGACTGTAAGAGGGAAAAAAAGTCTGTGGACTTGAAAAAGTTTCTCACTTGTTTTGAAATTGTACAGAGTACGAAGTACAGATATTTTGTGAAAAATGTAAGAAGTAAAAGTAGAAAGTATATACTGTATATATTAGTCAGATTCATAGTAAAGCATGTTTGGTCACAAATAGTCACTAGAATACAAAAATACCTACTTAAAATCTGCTTGTTACATTCAGATCTTACAATGAAGAGGCGGGGCTTTTCAGTTTTGCAGTTAATGACTGATCTACATACATTTGAGTTTATTCCTAAACTGTATATAGAAAAAATGGAACAGGTCAACTTTATCTGATTTTCGATGCTTTTGAAAATCCTTGTGATATAACTGTCATGTCAAGAATATCTTTTCCATTCTCATTGATCTTCTCATTCTCTCTTTTCTCTGCACCTGTGACCAGCTGTTATGAGTAATCTGCAGTTGAGTTTATTAGGTCTTCTGTTAAACATGTGTGCAGGATAACAGTGTCTTACCTCCAGGACAGATAATAGTTCATTCTGTGCCTATTCATGCCCACTCAAAGTAAAGACACTGCTTTGTAATGTTTATTTCATGCATCAATGACAAAACTATGCTTTTACTCAAGTTTGTTTTGGTCACAGTGCATCTTTCAAAGCATGCACAGTTAGTTGTGTGTTCAGCTCAGGTTTTGTGCAGAGCCTGGGAGCTGGAGCTGCTGGTTTCTGGACATAACTCCTCTAGTTTGAGTGGGACTGTCCCGTGTGCTCTGACCATCTCTCAAGCCTTCTCCAGCTCTTCTTTGAGCCTTGGATATACCATTACAGAGGCAGGAATAGGACTGGGCCATATTGACAAAAATGGATATCTCGATAGTTTATTAAGATAGTATTATGATATTCAATGAGAAAATGTTCAAACCTGTTTTAGACCAGAAGTTCAGAGATTGTCATGGTAAATAAAAAAACTATAATATGAATTCTTATATTCCCAGTCCCGGAAAAGTGACTAAGGCAAGGCATTGGTGACTGATTAAAGCTGACACTTCTGACACTTCCTCTCATGAATCCTCTGACACATGGTTAATCTCCACACGTTTTCATTTTGGCTGTAATTACAGCTTAAAAATGTCTTTTTACAAACTTAGTGAAACTGGACAGGAATACCCAAGCACAGCCAATCAGAGCGCAGCATTTGACTCCTGACACGAGCTAAAATTCTTTAGTATTTAAATCATACAGTCCGATCTGAATTTTTTTTCTGCAAAGTCCTGCATTTATAATAGACTTTTTTTTATTGGAAAACACAAAGTTTAGTCATTTACAACTAATGATTAAAATATATTACATAATATATGATACATCTCCATAATATCTGTAAATTCAGAGTCACGCTTATCTTTCGATAGTTACTAAGTAAGTAAGTAATCTTTATTTGTACAGCGAATTTCACTGACAGATCATAAAGCGCTTCACAGTGAGATGAACCCCTCCTCCCACTCAGTGACAGTAAACTGCCCTGGAGCAGCACCAGGCGCCTCAACCTCTGACTATCACCAAGTATTCCCTAACATGCATGTAATTGGTTGGTGGGGAAACCGGAGTGCCCGGAGGAAACTCACCCAGACACGGGGAGCAAACTCCACACAGAAAGTTCCCGTGCCGTGCAGGAATCGAACCCGCGACCTTCTTACTGTGAGGCCAAAGCAATATCTGCCACCGTGCCGCCGGAAAAGCCTAATAGTCTGTTTTCTTCATCGCAGTGTCACAGGTTTGCTCAATCCTTATGTTTTGTAGTAACAGCAATCTTTTTCTTCCACTGAGAGACGTCAGAGCTGTTCAGGGTATTAGCGCCATCTGCTGGAGTAAATGTATATCTGTCAATTAACTGGTCAAAATGTTCATACTCGGTTAACACCATTAGTCACGGTTAATAATCCTAATCCGTGTAGAGACGGTTTTCTCAGAGGTAAAGCGGGCTGGTGCGACTTTCAAATCATAATACAAGCATTCTCACAGGAATCCTCAGGAGTCTGCGTGGCGTTGGGCCGGAGTTGCCAAGTCTGTTTCTTTATAGCGACTTTGGGCTTCCTTTTGTGGAAAGTTGCTTGTGATTTTTGACGTTTGTCGTTTTTTGGGCTTGCTTTTAAGCAGCACTTTAACGTGATATATGATGATTTTTTTTTCCAAGTTTGATTCATAAAATTTACATTTTCATCTTTCAAGGTCTTTCTTAATGATGCCAAAATCACTAACCATTCCATTAAAAATCCGGACCATTGGACTGGAGCTGGTGTAAACTCACACGTGCTCTGAACCAAACTCGCCTCACAGTCTGTGGAGATGTTAAAGAAGTGAACATTCTTGTACAAAGTGACCCGGAGCTCAATCTAAATTTTGCTGATTGTGCGGCCCTTAAGTACATGGTCAGCACTGTGATGAAGACTTACTGTTCTAGGAGGAAGTTTTGTTTTGTTTTTGACTTTTCACCCTAGAAAGTTTCTCTGTGACAGTGTAAATAGGCCTAAAACAAGGACATGTTGCGTTTTTACATTTCATTACATATGTTGTTGGCCTGGAGTGAGTGTGGTGAGGTGGAACATGTGCTCGTACAGCCACACTTCCTCTGTCACACCAATAAACAAAGAGGAAACACTCGACTCGGTGTTGCCACATCCACCGCAACGGCTTTCCTCTGCTCTGTGTTTACCACCACAGTGTCAATACAGTCTGTCAGTGTGTCTGTCTGTGTTTACCATCACTGTGTCTGTCTGTCTGTCAGTCTGTCTGTGTGTATGTCTGTGTATGTCTGTTTACCATCACTGTCACGACCCTTTTCGTCCCAGAAGACCCGATCCGTCCGGAAGTTCCCTTTTTTTTCTAAATAAAACGTAAATAAAGGGCTTATTTTTGTTCTTCTTTTTAAACACATAATACTATCGCCATCCACACATGTATTCAACCCTTGAACGCATCATCACACGTGACCTTACGCGCCTCAAAAAAATATAATTTTTGGCGATAACACTTTTTGTTATTTGTTCATAAACAGTTAAATAATTCAAGAATAAAGACTGTTTAGATCAGACCTGGGCAAATGGTTTTATCAGGCCATTAGCACATTATGTCATTCTTTTTTTGATTGACTTATAGCAATAAAAACATGTGTTTTCACTTGTGTTCTTAAAGAATATCAAAGCAAATGGATCAATACATGGATAAAACTGAATAAAAAGCATCTATTTAACAGAAATGTGCAATAGTTGCAATAGTTTTTTTTTTTCCCACCAATGATCGTAATCCGGCCCTCCGCTCCTCATCTGTATTCGAATATGGCCCTCGGGGAAAAAAATAATTGCCCACCCCCGGTTTAGATTAAAAACAAGCTTTTTACATAATTATTTTCAATGTGTGCATGTTCTGATCACACTTCCGGACGGATCGGGTCTGCCGGGACGAAAAGGGCCGCGACAATCACAGGGTCAATACAGTCTGTCTGTGTGTCTGTTTACCATCACAGCGTCAATACAGTGTCAAGATGCACCGATCCAGCTTTTTCAGTTCCGATACCGATCCCGATACTTTAGAATTACACATCTGCCGATATCAACCGATACTTGTGTAAGGACTGAAAAAGCTCTTTGTTCCTTTTCAAAACATAAGACTTTTGATCATATTGTGTTATTTATACTGCAAGACACAACTGAACAACTTAAGAAGAAGAGAGAGGAAGAAAGAGAGAGAAGAGAGGAGAGAAGAAAGAAGTGAGAAGAGAGAGAAGAGAAAGAGAGGAGTAGAAAGAGAGAGAGAGAAAAGAGAGAGAGAAAAGAAGAAAGAAAGAGAGCGCGAGAGGGAGAGAGAGAGAAAGAGAGAAAAAAGAAGAGAAGAGAGAGAAAGAAAGAGAGAGAGAAGAAAGAGAGGAGAGAGAACGCGAGGAGAGAGAGAGAAGAGAGAAAGAAAGAGAGCGCGAGGAAGGAGAGAGAGAGAAGAAAGAGAGAAAAAAGAAGAGAAGAGAGAGAAAAGAGAAGAGAGAGAGAGAAGAAAGAGAGGAGAGAGAGAACGCGAGGAGAGAGAGAGAAGAGAGAAAGAAAGAGAGAGCGCGAGGAGAGAGAGAGAGAGAAGAGAAGAGAGAGAGAAAGAGAGTGAGAGAAGAGAAGAAAGAGAGAGAGAGCACAAGGAGAGAAAGAGAGAAGAAAGAAAGAGAGGAGAGCGAGAGGAGAGAGAGAGAAAGAAAGAAGAGAAGACAGAGTAGTAGAAAGAAGAAAGAGAGAAAGAAAAGAGAAAGAGAAGAGAGAGGAGAGTGAGAAGAGAGAGAAAGAAAAGAGAAGAAAGAAAGAGAGAGAGAGAGAAAGAATAAAATGTCAAACATCATGAGACATTCTGGCTCAACATCAGACATAAATCAGACTCATTATGTCCAATTAAACACAACTAGGATATCGGCTGAACCGATATCATGGAGCCGATACTCGATCCAGCAACATTTCCTGGATCGGCACCGATATTCGATCCCAGTATCTCTAGTCAACACAGTATCAGTCTGTGTCTGTACATTTGTGCCACAGGGTCTTAGCTTGGTCATTTTCTTCTTTTGGAGGTGTTTCCCACTTTATATTTAGTCATTTCAACAGAAATATTGTAATTTACTTTTTAAACCAGCTGTGACCTCTGCTCATATTAGAGATGTCACAATATCTCATTTTAGTGTTACGATTATTCCAAGATACAATATCAGGATTTATTCACGATTATGAGCACATTTCATTCTCATTGTCAACATGTCACATTTCTTCAAGTTTGTGACCAATTTTACAACAAAAATGAGACTGATATGAAAACTTAATATTGTCTCTAAAAGGTTCAAATGCGTACAGATGAAAGACATCATTTTGCTTCAAAATGATAATGACGATATTTCTTAATTTGTTTATTACTACTAATTATTTTTGGTCAATTTTTATTTGACCTCCTGCAAATGTTGAAATTTGATATTTTTAATCACAAGTTTTCTTTCAGCCAAAACAAAACAAAAAAAGTAAAAGTTAATTTGGGATATAACATAACATATAAAGTTTTAATGTGACGTGAGTGAACTCTTGGTCTAAATGACAGACGACCAATCAGCTTCTTTGTTTCATCTGCGTCACACAAATAAAGTAATCTGATTGGCCGTACATTGTGAAGCTAATCTAAAACACTGGCAGGGGAAGCGTGACCAGACCCACTCTTCACATTGTGCTGAAGGATTTGGCAAAACATGACTAAAGCCTGTAGAAACCAGATGATAATAATTCAATACGGTGTGAAATCTACAGTAACCATATTATTGTTCTTACTAGGGACGCACGTTTTCAAAAATTTCTTTAACCGGTTAGTTGGAGCTCTTCGCGGTCAATAATCGGTTAACCGAACACGTAACGCAGTGCTTTTTTATTGCTGTTATTTTCACTGGAAGTGTTATAATTAGACACAGCAGCGCTACGAGAGTGAATTTAGAGCAACGAGTCAGCGACAGGTCTTAAACTGGGCACAACACGGCTGAATATAAGCCTCTATAACACGGTTTTAATGCACTTTTGCACTATGTATTATATAACCTACTCTCACATAAGGAGTCATGTTTAAAGTTGCTGCTAACGTTAGCTGCTTACTTAGCTTGTCTTGAACAAGTAAAACATCGATAGTTTCCCAGGCAAGCTAGCCCAGTCTTTTTCTTCATCAACATAAAATCCAAGTAATAATCCATGCATGGTTGTATTGTTTCATAAACACTGCAGTGTTATGCAGGTTTGCTCAGTCCTTCTGAGATAAACAGTGTTTTGTAGTTTTAGCGATCTTTTTTCCTCTGACAAAGCCAGAACTGTTCAGGGGCATGGCGCCATCTGTGGAGCAATGTCATTACGGTGAAAGACGTCTCACTGAACAAGCAAACAAAGAATCAACATAACATTAGTTCTAACAAAAAACATATTTCAACTCACACACTAATGAATTTACATTTACAAGAGGCTGCAACTAATCTTTTATTTGTGAACCGATCCAATACCGATACTTTGTCTCCGGTGCTAATATCAGTCCAAAGATGTAAAATTACTCTTATTTACAAAATTTTTACTAAATTAAAATCAATAATCAGTTGGCTAATATAGTTTCTAATCTCAAAAAGATCAAAAAAGCAAATAATACGTAAAAGTCATGTGTTTAAACTTAACCCTTTTGTATTTGGATTTTGAAAACTATTTGAGTCAAATATAATTGTCATTAAACATAATTGTGTTGAGTATATTCTTATTTAATCTCTTTCCACCTGTGTGTGTCATAAAAAACAACAGTGATTCCTGTGAAAAGACGCTCATCCAAATGAAATGCAATAGAAACGAAAGTCAGAGTTATGTTAGCGCTGCGAGCTAGCGCTGCGAGCTAGCGCTGCTAGCTAGCGCTGCTGTTGGACTATTTTTAAAGTTAGTTCAACCACAGTCCTTCATCTATAAAGGCTAAATGAAGCATCACAGAGGTAACACAGATATTTGTCTGGATATTTAGAGTATTTTATGCTTTGAAGAGCCTCCACAGAGTCTTTTCTGTTAGCTGTAGCATTAGCCACGAACAGAAAACAGCTGCTGCATCTACGGCTCCTCATTCAGGACAATACAGGGCGCTATCGGATCAGAGATTTGGTATGAGTACTCGTCGATATTGATACCTGAAAAATGTGTGATATTGGAGGTTTCGCTGATAACTGTATCAGAATCAGAACACCTTTACTCAACAACTTTACTTGTCTTTGACGTTGCCTTGAAAATCTAGACCAGGGGTGTCAAGGGGCCACATTGGCATCGGTTTTGTCCTCGAAGGGCCGCTTGTAGCTAAATGTAACCTAATTAATCTTTGATATACTACAAACAAAAGTTGTATTTGATTATTGTATATTATTGAAGTGACAATTACTGAATATACATCTGCATTAGTTTGAAAAATGTCTTTAAGTTTCAGACAAATCATTTCATTAGTTTAAGACTAGCACTAATAAAAAATTAAACTAAACCTTACAAGACCTTGAGGGCTGCATGAAATGAGGTGGAGGGCCGCATCTGGCCCCCGGGCCTTGAGTTTGACATATGTGATCTAGATGATACATAAAAATATATGGTCTGGCCACCGTGTTCCTGTTTCTCTTTAGCCAATCAGGGACACGCATTGTCTCCTGTATGAAAACCAACATGGCTACGACAAAAAATTAAAAATGACACACACAAAAAAAAATCAGGTGGAACTGAAAAATATGGTGATTTTTGCAAATCAATGAGCAAAAAAAAAAAAAAGTTTTAATGTGACGTGAGTGAACTCATGTCTAAATGACAGACGACCAATCAACTCCTTTGTTTCATCTGCGTCACACAAATAAAGTAATCTGATTGGCCGGTACATTGTGAAGCTAATCTAAAACACAGCAGAGGGAGTGGTGACCAGACCCACTCTTCACATTGTGCTGAAGGATTTATAGGCAAAACATGACTAAAGCCTGTAGAAAGACCAGATAATAATAATTCAATACCAACATACTTTTAAAATGCATTAGTTCTGATTAATCCAGGCATTGTTGACCTTATGTGTGTTAGCTGGTACTTTCTAAACCTTTTTCATTTGTCTGCAACAGTCTGCCATAGTCATCTGTTTAAAGATTTACAAAACATAAGTACACATGAATACATCGTAAGCCCAGTACAGAGCTAACATCAGTGTTACACCATCATAGAGGCTTGCAACAGGAGACATGTTGGTTAATCTTACAAAGTGCAACAGTATTAGTGTGGCCAATCAAAGTTAGTATCAGATATCTGCAGGATAATGCAAGATTATTCAAACAAACAGTCTATAGTAATGAAAGAATAGTTCAAGCATGTCTGCATTCTAAAGTTCTATTTTTGGTCATCTTAAAGCAGGTTATTAATATTTTGATTCTCATTTGATAATAATTTAGGTTAAACTATATGAAATGAACAGGCTGGCCAATTAAAAAACACTGGTTCTGGTTGAAAAATGTATTACAGTTGGTCAAATTTCATAAAAAATCTCAATGACCAGCCTTTTATAACAAAAGCAGTTCATCAGAAGAAACTATCAACCTGACTCAGAGCAGGAGACTCTGCTGTCACACTGAAGGTTCAGGTAAAGAGATGAGCTGAAGTGAAAGTACCAGCCTCACACATGTTCCCCCTCACAGTTTGACACACACAAAGTCTCTGACGTCACATTACTCTTATTTAGCACAAATGTAGCTCTGTCTTGTGCACAAAACACTATTGTGTAGTGTGAGTGACTGACTGCAGCACCAGAACACAGCTTCTCATTAAGAACCCACAGAAGTGTTTATTAGTGATAGGACCAGGACTAAATACTCTTCAACACATTTCTCCTAAAAACATTTGAGGATTCGATAATTTGCTTTGACATTGTGCTCTGTCTGCGGAGGCTGTGATTGGCTGCAGGCTTCCATCTCTGCAGGACCTGTCCCGTCTCCAGGACTCGGCTGTGCAGGTTGCATAGCAGCTAATCCCCTCGGGATACTTTAGAGTTTGGACACTTTATACAGAAAGATATTTTTTTTTACAGACACACAGACAGACAGTTACAGTAATTTGCTTTGGCAAAGTGTGAGGAATGGGTCTGGTTCCCTGCCTGTGTTTCAGACCAACTCCACAACATATGTCCAATGCAGTAAGAACATCTGACTAACCAAAACAACTAGTTCTAGTTGTTTTGAGCAGAAAATGCTAGTTTCAAGTTCTCTTGACAAGATTTTTAAGCAAATCTATTTTTGATTCAAGCAATTATGTCTTGAAACAGATACAAATTAGCTTAAAGGGGCTGTACTGTGTAAGATTGAGAGGAAGGTTAGGGTTAGGTTTAATTATCACTTATAGTCCACAAACATTTAAATCATATTTATTCTTTACAAATGAATACTTAAGAGAGCACTGTTAACCAATCACATCAATTATGATACATTTATACTTATTTGAAATGTTTTATTACGGGCCGGAATGTGAATATTGACGGTAGATGTCAGCAGGGTAGATAGGCAAAATGCACTGGAAATGCTCCCCCTGGTGTTCAAAAGTGGACATTACTTGATGACTTTATTTTATTTTTAGTTTTTTCTTACACAGTGCCCTTTTAAAATAAGTTTGTATATCTAGATAAGATAAATCAGGAGAGAATATCTTAAAACAAGTCAAATATTCTTAGTAAGACTTATTAAGTGAAAAAATCTTAAAATTAGTTTTTTAAAAATTAATATGCTTAAGTCAAGTCATTTGATCTAAATTAGATTTTCCTTTTTTGCAGTGTAGACCAAAATCTAACTTCACTCACCTCACATTAAAATGTTTTTTTTTTCTTTGCTCATGTTTTTCACCTGACATGAGCCTGATATTCACCTGATATTTGTTCTTTTTTTTTTTTTTTTTTTCAATTATTTTTCCTCGTAAGTGACCACGTTGGTTTTCATGTGGGAGACAGCGCATGTTCCTGACTGGCTGATCAATCTGTCAATCATGCTGAACTTCAAAAGAAGGACACGGTGGCCACACAATATATTTATTTTATTCATATATCTTGATTTTCCAGGCAAGTTCATTTCTAGACACGAAGATCAGCTGTAAACACTCAAAGCAGATTTCAGTCCCAGCTGCAGCTGATATTAAACACATTTTAAATGTATTCTTCAAAATGACACTGTTCACATCTTAAACATGAAGGTTATGTTTGTCAGTAGAGTCTTTACACCTGATGCTGTGGTCAACGTGTGTATTTCCCCTGTGAACACAAAGTTGAAGTGTTAATGGTGTCAAGTTTTCCTCTCTCCCACTTCTTCCTGTCTGTGCTAAAGTGTCAGTGTTATTATTACAGATGACACTAGGTAAGGTTAGACAGCAGCTTAAAGCCTCAGCGTTTAAGAGAATCTACACAACTGACTTATTTTAAAGCTCGCCCTCATGAATGCTATAGCCCTGCACTGAAGCTGTGTTGCTAACGTGTGTAACCTGCTCCAGATGTGTCCTGTCTGCTGCTGCTGCTGCTGCTGGGGCCTCTCTGAGCTGCTCCATGATGTCATTCTGTGTTTCCTAAGCTGAGGTTCACCAGTCACTGTCAGACTCCAGACTTACAGTAGGCAGGCAGTAGGTACTTTTTCAGGTGGGCAGTGTGTTTCCATGGTGATGTCATTGTAGATTGTGGAATGTCCCCAATATGAAAATAACAGGGCTGAAGGTTTTTTAGTTGTTTATTCCATTAATCAGTTGATGGAGTCTGTTTTTTCCCATATACAGTTAGTTATAGTTTTCCCTCCTCTCCTCTCCTCACCCACCATCCTCCCTCTTTTCCTCTCCTCTTCTACCCTTCCTCCCCTTTTCTCCTCACCCACTATCTTTCCTCTTTCCTCTCCTCTACCTACCCACTATCTTTCCTCTTTTCCTCTCCTCAACTACCATTCTCCCTCTTTTCCTTTCCTCCTCTCTCTTCTCCTCTCCTCATCTTTTCACATTCTCTTCTCTTCTCCTTCCCCTCTGCTACACACTATCTTTTCACCATTCTTTTCCTCCTTTCTCACTTACATCACCTACAATCCTTCCTTTTCTCCTGTCCTCACCTACCGTCTTTCCTCTTCTCATCACCTACAATTCGTTCCTCTTTTCCACTCCTATCCCCCTCTCTCTTCTCCTCTCTACACCTTCCACCCTTTTCTCCTCACCCACTATCCTTTTCCTTCTCCTCCTCTACCATCATTTTTCATCTTTGCACCATCCTTTCTTCATTTTCTCCTCTCCTCACCTCCTTTCTCCTTTTCTCCTCACCTACCATCTTTCCTCTTCAACTTGCCTACCCACAATCCTTCCTCTTCTCCTCTCTTCACCTACCGTCTTTTCTCTCTCATCACTCATCACCATCCTCCTCCATTTCCTCTCATCTCCCTCTATCCTTCCTTTCCTCCTCTCCTCACCTACAATTCTCCATCTTCCTCTCTCATCAATCACCTTCTTTTTTTCCTCATCCTCCTTCTTTTCCTCTCCTCACCTTCCTCTTTTCCTCCCACCTATCATTCTCCTTTTCTCCTATCCTCTCGCTTCTCTTCTCCTCCTCCTCTCCCACCATCATCCCTTTCCTCTTCTCCTCACCTATCATCCTAAACTACCATCATTTCTTTCCTTCTCTCCTTCTTCTCCCTTCCTTTCCTCACCTCCTCTCCCTTCTCTTCTCCTCTCGTCTCCTCTCCTACCATCTTTCTTTTTCTTCTCCTCTCTGATGTACAATTCTTTTTCTCCACAGAAGACGGTGTCCCTGAGTCAGCTGCCCGCCGGGAGGAACTGAGGGAGTCGCTGCCCCAACACTGGAGGTGCTACATGTCTCCACAGGGACGCAAGTACTACGTCAACACCAGCACAAACGGTGAGGAGAGAGGAGGAGAGAGAGGAGGGGAGGAGAGGAGAGAGAGAGAGGGGAGGAGAGAGAGGAGAGGAGAGAGAGGAGAGAGAGAGAGAGAGAGGAGGAGAGAGAGGAGGAGAGAGAGGGAGGAGAGAGAGGAGGAGGAGAGGGGAGGAGGAGAGAGAGAGAGGAGGAGGAGAGAGGAGGAGAGGAGAGAGGAGAGAGGAGGAGAGAGGAGGAGGAGAGAGGGAGGAGAGAGGAGGAGAGAGGGAGGAGAGAGAGGAGAGAGGGAGGGAGGAGAGAGAAGAGAAGGAGGAGAAGAGGAGAGAGAGGGAGGAGGAGAGAGAGAGAGGAGGAGAGAGGAGGAGGAGGGAGAGGAGAGGAGGAGGAGAGAGAGGAGGAGAGAGAGGAGGAGGAGGAGAGAGAGGAGGAGAGAGAGAGAGAGAGGAGGAGAGAAGGAGGAGAGAGAGAGAGGAGAGAGAGGGAGGAGAGAGGGAGGAGAAAGGAGGAGAGAGAGGAGAGAGAGAGAGAGAGAGAGGAGGAGAGAGAGGAGGAGAGAGAGAGGAGAAAGGAGGAGAGAGGAGGAGGAGAGAGAGGAGGAGAGAGAGAAGGAGAAAGAGGAGGAGAGAGAGAGGAAGAGAGGAGGAGAGCGAGGAGAAGAGAGAAGGAGAAAGAGGAGTAGAGAGGTCAGAGAGAGAGGAGAGAGGAGGAGGAGAGGAGAGAGGAGGAGAGAGAGGAGTGATGAGAGGGAGAGAGAGAGAAGGAGGAGAGAGGAGAGGGAGAGAGGAGGAGAGAGAGGAGAGGAGAGAGAGAGAGAGAGAGAGGAGGAGAGAGATGGAGAGGAGAAAGGAGAGAGGGAGGAGAGAGAGAGGAGGAGAGAGGAAGGAGAAGAGAGAGGAGGAAAGATGAGGAGAGAGAGGAGGAGAAGAGAGGAGGAGAGAGAGGAGTGATGAAGGGAGGAGGAGAGAGAGGAGAGGGAGGAGGAGATAGAGGAGTGATGAGAGGGAGGAGAGAGAGAAGGAGAGAGGAGAAGAGGGAGCAGAGAGAGGAGGAGAGAGAGAAGAGAGAGGAGGAGAGAGGGGGGGGAGAGAGAGGAGAGAGGATCAGAGAGAGGAGGAAGAGGAGAGAGAGGAGGAAAGAGGAGAGAGAGATGATGAGAGAGGTAGGAGAAGAGAAGGACAGAGAGAGGAGTGATGAGAGAGGGGAGAATGAATGAGAAGAGAAGAAAAGAAAGAAGGAGGGCAGAGAAAGAGGAGAAAATGAGGACAGAGAGGGAAGACACAGGGACAAGGAGAGAGGATGAATGAGGAAAGAGCGAGGAGCGAGTGAGTGAACAGACAAGGAGGGCGAGAAAGAGTGGAGAGAGGAGAAAGAGTGAGGGAAGAGGAAGGAAAGGGAGGGGAGAGATAAGTTAGAGAGGGAACAGTGAGAGGACAAAGGGAGGGAGAGAAGAGAAGGACAGAGAGGGAAGAGTGCAAAGAGAGAGAAAGGAGAGCGGAGGAGAGAGTTGCAAGAGGGAGTAGGAGGAAGGAGGATAGAGGAAGGGCAGAGGAAAAAGAGGGCGAGGAAGTAGAATGAGAGAGAGAGAGAGAGGGCAGAGGAAGAGAAGGAGAGGAGAGATAAAGGAGAGAGGGAAGAGTGAGAGGACAAAGGGAGGAGAGGGAGAGAAGGACAGGAGAGGGGAGAGTGTGAAGAGAGATAAGAGAGAGAGAGAAAGTAGAAGGGAGGAGGAGGAAGGAAGCATAGAGAAAGAAGGCGGACAAAGGGCAGAGGGAAAAGTGAGCGAGGAGAGATAAAGGGAGAGATGAGAGAGAGAGGAGGTTGAAGGGAGGATAGAGAGAGGAGAAAGAGGAGGGAGAGGACAGGGAGGAGAAGGAGAGATAAAGGAGAGGGGAGGGACAGGGAGGGGGAGGTGGAAGAAGGAGAATGAGAGGAGAGAGACAGGACGGAGGAAAGAGAAGGGAGGAGAGATAAAAGAGAGAGGGAAAGAGTGGAGGACAACGGAGGAGAGGGAGAGAAGGACAGGGAGAGGGAGAGTGTGAAGAGAGATAAGAGAGAGGTTAAGGAGAGAGAAGAGGAGTGAGGAGAGGGAGGAGAGAGTTGTGAGAGGAGTAGGAGGAAGGAGAAAGGGCAGAGGGAAAAGTGAGCGAGGAGAGATAAAGGAGAGATGAGAGAGAGAGGAGGTTGAAGGGAGGGTAGAGGGAGGAGAAAGAGGAAGGAGGACAGGGAGGAGAGATAAAGAGGAGAGGGAGGAGGTGGAAGGAAGGAGAATGAGAAAGAGAGAGAGGACGGAGGGAAGAGAAGGAGAGAGAGATAAAGGAGAGAGGGAAGAGTGAGAGTATGAAGAGAGAAGGAGAGAGGGGGGAGTGAGGAGAGGAGGAGAAGGAGAGATAAAGGAGAGAGGAAAGAGAGGAGGAGGTGGAAGAAGGGAGAATGAGAGGAGAGAGAGAGGACAGAGGGAGAGAGGAGAGGAGAGATATAGGAGAGAGAAGAAAGAGAGGAGGTGGAAGAGAGGATAGAGAAAGGAGAAAAGAAGAGAGGAGGAGAGAGACAGAGAGGACAGAGGGAAGAGAAGGAGAGGAGAGATACAGGAGAGAAAGAAAGATGAGGAGGTGGAAGAAGGATTAGATGATGGGAGAAAGAGAAGAGAGGGAGGAGGGAGAGGACAGAGGGAGGCAAGAAGATATGAGAGAGTGGAGAGACAGAAGAGAAATGGAAATAGAGGAGGAAGAAAGAAAGGGAGCAAAGAGTGAGGAAAGAGAATGGAGAGAGAGAGAGAGAGAAGAGTGTGAGGAATAGGAGAAGAGAGGGACAGCTGAAACCCTCCAGGGACTGACGGGACGTGACAGACACATCCTCTTTTCTTCTCGGCGCAGTAGCACTTCTCCTTTTTGATAACATTCATTCTCAAAAAGACGCACCATTCCCGTCAGGTTCTGTGTGCCAAAGTTCACTGCCCCGTGTGTTTGTTTCCCGGTTGCCGTGGGTAACTGGACACATGTGGAGATTTCCTTCTTTTGTTCTGCAGTTTGAAACAGCTGTTACTGAGCTCTGGTTCAAATCAACAAGACTTGTACATGTAATATTCTATTGTTTTTTTGGAAAGACCACTGAGCATAAAGCTTAA